>CM071925.1:77243295-77714654 GCA_016081115.2 Rehmannia glutinosa | reverse complement strand
GACATTGGCAATTCCACCATAGTTGCGATTGGTATGTGGGCGAAAGTAATCGCGAATCGCTTGTTGTTGGACTGCCGGATCCTCTGGTACTAGTAACTCATTAACGACCCTGTTGGCCCCATTGTTATCTCCGTTGTCGCCTCCGTTATTTCCCCCGTTGTTATCTTCCACGTCCGCCATAGCCTGTTCTTGTTGTCTTTTTGCTCGTCTAGTAGCCGCACTAATTCGCCTAGCAAAAGCTTCAACCTCGATTTAACGGTGCTAATTCTCCTTGCTTCGAGTGAGTGTTCATGCACTACATGAACCAACTAAAGAAAATAAGTCAAACACGGTAGGAGCAAAATAAAACAACAATTAATAAAAAGAAAGAAAAAATGTTTAAATTAAAAATAATTCTATTTATCATAATATTAGTACTAAAAATTTAATTAGTCCCCGGCAACGGCGCCAAAAACTTGTTCGCCTTATTTTTAGCTTCACCGCAAGTGTACGGTGCAGTTTATAGAATAGGATTAGCAAGGTCGAATCCACGAGGACTAATAAATTATTTATGAGAATCTTGGATTGTAATAGCCTTATTTTTATCTAGGCGATCGAAAGTTGATGGATTGGTTTTATAAACTAAAATGAGAATTTATCCTAAAATAAACAAAGTAAAGATTGATTGAAAGATCAAGGAGATGAATGGATTCCTGGGTTATGGTTTTGGTTAATATCCCCTTTTATTATCAGATTAATCAAACCAAAGTTATACGTATTCTTCCCTAGAACAATCACAAAAGTAATTTACCCTCTCTCTCAAGATGCATGTAAAAGCGTTGATTGGAATATCTATGCTAGCATCTCTACTCAACATGAGATATCCAACTCCCAAAAGCACACAAGATTAAATATCCTCACACATATTCACAGACTTCCCAATTATGCAAATATTCATGTCAAGTACTCACAGATCTAGTATTGAAACTCATCTGTTCGAATTATGAATCAATACATCAAACAAGTTGAACCAAAGGCCTTTTGATAAAACAAGAATTAAAACAAAGTACTCGAATAACGTTGAAAACAATAACTTCAATTGCAATTAATCATCAAATAAAAGTATCCATTAACCTACTCCTAAACCCGGAAATCACAAGATGTTTAGCCAGACATAGAAAATAAATAATCCATAAACAAATTATCCATGTTCATGTCTAACTAATTGAAAATAAAGATACTATGGAATGCGAAGCCTCGGGGACGTCGATGATCTCTCGATCTATCTTCAATCATCAAGCATGTTGTTGTTGCCTTGATCGATCTCTCCAATTCTCTGGTGGAAAATTGCTCTTTTCTCTGTGTTCTAGAGCAAAAGTCAGCGTATCCTTGTTTGTGGCTGCCCCGTCTCTATTTGTACTTCGTTCGGGTCGAAACCTAGTTCAAAACCTGTCAAACTCTGTTTTCCCACACAAGAGCACGGGCCGTACGCCTAGCGCATGCCCAGCCCGTGCTAGGTGCTGCAGGAACTTAACTTTTACTGAAGGACGCACGGGCCATGCGCATCACGCACGACCAGCCCGTGCGTCATGTCGTGGCTCGAGTCATGGTCTTGGGTAGGCACATGGGTCGTGCTAGGGACGCACACCCTGCCCGTGTGCACCTGCTGGAACTTATACTTGTTCATTTTCTTTCGTTTCTCGCCCGGTTCGTCTGACTTCTTCCCGATTCAACTCCAAACTTCGTACGTTACTTCAAGTATCGGCAGTTCTTTACTGCAATGCTCCGAATTGTTGCCAAAATGCTACAATTATCAACAAATTCCAACAAAACGAGCAAAGCGTAATACCTTTTCCACAAAACTGAAATAAAGCCCTTTTTACTCATGTAATGCATGTATAGCAACTAATTCTAGCTACAATTAAGCCCAAAATACATGCAAAACACATCAATCAGCGACATATATAGTTAATGCAAGAAAATAGTCGTATGAAAAATGCGTGAGTTATGATGCGTGATTTCACACACAGTTCACAAGCGACATGATAGATATACTTAATATAATATACTTATACAGTTTTGAAAAGAGTTCATGATCATACAGACACTATGTGATTCAAGCAAGACAGGTAGGATTGCATACGGAATGTAACGCCAATCCATGCAAGACAAATAGTGGTTGTGTACGGATTTGTAGCGCCAACCAATGCAATACAAGTAGCGGTTGCGTACGGTTTTGTAGCGCCAACCAAATGGGTCTGATTAACTTCCTTGTAACTCCCTGAGCAAGATGGTCCAAGACCTGTCACCTTATCGCTCCATCGGCAAAGACAAATCCACAGTAGAGCTAGCTAGGCCCGGATTGTCATAATCATGATTATACCTCAAGTACTACGACCCGCTTCCCTTGGACAAACTCCATCCCTCAGTTGCGGGATTAGGACGATGGGGCCAGAGAGTGGAATAGCAGTCGAGCTGCCTGGTTCCATCCCCGACGTATCCATTCCGACTGTGAGCTCGACACACCAAGTTAACTTAGGCAGGAAATTAATTACAAGTTCAGGAAGTCAACCAGGCAATCGAGTATATTGATTCAGGGAAGCAGTTCAAGAAAGTTTTTGAAATCGCATGTGGCAATTATGGCGTTGGTGGAGTTATTTGGATGAAGATGATTATCGAGAGGATAAGTAATCTTCGATATCTTTAAGAATTAGGTGGAACATAAGTCCTGTTATAGATTCGAAATTGCAAGATGAGAAAGTCGCCCCGCGATCGCGTATTAATCGGTCAAGACGATCCGATAAGTCAAGGAATTTTTGAGAAAATAAAATATTTTAATTAATTATTAAAGTCAGAGGGTCCAGGGCTGTTTAAAGAACAAAACAATTTGAGTTAGGTCTTTGTTAAAAAAGAAAATTTACGATTAGCCCCGTTTTGTAAAAACCAACACCTTTGGGGTTAAAAATTGAATAAATAAATGTCCCGACCTTGAAATATTATGAGGTCAGTTCCTAAATTATCTAAATTGTTCAGAGATTCAGGTTTTTAAAGTGTTGAGGTTGAGTCTTTATGAAAATCTCACATTGGCCCCAAATTTGTTAAAATTGTCATTTCGGGCCCTAAGTTTGAAATAATCGGAACTCACAAACCGGAAGGGCTTTTAATGTGATACCAATTGTAAAAGGCAACTAAGGTCAATGGAATATTGGGACAAAATAAGTTTTAAAAATAAATAAATATAGGTCCTTTAACCTTTGAAAATCTCATTTTTGTCCCATTTTAAAATAATTGCCTTTAAGGCTTTTAGAGGTCCAATTGCTATGAAATTTGAACCTTGGGTCCAAAATATCATTAAGTTATAGTTAAATTAGTATTTCCAGGTACATAGACTGTATAAGTCCTAGAAATATCATTTTGGTCCTCAAGTTTAATCTTTTACAATTTGGTCCCTCAATTTTTTATAAAATTACTTTCCAAGCTTTAAACACTTGGATTTTTGGAATACTCTTAAAATATGTTATTTACAATCCCTTAAGATTTAAAATTTAAAATTTTAAAAATAGGGCCTGGTACAGTTTCGAAAATTGCAATTTAGCCCTTAGACTTCTAAAATTTTACAATATAGTCCTTGGGCTTTTAAGGGTTGATTTTATTTATCTCAAAAGTCTTAAAACTTTATTAAAATGTCCAAACATCATTTTTGAACCTGAGTATAGTCCCAAAATTCGAAAATTACAGAGGGATCCCTTAATATTTATTTTCTTGCATTTAAGTCCACCAACTTACTATTTTTGCATTTTAAGTCCAAAAATTGAAATTTAATCAATTATGCTCGACTTGTCCAGGTTATAAGTCATAAAAAACATGAATTTCAAGGATCATACACATGCATGTCCATTTCATACAAGAATTCATCAAATACAATAATAAAGTGTACATGCATGCACCTAAATTTTAATAAATAGCATTTTTGAGCAACACTTGAGAATTTTTACAACTTGATACATGAAATTAACATGCAATACATAATATATATATATATATATATATCTCAAGTGCTCAAAATTAAAATACTACATGCATTTAAATAAAAACACCTAGAAGTTGAAAGCATTTTTCCACCCACCTTAAAAATGAACTTGTTGGTGAAAAATGAAATAAATCACTCTTGATGAAGAAGTGACTTAGGTCAGCCCCTAAGTCAAGGAATATCAAAAAATATAGGAGTTAGAAAATGAGGTTAAAAATTAAGGAGAAAAAGAAAAAGGTGAAGAAATTGGCAAAACTACACTTACCTTGTGTAGTAGATAAAATGGGACTAGTAGAAACTTTAAAGTTGGAAGTTTTTGCTCACCCTCAAGAGTTCTTCCAAGGTCAGCCCCTATTTCTCAAAAATGAGAATAGGGTTTAAAATTTGAAGAAAAATAGAAAGAAGAAGGAAAAGACACTAGAGTCCACTATCTTACCTTATAGTCCAATTCTTCAAAATTTTCTTCAAGTCTTGAAGTCCTCTTCAAGATGATGTCAAGCTCTAGTCTTCAAAGTATTCTAAGTATACCTCAAATCAAAATTCACAACTTAAGTTAAGAAGGGAAGATGATGAGCTAGAGGATATCAAGATGAATCGAAGAACAAAATTCTTACCTTGCATGCGATATGGTTCGAATTTTATGAGGAATAAGGAGAGAAGTCTTGAAAGTGTTGAAGAAGAAAGTAAGAAGAAAGAGTAGAGAGAGGTAGGAGGTGTTTTAGAGAGAAGGAGGAGTATTTTGCTTGAAGATCTAAATGTGTTGGTAAATTTTTGAAAAAATATTTGTGTAATAGGTCATATGGCAGTGTACTTGTGAGAGGGAGAGAGAAAAAAAAATTCAAGTCTTGAAATTTTGCTTCTTGCATGGGAGACTCCAACATGTTGGAAGATTTAATATTAAAGAATTGATGTATAAGATATTGTGTATAAGGTTTGTATTAATGGTGTAATTATACACAAGATGAATAATATAAGGTGTAAGTGTACAAGAGTTGGGAGATACTTCTACACCAAAAAATCCCATGTTGGTCGTCCACTATAGGGGTATTTGTGGTATCCATATATTTTTTTTGTCCCAAAATTGATGATGAATAATATCAATCTCCAAAATAAATAGTGATTTTCTTGGTCATTTATAAGTCTCATGATCACTTATTCTATATCAATTTCGTAATTCTATAAGGTATAAGTCTCTAAAATAAATAGTCTCTTAAAATTCTAAGGTGACTAATAAATACACAAATAGTAATAAATGATCAATCAAGTGATCATTAATGTGAATAAGATTTAATAAAGGATCATGATCACAAGTACTAAATAAAATAAAATTAAGTGCAAAATATATTTATCATTAATATTTACCCGTCAAAGTGGCGCGGTAAAATAGTCAAAATAGTACATAGATGATAAGTGAAATAAATACACGCTCGAATAAAAATCGAGGGCTTCACATATACGAACATGAAACTGAAATAATCCTTGAAGAGATTATCTATCTTTCTTTGATATATCTAGGACGCCTTAGCCAATACCATAGGCATTACGTTCCAAATATAATGTCCTTGTGGTGTGGAGAAAGCTGTAAATTTCTTACTTTCTTCCTCCATTTTAATCTGGTAAAATCCAGACTTGCAATCGAACTTTGAGAATATCTTGGCACCTTTGATGCAGTTAAGATGTTCTCTGCTTGGGATATAGTATCCGTCAAACTCCAAAATGTTATTAATCATTTGTAGTTAATAACAAGTCTTGGCTTTCCTCTTTTAATTTCTCCATGATTTCTGACTAAGAATCCTGGACTACTATATAGAGAAAATCCCGGTGAAATCAACTTAAGGTCAAGATGTTCCTTAAGTATCTTCTGCATATTCTCACGATCCTCCTGTTTCATAAGGATTGGTTTGAATCTCAAGAACTCGTACTCATTTCCTTGTTTAACTTTTAAGGAAGCTTTGAGCTCGTTCTTATCCTACCATGCCAAAGGATTTTCATTATAATTCCTTTGGATTTTCTTCTTGATATCCTCGTGTGATATTTTTTCTTCTATGCTATCATCACTCTGTGGCTTCTCCATTAGGCTCATCATCAATTCAGCAATAGCCTCTGGAGGCACTCATTCTTCTCCTTGTATTCTGAATGAATACAAGTCATTATCCCATCGTTTTATATTTTTTTGCTTCGAACCATATTGTCGAAAGGATAATAATGCTTCACCAAATTTTCTTCGATCTGCCATCTTTGGATTTGAAGTTTGGCTTCATCACCACACTTGCTGCAAAAATTAATGGGCATTTTTCGATAAAATGCTTCCCGCAGACGTTGAACAATAATCTTATGATCACATAAAGTTGTGAAAATAAGTCTTCTTATCTCATTTTCCCGTGTAAATTGCTTAAATGTTTGTAGGAAATTATTTCCTAGCAAAACATCTGCTCATGTATCGTGGAAATAGATTGGTGGCGTCTTTACTTTGTACCATGGGGTACCTTCTGCGTCTCCGATCATAATTTCCGCCTGTTTGATTCCCTGATTAAGGATAAGAATCCTTTTAGAGAAATATCTTCCTGCAATAGCTGGTAAATCCTCTCCAATTTCTTTAGGAAAAACATTCGGCTTTGCAGTACATATTACGGCACCTGAATCAATATAGGTGGCAAAATATTCGGCCTTGTATTCAACATATAACATTCCGATAGAAATGTATATGGAGAATGGGCTAGTGGTCATCTGATTCTATATCTTTTGTCAAGCACTGTGAACTCCATTCCATCTTTTTTAATCTTTCCCAAGGTTTATGATCCTCGAGAAATTCAATTCCCAGTATTAATTGCTCTGGGATTTTCCCTGCTATCCCAATGATTGTCAGCTTAATTTAACCTATTTTCAGGCTTCATTGATACCTTCCAACTATGGGTTGTTGGAGATAATACAGAACATCACAAGGAACAATATTATCCTTTTGGTGATGTCAAATATTACTTCAAATTCTCTCCATCCTTCTGGACATTTCAGCTCTCCTTGTGTTTTGAAAACATCTGGGATTCGCTGAACTATACTCGGTCTCTTTTCTTCCCAACGACTACTGCTTATCATTCTGTCTTGTTGGAAAGACACCCTTCTTGGCTCAACTCTGAGGCTTCGACTTCTGTTGAAGACTGGTTGATCTTGAATTTTCATATCGGTCTCCTTTATAGCTGGAGACTCAATAATTTCTGGTAGAACTACCCTGGCAAAGTCCTCAAAGATTCTTGGGACTTCAATAAATTCCTTTCTCAAGAATACCTCTGAATGATGTGTATTCGAGAGAGCATAGAAAATCTTATATGTGATCGAATAAGGTCTATTTGCTTATTTCATCAAATCGTCTCATTTGAAATCTTGATGAAGGGTTAGGACCCTGTTGAAATCTCGATCTCCCAAATTGTATGTAATCCTTGGATAGACATTAAATGCCAATTTTCCTGCATACAAATTTCTTGTAACCGCTCCAAGGCATGAATCCTTGAGATTTGAGATTCGCTTGTCAAAGATGGCCAGATTGAGTGGTGAATCAATTCTTTCTTTGAATGTTGCCTTTATAATAACCCTTATGGCTCCGATATGGATCCATGAGAGTGTGTTTGCAACTTCTATCTTGATTGTGCTTTTGATCTCCTGAACTTCTCTATAAGGAACCAACTGCATCTCGATCAGGTTACCAATGAACTCCATCGGGATGGCGAATTCTCCGGTAGTTACCATGTGGATAATTTGGTGTTTTCTATTACAAAATCCAATTTTATCCAAAGCCTTTTCCATAGCTCCGATTGTAAAACCATCGTATATCTGAAGCTTTGGATCTTCCTTCATAATTCTCATAAGAGTCTTATGAGAAACCATAGTGTGAGAGAGGAATCCTGACATATCCTCCCTAACCGTTTGCTGAAGAATTTCTTCTTCACTCTGATTCTGAACTAGATTCACTTCCATCGTCATAATAGATCATTTCTTCGTAGATGCTTTCATCTGAGGGTAGATCCTCAAATTGATACACATGTATTAGATCTTGATAGTAGACAGCTTTTTCGAATTCTGGTGTAGCTTTGAACTGACTGACTCCTCATTTTTTATTCTCTGGGCAATCTGTTGAAATATGCCCTCTTGCTCCGTAGGTCCAGCAATTACAATCTTTGAAACTTTCATTACCTCTAGTGTGAGCTCGCCTAAAAGTTCTTCTTCCTGAGGTTCTGTTGGTATTTCCTTTATTAGAACCTGATGAAGAGGCTATACTCCTGCTTGGTGCTGGTCTTTGCCCTGATTTGTAACTTCGGGCCTTCTGTTTTGACCACAACCTTCTAGGTCTCCATGAAGACCTACTCCTTTTGTTGTTGCTTCCATGACCGTATAGATGACTTCTCTTCTTCTTATGCTTCTGTGGTTGACCTCCCACAATAGTTGGGATGCCATTATCTACGCAGCATAGAGGAACTGTTTTGTTAATTCCTCTTAATCACTTATAATTCCTGTAAAGTGCATTTTGATAGCACCATTCAGATAGTTTGACCTTCAAAAATGACATTTTTCTAGCCACCGTATCCAAATATGTTGCACTCTTGTATTCCCTGATAAGCATTTCTCTCCAGGGACTCGAAATCTTGGCAAAGAATAGCTGTGAAGCTTCTTTGTCTCCAATCTTAAACTTCCACCGGTATTTGGTGAACAACTTGATATAATCGTCAATATAAAAAATATCATGTAGCTCGAGGCAATAGAGGGCTTGTTTGTATCTTTTTCGTTTTGCTTCTTCTAATCCCTCAAAGCAGCGTGTGCAGATAAATAGATTTTGAATAATTTAGCCATATCATCGACAATTCCTTTTAATGATTCTCCAGCTGTGACCGCGCTTTTCATATTTGCTTCGGTCATATCCCATGCAATCTTTACAGATCCTTCAAGATTCATTTCAAGGAGTAAAATGAATCCTTCCTTCATAAGATCCAGAGTTCCTACTATAATCCTCATAGCTGCTGCCCATTCATCTATAAGGACTTCTCGATTTTCAAAATCTGGGATATCCAGATTTAGCATCAATCTGTACAAATGTATGGGATCGAGCTGCGATTTTCCATAAGGCGTATTATATAAATTTGGCCTTTTGGATTGTCGAGTTCTTATAATAGGATCTCTCCTTGTAGTATAATATCCAACGTGAAGTATTTTTTACCTTCGGGTATTCAGGATTTGAGCCCGAACTTTCTGCTATGTTGGGATTTACTGGAAGTGGTGGAGGTGGTATTCCATGTTGGTTAACTGGAACCAAAGTGGCTCCATCTCTCGCGTTCATCTTTAAATCTGCAATTCCTAATCCTGCGAAGGATTCTGCAAGGTCATGTAGATCTTTAAGATTTATCTTCCCCATATCCATCATTTTTTAATTAATGATGGATTTTCATTTGATGATAGCAATGAGCTTTTCATCGTCCATCATTTTTCATACCACTTCGGTTGGTTTCCCCTTTTGGTATAAATAGGGCACTGTCCGAAAATTGATACGCTTCTTTCCTGCGGAAGAACTTGATCTGTCCTCCAGATTCTTGACTCGTTTCTGAATACCATGAAGAATTTCAAGAGTTTCCTTCTGATATTTCACCATCGTCTCCATCTGGTTTTGGATCTGATGAACTTGTATTGGTAAATGAATATGGCGGTTGCCATAATTCTGCACCATCTTCTAGATCTCTCTAAGATCTTTTGAGATCTTAAATGTATCTGAAAGTATCTCGTTCCATTCTGGTACGCCATCAGGAATCATGATTCTGATGGGTATTTTCATGGACTGCTTCCTGTCGGTTCATCAGATCGACATATAATATCTGTTTACTGTAAAGAAACTCATATAATATGTCGCTTATCTTTCGCAGTGTTTCAAGGTTTCCCTATCGGCTCCTGCAAGTTCCTTTACAACATATTAGTTTTTCCAATATGCTATCTTGTCTTGATGATCTTGTGCATACATCGTCAAAATCTGACGATATGTCCTGTAAGGTGTACATCTTGGACAATTGTCCAGATCCATATTCTCGGAGAAATTCTCCTCACCAATTGTTAATTACATAAATATAATAAATATAACTAAAAGTTCTTAATAAACCTAGGCTATGATACCATTTTAAGGATCGCAAAACCCAGTAGGAGTAAATATAAAAGATATAATGAATTTATAAATTAGGAGGTAAGGCACAACGATTTTGAAGTTCAGGGATCAAATTAAGAGTGGTATTTTGGGAAATTTTAGGCTAAGCGTAACAAATTACAAAGTTCAGGGGGTAAAGTATAACAATTCAAAGTTAAGTAGGTAAGGTAGAAAATTACGTATAGTTTGGGGGGCAAATTAAATTTACCCCAATATTTAGCTATGTATGCCTAACTTATATATTTACCGTACTTGTAACGTGAACAGGGGATAGGTAGTTAAGGACAAACAATTACCACAATATATATGATTACTTCGTTATAATATCTGAGGAATAGTAGATATAATGTAAGAATATTAATACTATTGTAATTCTTGAAAAGTTGGGTTTTAAATTTTAACTAGGGATTGTGTCAAAAATTGAGTATTAATGGGGCAAGATTTATTTTTTCTTTACTGATTTATTTTTCAAAATTCATGAGTTCCAAATTTTCAAATCATTGCGGTGGATTTCAAATCCACCATATATGGAGTCATTTCAAAATTATTTCTCAAAATCCTACCATCAAATTCAAATCTTTCTATCAAAATGCAACTCAAGATTAATGGACGTAAAATTGATCAAGAATTTATCAATGCTGAAACCAACTTCTAAAACTAAAAACGCTACTGGCAAAGAAACAGCCAAAATATTATAAGGGATAATTACAAAAACACCCCTGAGGTTTGGGTTAATTACAAAAAACCTCAGAGATGTTTCAAAATTATAAAAAACCCCTTCAGGTTACATTTTGTCTTAAATTTAAGAGGGGTAACTGTAATATATTTGTAAATGAGAGGGGTTTTTTGAAAATATTTTTGAAAATCACTGGGAAAAATCTAATCCTGATCCGGGAAACCGGATATAGACTCTAGGAATAGAGGCCGGTCTCTTGCTGACTGGGGAAGAAGGTACCAGAGATAACGAAGTCCATCGGACCGAGGGATTTTGAATATCTGAAATTAGGGCGAACGCGTGTATACACCTTTGAGGTAGAGGGTCCTAGAAAGGAGGAACTCGCGCTACAAGATACAAATGAATGTAGGATAGTACGAACCAAAGCCCCTGGATGCAGAAACGGTGGAAAATGGAATCAAACCTCAAGGGGTTTTTTGTAATTTTCAAAGAACTCTGGGTTTTTTTTGTAATTAGCCCAAACCTCAGGGATATTTTTGTAACTATCCCATATAATAATTAATAGAATATCGGATGCTAGAATCATACAATATAGGATGGCACAACGTAATTTTGCCTTCAACTGGCGACCCCCTTTACCCCAACAGCTTACTGTCAGAGTTGAGCGCAAATGAGAACTCAGATACCTGTAAGGCATAGAGTTACAAATAAGAAGACTAAAATAGAGTATTATTATGCCAACTCAAGAAGTGATGTAGCTTGTTTATTTGAAAATTTTCCAGGAACTTGAAAAAGTTTCTTTGCCAATAGCAATAACCTATTTGTCAGTACGAATATATCTTAGAATAGCACTGGTCCACGACATAACAAATTAATAATATGCGTATAAAATGACAAGTATAGTAAACGAAGCAAGTGTTGGAGATTTATCACGTGCGATATTATATTCGGGAAATAAACCAGAAAACTTACTCGGATTTCAGAAAAATGAGATGCAAAAAATACAGAAATATAGACCGAGGCTAGAGTTTGACTCTATGTCTTTAAGACGAATTGCCCCGCTACGGTGTCCACGGTTGAATAGCAAACGTCTCCCAAGATACAACGGTCTCCTCTTGCTGTAGTAGCACTCCAAACAACAAGAGACGGCGAACTTCGAATGTTTTGTACTCTCTCTTATTTATCGGAAAAGTTTGACAGAAAATATGCTTATGAATGTATGCAAAATTGATTCATAAAATATCTGCAGATCTTGGGATATATATAGATTACCAAAGGTCACAAGTGAAACAACACAACTGTTCGAATAGACATGTCCAATTATTCGAACAGACACGTCCATTGGTAACAACACAACTATTCGGATAAACCTTTTCAATCTGAATAGCTTTAATGAACAGTCACACCTTTTGGCAGCAATTTATCATTCACCCGGAAATATCTATAATATTTCCAACAATCCCCACATGAATGAGAAATTACGTGAATCAATGCAAATGCATATGTAAATGCAGACACTAAAGAGAGTACAAACGGAAAGCTATTGCATCAGGAGAGGTAGCTTCTGGCTTTGAACTTTTCCTAGTGGAGTACTATCGAATTTACTTGGCTAATCAGTGAACATGATGTCTTGAACTGTTCAGCCGTTGGTGTAAAGCAAGACAACAGTACCCACACAATAACCTCCCTAACATTTCCAGTTCTCATGGTTGTGTTCATTTTGGCCCTGAACAACCTTGGGTTTCATAAGTGTTTTAGAGAATTCAAGCCTCAAAATTCTCATAGAAGCGGCCCCACTTCACACTTACATAGGTGACCTCCTATTAAGAGTATTCTGCCATACCCCACTTGGTTTAACCAAGCTATATGAATCATTAGAAGTTGAACTTAACCTTACATACTTCTGCAGAAAGCACTTTTAATCATAGGAATGGGTAGGAATTTTATCCTAAGTGCTTAACTGAATCTTCATAACTTAGTTGTCCCATTGAACCAAGTTCTTGGGATCTCCAGTCATCATGGTTGGGTTACCATTACAAAGATTCATGTGTAATAGGCTTCAATCATATTCTCTTCGATAATCGGTATTTGATCTCCACTTCAATCAAATTTGCGCGCAAGATTGAGATCAATATCTTTACATATTTGAGCATATAATCCCTGAGCATGTGTAACCACTTCAAATCGACATAAGTGCCACCGGTGGACTTTCAAGCCCTTCAATGTCAATGTGGCTTTATAACACCTTAAGCTCATTTAAATTATTATCAATATGTCATCTCTTTTTAGGTAGAGATTCGTTTGACTTTATCGTTTGTCAAACTTATCATTATCTATACAATAATTTAATAGTTGTATATGTTCCCTTTAAATTCGGTACAACAATCCATTTTGGGCCTACCATGATAAGGTTAGCCTTTAAAGCCCTTTTCTACACCTTTCCTTCGTACCTCAATGTGTGCAGTGTTGCAACACTAAAAAGTACACTAAAATATGCATTTCTTAAAGAGAAATTACAGGTAACCCCTTTTAGCTATCAATTAACCCGGTCAATGTCAATTGGCTCATATCCTCTTTTCTAAAGATACATCTCAAAGAAATACAAGGATACCTCTCAAAGAAACTTGTATTTCTTTGACTCTGCAGTTATTGGAGTCAATCTTTGTCAAGACTGAGGTAAATTCATATTTACCAAAGACCCCCACATTTGAGGCAAAACTCATCCCCTTCACATTGTGCAACAAGGTCAACTTTGAGAGTTATCAATCTAACAATTGTTGTTTCTCACAAGGTCAACCGTGATTGGATCACCAACTGACAAACAATTCAATTGCCTAGGCAAAATTCTAAAGAATTTCCTGGAAGGGCTAAAGGACTCAGTTGTATCCATTCACCAAATTTTGGGTATAGTTAACTTGCCATGTGCTCCCTTGCTTGATCATATGCCTCACACAAGGGCATTTAGATCTGCTCATGCCGTCATTGACATATTTTGATGTGTGTTATGACACCCAAGATGTCATAGCACTCAAGTTGACACTTTGTGCCTTGCCTATAGCTGATTGGCTATCGCAGTATTTCAACATGGAATCCCACACTTTCAAGTGTTTATAGCTAGGCTTATTTCCTTTCCACAATTCATATGAAGTTTCATCCATTTTCTTTATTGGAATTTCATTAAGAATGACATTGGCCGAGGGAATTGCTTCTCCCCACAAGTTCTGTGATAGTCCCGAACTTATCAACATAGCATTCATCATCTCTTTAAGAGTTTGATTCTTGCGTTCATCAATTCCATTTGATTGAGGCGAATATGGTGCAGTTGTTTGATGAACAATGCCAGATTCTGAACAAATTCATCAAATGGAGCTTTATATTCTCCACCGCTATCACTTCGAATCATTTTTATTCTTTTGCTAAGTTGATTTTCCACTTCATTCTTATAATGCTTAAAAGCATCCAAAGCCTCATCTTTGCTTCTCAGCAAAGATACATAACAGTACATTGTGCATTCATCTATAAAAGTAATAAAATACTTTTTACCACATCTCGTTTGCACAAATTCAAATCACAGATATCACTGTGAATTAATTCTAAAAGAGGTAATCTTTCCCCACATTAGAATCATTTCCTTTTCTTTTCAACTGGATTCAACCACGTAGGCTTTAACAAGCCCAAACTCAGCACCGTGAGATAAAGTAATATTTTATATTGCCATCTCTTAATCATCCCCGCTGAGTGTTTCCAACTTTTCTCCATGGAAACCTGAGTCGGTTTAATGAAAACAACAAGTGGTGAAATCACATTTGATATCACGCATGTATGTGAAACTATTATAATTCTCGTCTTTGCTCAATCACTATTGCAAACAATTTCTAAGCACTATGCAAAGATATAATCAGTTATTTCTAATTCATCAACTTTGTTGTATAGATGAATGAAACAAACGCCATGCAATTCTTTGCACACAATTGGATTTCCAGAAATCCTTCGAGTAAATATATTAATGTTTTCTAGAATCCATACAATAATTCTTCTCATTTCCATGTAAGACTCATAAACTTGTACAGAAAACCAAGAATTAAATCTAATGTATTTTCACAAAAACAATTGTACGCATATTACAATTATCAATTTTTCGAAGCACTATGCATATGAATCTATATACAAAATCTTAAAACCGGCTTGCCAAAATTGAGGATGATTATAATACAGTTCACATTCAATTAGTCCATGTCCGCAGTTGATGACAAAAATTCCAATACAGACTCACAAATAGTTGTTAATGTGAAACAACAACGTCCTAAATGTATTGGATATAACAAGGTCAAATTATAATCAGTTGCAAGTGTCAGAAATGTATTAACTATATCTGAATTATTAATTAGATATTACAAGCACCATGTAATATTATGAGTTATATATAAAGCAAGAAAAACTAATGTACCCTTTCTGACAGACTTTCTGACGGGAAAACCATGAGATTTCATGAACAAGTGAAAACAATGATTTTATCCACTGTAGTCATACTAATAGAATAGATTCAAAGATTAAATTACAACCTCAGATGCAACCACACTAAGCACATAAATTTGGAATTTCAAAACACGTGAGTCCAGAAATATTAGTGTGAAAGAATCAAGCCATAAGATATCCTTTTTCACTTTGAGCGCACACACAGTTTTCAGAATTAAACAGAATGTAACCAAGAAACTGAACATAATACCAAATACGATTTTGATAGTATAATCATGAAACCATTTCGAACTTGTATGAGAAAACATAAAACTAATCATACAAGGCATTCACGAAATAGATTATTGCGCACAAAATATATTCGCACGAAAAGCGGATAACACAACTTCGTCTTAAATTGTTGGAGATTTATCACGTGCGATATTATATTCGGGAAATAAACCAGAAAACTTACTCGGATTTCAGAAAAATGAGATGCAAAAAATACAGAAATATAGACCGAGGCTAGAGTTTGACTCTATGTCTTTAAGACGAATTGCCCCGCTACGGTGCCCACGGTTGAATAGCAAACGTCTCCCAAGATACAACGGTCTCCTCTTACTGTAGTAGCACTCCAAACAACAAGAGACGGCGAACTTCGAATGTTTGTACTCTCTCTTATTTATCGAAACAATTTGACAGAAAATATGCTTATGAATGTATGCAAAATTGCCTCATAAAATATCTGCAGATCTTGGGATATATATAGATTACCAAAGGTCACAAGTGAAACAACACAACTGTTCGAATAGACATGTCCAGTTATTCGAACAGACACGTCCATTGGTTTCAAACGAAACAACACAATTATTCGGATAAACCTTTTCAATCTGAATAGCTTTAATGAACAGTCACACCTTTTGGCAACAATTTATCATTCACCCGGAAATATCTATAATATTTCCAACAGCAAGAACTGCCAAGTAGTTTTGTGTTAGGGTCCCAGAAGAAGAGAAAGTAATATGTGCTTCGTTTATGCTTCGTGGCAGCGTAGGACATTGGTGGGACACGATGAGAAGCATAGAAGATGTTACGACGATGACCTCGGAAAGATTTAAAGAACTATTTAGAAACAAATACTTCACGGCTCCTGTTCGTGTAATGAAGATGAACGAGTTCATACAACTACGCCAAGGAACTATGACTATTGGGGATTACATTCGCAAATTTGAAGAATTATCCTGGTTTGCCACTCATATGGTCAACATTGACGCACTAAAAATAGAAAGATTCCTTGAAGGCCTAAAGCCGGAGCTATATAGAGATGTCAGCATGGCGGGGATTCAGGGAGTAACCTATTCACGGAGTTCTTTGAGAGCACCTTGGTGGCGTAACAAAACCGAATTAAGGATTTTTCGTGCCCAGGAAGCTAGACGCCAATTCAAACAGGGACAGGGATAGAGATGGGGTGGAAATCAAAAGAAGAGAGTTTTCAAAGTTCAAAAACAACATAAACCTAACTTTCAACCACGTCAAGGACAACAACAATGGGAACAAATTAAGCGCCAAAAAGCTGATCAAGGTAAGGCACCTATACTACTACCTTTTTGCCCTAGGTGCAAGACTCAACATACTGAAAGTTGCACGGTAGATACCAGGAGATTTTTATGTGTGGGATGCCAGGACATTTTTCTAGTGCGCGCCCAAATAGACTGAACTCTACAAGACAAAAGAATTTGCGAGTCAGAGCATTTACTATCACCAGAGCAGACACAAATGCAAATCCATTAGTGGTGACAGGTAAACTTCTTATCTTTGACACCCCAACATTCGTATTATTTGATTCGGGAGCGACACATTCATTTGCATCCACTGAGTATGTGAGGAGACTGGGTAAGACACCTGATGCAGCTGAAGTGGGTTACAATATAACGATTCCCTCGGGAGATTCCAACAAACTAATCAAATTTTAAAAGCTTGTGCCATTCCAATTGAAAACAAAGAACTTTATGCCGATCAAATGTGTTAGCCATGAACGACTATGATATAATCCTGGGTATGGATTGGTTATCAAAGTATGGTGCTACAATCGATTGTCAGAAAAAGACAGTGATCTTTCTAACCCTGGGAGAAGATTGATTTACTTTTGTTGGAATCATGACTCGTTTAGATTTCCAATGGTATCAGCACTAAAGGAACAACGTTTACTGAATGCTGACTGTGAAGGATACCGAGTAAGTGTAATGAGCATCAACGAACAACACCAACCAGCCGTTGATGAAGTTTCAATAGTGAGAGAATATCCCGATGTATTTCCAAATGATCTTCCTGGATTACCACTCGATTGCGAAATCGTGTTCGTTATTGACCTACTTCCAGGAACGTCTCCAATCTCTAAAACTCCATACCACATGGCTCCATTAGAATTGAAGGAATTGAAGACATGATTGCAAGAGTTGCTGGATAAAGGTTTCATTAGACCTAGCTTCTCGCCATGTGGTGTGCCAATCCTATTCATACGGAAGAAGGATGGTACGATGAGATTGTGCATTGACTACCGAGAACTAAATAAAGTTACAATAAAAAATAAATCCATGTTACCTCAAATCAATAATTTGTTCGATCAACTTCAAGGTGCAGCAGTATTTTCGAATATCGACTTGCGATCGGGGTACCATCAGCTAAAAATAAAAGAAGATGATATACCCAAGGCAACATTCAGCACGAGGTATGGATATTATGAATTCCTGGTGATGCCGTTTAGGTTAATGAATGCCCCAGCTGCTTTTATGGACTTGATGAATTGGGTATTTAAAGATTTTCCAGATGAATTCGTCATTATCTTTATCGATGATACCTTGATATACTCTAGAACAAAAGAGGAGCACGTTGAACACTTGAGAATGGTATTAGAGGTTTTGAAAGCAAAGCAATTTTATGCTAAATTTAAGAAAAGTGAATTTTGGTTAGATCGAGTAGTATTCTTGGGACATGTTGTGTCCAGAGCAGGAATCTCAGTTGATCCAAGTAAAGTCAAGGCTATCAATAATTGGCCACAACCTACAAATCTTTCAGAAGTACATAGTTTTCTTGGTTTAGCTGGCTACTGTCGCAGATTTGTGAAAGGATTCTCCAAGATTGCTACGCCTTTAACACAATTGACTAGAAAAAGTGTCTCAATCAAATGGACGGAATCATGCGAACAAAGCTTTCAAGAATTTCAGCACCTATTCTATCAATCCCATTGGGTACTGGAGCTTTTGTAGTTACCCTACACATGATTTAGAGCTTGCTACGGTGGTATTTGCGCTTAAGATATGGAGGCATTACCTATACGGGGAACGATGTGAGATCTACACAGATCATAAGAGTTTAAAATACTTCTTCATACAGAAGAAGTTAAATATGCATCAATGACGATGGTTGGAACTAATGAAGGACTACGATTGTGTGATCAATTATCACCCTGGTAAAGCCAATGTCGTAGCAGATGCGTTGAGCCAGAAATCAACACAAAGCAATGCAGTTGCGATTCAAATTCTAAAACTAGAGTTCATGGATCTCTAGAAAATGGATGTGGAGATCGTATCACTTGGATCTATTGAAGCTAAGTTGGCAGCATTAACACTCCGACCGATGTTACATGATATCGAATTCAACATGAACAACAAGGTGATGATTACTATGTTAAAGTGAAGAAAGATATTGCCTCGGGAGTGTCTTCTGATTTCATGATATCTGAGGATGGAAGGGATATCACGCAATATGTGGAACAATGTTTAACTTGTCAACAAATAAAGGCAGAACACAAAAGGCCAGCTGGAACGTTGCAATTCTTGCCTATACCAGAATAAAAATGGGAAAGAATTACCATGGATTTTGTGACAGGTCTGCCCAAAACTGTCAAGGGACACGATGCTATTTGGGTGATAGTGGATAGGTTAACCAAATCCGCTCATTTTATTCCTATTTGCTCAACTTATTACATGGACCGATACACACAACTTTATATACATGAAGTGGTTAGACTTCATGGTGTGCCACTATCCATTGTTTCAAATAGAGACTCTAGATTCTTATCTACTTTCTGGAGGAGTCTGCAGAAGGCACTAGGAACACGATTGTCATTTAGTACTGCTTATCACCCTAAAACTGACGGACAATCAGAACGAACGATACAAACTCTAGAGGATATGCTTTAAGCTTGTGTTCTAGATTTTCAAGGCCAGTGGAGTAAGTGTCTACCTTTGATAGAATTCTCCTATAAAAATAGCTATCAAGCCACAAACGGCATTGCTCTCTATGAAGCATTGTACTGTAGAAAATGTAGATCACCGGTACACTGGGACGAAATTAGTGAAAGAAAGCTTTTAGGCCTAGACATAATTTAAGAAATGACAGAGGTTGTGACACAAATTCGACAGAAGATGGAGACTGCTCAGAGTCGATAGAAAAATTACTCAGATCAAAGAAGAAGAATGCTAGAATTTTCTGTAGGATATCGAGTATTCCTTAAAATAACACCGATGAAAGGGGTAATGCGATTTGGAAAGAAAGGAAAACTCAGTCCTAGATACATTGGTCCATTCCATATCACTGAAAGAATAGGTGATGTTGCTCATAGACTCGACTTGCCCGCATCAATGGCTCAAGTGCACAATGTCTTTCACGTATCTATGTAAGACAATACATTCCAAACCCATGACGAACCGGTAGAATTAAAAGCCGACTTGAGCTACGAAGAGATACCTGTGGAGATATTTTCACGAGAAGTAAAGAGGTTAAGGAACAAGGAAATCCCTTTAGTTAAGGCTCTCTAGAGGAATCAATCTATAGAAGAAGCTACATGAGAAAGAGAAGATGAGATGAGGGCAAAATATCCTGACTTATTTCGGTAACAGGGTAAGTCAAATTTCGGGGACGAAATTCTTATAAGGAGAAGATAATGTAATACCCGAGACTCTCATTACTCACTGGCCCAATATAGTTCATTATATTCCTTTTGCATTTATATTGACATTGCGCGATGCACTTTAATTTATTTAGCTTTCTTAACCGTTAATCTGTTGAAGTTACGACACAATATTACTTTCCAAATTTATTAGCTTGATTGGTCGATCATTAATTGGAGTAGGACAATTTAGGACTCGGACTATTAGATATTTGTTTGAGAACGGACTATTAGATATTGATCGCTTACAAATACTAATATATTATAGAAGTACATGAAAGTCACTAGGTCACACGTGGTAAATTTAGAGGTAAGAGGTGGCAACACCGTGTTTATTTGTAAGGAAATGTAAGTATAATAAATTTTAAAAAAAAAGAAAAAAATATTAAGACTAGATTTCGGACGATTATACATGAAACCCAAGTGTTAATTTATCTATATATAAATGGAGAATTCTAATGTGAAAATAAAATGAGACCTTGTGAATGAACATGGAAAATTATAGTAATCTATAACTTATATATACATACATATATATATAATTAACCACATAGTAACTATACTTATTATATATCATATAATTAATTAAGTGACCATATGTATTTACATACGTGTATGATACAGTATAAGTAAAACATATAGATAAACTTAAATGATATATTATATAAACAGATTTAACAAGCCAGCATGTTTGCTTAAACATATGACACATATTATATCTATATGTTAGCTAGATTATATATTAAATAGGTAGCACCGCTTTTTACATTGCAATAATCATACCTACCTTCCACCTACACATAAAGGGAGATAAATTCACAGGGGCTGGGACGAACAAAACCGAAAAGAAAAGAAAATAAGGGGGGGAAAAAAAGAAAAAAGAGGGAGACAGAGAAGAAAAAGTGAGGCAGGCAACTTTTGTTATAGATTTGAATTTATGTATAGCTATACTCAGAGGTATCGTGTGTATATATATATATACATATATATTTAACTGAAAGTTTGAGATGATGACACAAACAAACTGATATATACCTTTTATGGTTATAGTTGTACGAAAATGAAAAGGAAATAACTAATTTGGTGGTTAGTGTTTAGGATAATAATATAAGCGGGTATAATATTTCAATTAGTACTATCAAGATAAATATTTATGTGTTTGAGAGATTTGATTAGATTTAAGCTATAAGTCTTAGAGTTAAATCGTAACTTGGCAAAAGTTAAGATTTAATATCTTATAAGGAATTCAATACAGGGGATTTTTTCATTTGAAAATAGTAATTGGTACCTTATATTTTTACAGGTTATAATCTTACAAGTAAGATTTGGGGATAAAGACAATTGTCTAGCTTTGAATAGAATATTAAGGACGACAGGTAAGTAAAAATTCATCTGCAACTGTAATGCATGAACATAGTATTGTTTGAATTAATTGTATTATATGTGACTATGGTATCTTGTATGTTGAATATATGTGTTATAGTTGTCTTACATGATATTGCAATATGATGTTTGGTGAGCCGTTGAACATGCCATTCAAAGCATTTGCATATGCATGCATATTACAAGAGAACATTCGCATGGACGAAAATATTTTCAGATAGAAAATAGATGTTTGCTGACCACTGCTAGGGCACCGAGGCATGCTGGGCGTGCTTATGATATATATTTAGGTATAACAGATGGGATACTTCCTGGTGAACACAGGACTAGATAGGAGATAGGCTCTTGGTGGGTCACAAGAAGATGGTCCATTTGTGAGTACCTATTTATGACCTTGCAGGGTGAGATACTTTTTGGCGGACACAAGCGACGCAAGTAGAGGACCCTTGGCTGGGCCGCGGGAGGATGGTCACACGTAGATCCATACGGATAGTATTGGACATTTGATTATTACTGTGTGCCGAGCTCTTTTTCGGTGCATAGTAGTTGTTAGTCCAAGTGGCTACGAAAATCTAGAGGGAGGTGAATAGATTTTCCCGATTTTCCAATTTACGCCCTCTTTTTCGAATATGAAGATAATGACCAAAATAAAAGTGTGGAAATATAAACAACACTCGATGATTTATAGAGGTTCAACCCACATAGGGCCTAATCCTCTACCACCCGGTGTGTCCGGAATGGATTTCAAAAAAGAAAAAGTTTATTAATAGATACCAAACTATTACAACCTTTACCTTGAAGATCACCAAACTCTTCTTACAACAACACCTATGAAGATTACCACAATCTTCCAACTCAAAGAGCACTAAACTCTTCTTCACCTTGAAGAGCACCAAACTCTTCCAACTCGAAGAGTACCAAACTCTTCAACATCTCGAAGAGCACCAAACTCTTCAACACGAAAAGCACCAAGCTTTTCAATCAAATCAATCAAACGTATTCTTGCCAAAAGAACACTAACAATGATTTCTTGTTTTGGATGATATTACAAATACAATCAAGATTACACTTTGAAAGAAATATTACAACTCAAAACTGCAAGTGTAATCAAGAAGGAAAGCCTAATAAGCAACATGTGAAAGTGATAAGCATAGGCTATTACAACAAGAATGTTGAAAATAAAGACTTATACAAGTTTGCAGATTTTCTTGTTGTGTTGTATTGTGTTGTCTTGTTGTGCTGCTTTAAGCCTTCATCTATTTATAGGAGAGCTCTTGGATTTGAATCCCAGCAATAGGCTCCTCCTTGGAGATTGAAATCTGTAAAAAAATGCACATTAAATGGAGAATATAGCTGTTAAAAATCAATCCCACAATTTCATGAAAAGTTGTCTGCTGTGCAACGGATAGTTTGCTGATAAAAACTTAGGCCGGCCGGTTGACCTCTAACATAAAATTTCAAATTGTTCTTGAAAAATGGGGGCTTCGATCGGTCCAATAGAGGGTGTACCGGCCTACCAGTGGTTCGACCGGTCGACCCCTTGCTGGACCATTTGACACCCCTATTTTTGAGAGACAGAGAGTTGAGTTCAATTTTTGTTGAACACAGGTACCGGTCGACGTCCAGGTCGACTGGTCGACCTCTAGTAAAAATCCTTCCTTCTCTTTTCTGTTTCAGAAATCAAACTTCAGTCATGGGTTTCCCTCTAGGGCGGCCGGTTGGCCTCGAAACGGAAGTGTTGTCCGATTTTTGTCAAAAAAAACTTCACGAAATACTCCGAAAAATTAGTAAAAATAATTTAAATTGATTAGGAGTCTTTGGACAACATTTAGGGACATTATTTTGGTGAAAAACTCAGTTAAATATAATCATCAAAGTTACGATAAAAAATATTTATCTAACAAACACCCTTTTTTGATGATTACAAACTAAAACAATTTTAGGAGGTCGATTTTGAAAACAAAACAAGTTTTTCCAGTAAAAAATAACTACCCATTTTAGGCGACACTTTTCATGCATAAGGATCATAACGATAGGAGCAAAGATTTTTCAAAACATGTTATAAAAGCTCCCCCTATCAACATGCAAATCAATAGTAGGCATAGAAGCAAATAACTAAAAGCTAAAAGCTTAGCTTTTACAATATTGGCTTGAATTTCAAGAGCATAGAAGCTCCCCCTGTCAAAAAGAAATCATTAGACATATGTAAAAGTCCATTACGCATCCATTGGACTAAGTTTCATTTTCAGCTTTCGGCTTTTTCATCCACAGCTTATAGCTTTTTTCGCGAGCTTTTTATAACTTCTTTGAGCTTATGAGCTTATTTCATGTTTCTCCCCCCTTTGGAATCATCAAATAGACTAGTAGCACGATAAAAACATCATAAATACGTATCAAATTGCGCATAGAATCGAATTATCATGCTTTTGGATATAAAGCTTAAAATTCCAAATTATAAGGGAGATTTTGAGAAGAAAGATTGTAGAAGCTCATTTGATTGATATGATCTCTATAAACATATAAGACATTTGAAATCAAGAGATTCTTGTAAAAGATGAAATTTTCATTGAGACATTTTATCGAACACTTGGCGTGTGTAGAATAAAATCGAAGGTGTATATAACATTTGTAAATGTGATCAAGCCCCAAAAAATAAAAAACAGACAATTCTATAAGCATAATCCATCAACAATCATGATTCCCAACACAATGATACAACAAATGCATCAATCCATCAAGCAAAAGCACTTTCTCAAGGGTTCAACCAAATTGAGATTAAAGAAGGAATTAAACTTACCAATTAATTAGAGAAGTTGATTAATATGGATGATATACCCATAATATAATTCCAAAAATATAGATTTTTCAAGAAAAAATTATTTTGAGTGAATTGTGTGTGAATTTGTCGAAGGGGTGCGAAAAATGGACAAAATGAAACAAATATGCTGAAACTGATACAAACCGATTTAAGTCCAAAAATAGCCATGGTCGACCGGTTGGAGGGGGTCCGACCTATCGACCCCTCTGTCATCCGATCCCTGAACTTCAGTGTTTTTGGTTCTGTCCGAATTTTGAGTAACAAAACCGATTTTTCACCCCTAAGTTTTGAAAATGCACAAAATGCAATCATAGACCTTATTCGATATGCATCATGCCTAAACGAGCTCGAGTTGAAGTAAAAACTCGGCGGTTAAAGACTTTGTGAAAATATCCGCGAGTTGATCTTGAGACGGAACAAAGCACATCTCATTTTTTCGTTTAGAAACACAATCCTTAGAAAAAATAGTGTCGAACCTCAATAAGTTTTGTTCGGTTATGATGAACCGCATTTTGAACAATGTTTATAGCAAACATATTGTCACAAAAAACAGGGATATTTTCGAAAGAGCATTTGTAGTTCGCTAAGGTTTGTTTCATCCAAAGAAGTTGAGTACAACAAAAGACCGTGGAAAAGTATTCGGCTTCGCCCGTTGATAAAGATATAAATTTTGTTTCTTTGAAAGACAAGGTACTAGGCAATCTCCTAAGAAGTGACATGATCCGGATGTACTTTTACAATCATCAATATTTTCCGCATAATCTGGATCACTATATCCTTTTAGAGAAAAATTTTCATTCTTTGGATAAAACAGTCATAAGAAATAGTATCTTTCAAATATTGAAAAATTCTTTTAACGACACTCATATGAGATTCTTTGGGATTGCTTTGAATCGAGTATATAGGCATACAACATGAAGAATATCGAGTCTAAGAGAATAATAAAAGTTGATGAACATACCTCGATTGTGTTTCGTCAACCAATTCAAACTTGACCAATTTTGATGTAGATAACTATTGATATCTCTACGATCATTTGTTCGTTAACACCAAAGTATCTCCTACAAAATCTTAAGAAAAATTCTTGCACAAGAGTTTAGTAGTACCGGATAATATAGACAATATTGATATAAGCCAATTTAGAAATTAGACAAGTAGCACATACTATGCTTTTTGTGAGAACCAACAAAAGTTTGATAAAACATGCAAGTTCTAATGTACTTATAGAGAAGTTATATAAGGTCTCTTTTGAAATTTAAAAATCCGAAAGTATATGATTGAGACCTCACTTTTAAAAAATATTTTGAAAAATAATTTTAATAATCAAGACAAGGATAAAGACATGAATATGTGCAATAATTATTAAAGATAAAATAAAATGCATAATTCAAGAAAAGGATAAGAGTTACCAATTTTGCCATTGTCAAGGGTTGGGTCTTTCCAATTGTTGATTATACCTTCTTGTTGAAAAATAATTTTGTTCATAATGTCTTCTCCTTTGATCAAATGGCATGAACATTAGTTGTCTATTTGACTATTTGAATTTCCTTTGACTTTTATTGCGCCGAGTACCTAACATGAAATTATCTTATGGTACCCTCAAGTGTTTGGGTCCATTGGGATTAGCTTTGAGACTTTTAGGTCTCCAATAATAATTTGAGTTATTTCTAGCCCAACAAGTATTTGTCGTGTGACCACTTTTACCACAATAAAAACATGTAATAGTTCTAGAAGCATTATGATTGACATAAACAAAAATAGGTACTTGATTCTTTTTCATATCATTGATAACATTTGGCTCATAACCAAGTCCTAGTTTCAAATGATCACAACGTTGGACATCAAGAATTTTGGTCATTTTATCGGTACTCAATTAAACTTCATATCCTTTTTCATGCAATCAATGTTCTTAGTGAGAGTTTTATTTTCTTTTTCAAGATTTCTAACCTTATCAAGTGTAGTAAGATGAGCACAAAAAGTGATTCATATGAAACAAGTAAACTATCCTTTTTATTTTTCAAAGTGTTGAATTCCTTTTTCAAATTTTTGTATTTAAAAAGCATGCTTTAGAATTCATTTTGAAGTTCATCATAATCACCTTGCAATTCATTAATAAAGGAGATAGAAGAGTTAGAGTGTACCTCATTGTCTTCTTCGATGCCCATTAGACATTGCTCGGCTTTCTCATTATCGGATGTTACAAGAAGCTCATCCCATGTTTTTGCTTCGACTTTGCCATTCAAGGTTTTTAATTTTCTGTGGAATTTTTCCTTCTACCTTTGTTCTTCCTCCCCTTTTGGACAATCGGCAACATGTTGTCCGGGTTTTCCGCATCTAAAGCAAGACTTGTTTCTTGCTTTCCTTTCCTTGTTTTTATTTACAAAGTTTGTAAATTTTCTAATCAGTTCCTCATCTTCATCTTCATCTCCATCTTCATCTTCATCTTCTTCTTCATCTTCCTCATCACTTGAATAATAATTTTTTGATTTTGAGGCAAGACCTTTTGGAGTTGATCCCATATCCGGTTGAGAAGTTGATGCCTTTGAATTACTTCTTTCATTGGTATAAACTTCATAGATGAGAAGATTTCCGATAAGCTCATCAAAATTTAGAGTTTCTAAATTTTGAGCTTCCGTAATAGTGGTAACTTTTTTGGACCAAGAGGCGGGAAGAGCATTTAAAACTTTTATGTTCTTTCCTCTTTGGAAATAATTTTCCCAAGTACAACTAGAGGATTTACAATATTATCAAGCCTTTCTACCATTTTGGAAATATTTTCTGCAACATTCATAGTGAAATTTTCGAACTCTTTGACCAACATGGTCTTTAGAGCTTGTTTCACTTTCTTTGTGACTTCATAGATAACTTCTAATTTTTCCCATGCATCATGAGCGGATCGAATTCCTCTAATATGATTATATTCCGTAGCTATAAGAGAACAATGAAGTATATTAAGAGTTTTACCATTTAAGGAGAATATTTTCTTGTCTTCATCATCTAACTCCTTGAGGCCTTTGGGGATTTGGGTTCCATCCTCCTTTTTCTTCATTGGGATAGATACTTTGTTGATAATCGTGTTCCAAATATCGAACCCGCAACCTTGTAGGAAGCACTCCATTCTATCTTTCCAAAATGCATAATTGTTGGAGTCGAAGAGAGGCGGTCTATTGAATGAAGCACAAGTTGGAAGATAGCCCTCGTTTGTACTATGGATCTTTCCTCTTTACTCGCAATGGAAAATGAGCTTGCCAAAGAATTTGGTCTGATACCACTTGATAATCTAAGTGTCTATGAAAATCTAGAGGGAGGGTGAATAGATTTTTTCGATTTTCCATTTACGCCCTCTTTTTCGAATATGAAGATAATAACCAAAATAAAAGTGTGGAAATGTAAACAACACTCGATGATTTATAGAGGTTCAACCCACCTAGGGCCTAATCTTCTACCACCCGGTATGTCCAGAATGGATTTCAAAAAAAGAAAAAGTTTATTAATAGACACCAAACTATTACAACCTTTATCTTGAAGAGCACAAAACTCTTCTTACAACAACACCTATGAAGATTACCACAATCTTCCAACTCGAAGAGTACCAAACTCTTCTTCACCTCGAAGAGCACCAAACTCTTCCAACTCGAAGAGCATCAAACTATTCAACACCTCGAAGAGCCCCAAACTCTTCAACACAAAAAGCACCAAGCTTTTCAATCAAATCAACCAAACGTGTTATTGCCAAAAGAACACTAACAATGATTTCTTGTTTTGGATGATGTTACAAATACAATCAAGATTACACTTTAAAAGAAATATTACAACTCCAAAAGTGCAAGTGTAATCAAGGAGGAAAGCCTAATAAGCAATATGTGAAAGTGATAAGTTTAGGCTATTACAACAAGAATGTTGAATATAAAGACTTAGACAAATTTGCAGATTTTCTTATTGTGTTGTATTGTGTTGTCTTGTTATGTTCTTCAAACATTCATCTATTTATAAGAGAGCTATTGGATTTGAATCCCAGCAATAGGCTCTTCCTTGGAGATTGAAATTTATAAAAAAATTGCACAAAAAATGGAGAATATAACTGCTAAAAATCAATCCCACAATTTCATGAAAAGTTGTCTGCTCTGCAACAGATAGTTTGCTCATAAAATCTTAAGTCGACCGGTTGACCGCTAACATAAAATTTCAAATTGTTCTTGAAAAATGTGGTCTTGGACCAGTCCAATAGGGGTGGATCGTCGACCCAGGACGATCGGCCGACCCTTGTTGGACCGGTTGACACCCCTATTTTTGAGAGACAAAGAGTTGAGTTCAATTTTTGTTCAACACAGGTACCGGTCGACGTCCAGGTTGACTGGTCGACCTCTAGTAAAAATAAATTCCGTCTCTTTTCTATTTTAAAAAAATGAACTTCAGGCACGGGTTGCCCTCTAGGACGATAGGTTGCCCTCGAAACAGAAGTCTTGTCCAATTTTTGTCAAAAATAAACTTCAAGAAATACTCCAAAAAAATAGTAAAAATAATTTAAATCGATTAGGAGTATTTGGACAATATTTAGGGACATTGTTTTGGTGAAAAACTCAGTTAAATAAAATCATCAAAATTACGATAAAACATTTATCTAACAGTAGTTGGGTCAGGGCCCAAATGAAAGAAAATGATTTGAATAAAGTATTTTAATTCATGGATTTTACATGTTAGCATTACATGTTGGAAAAGAATTACTATTCTTTGGACATGCATGATTTTTACCTGTTGCGCTTTAGCTCATGTAGTTCATGGATTGAAGGTAAGCATGAGAATACCTAAGTCAGTTGGCTTACTGTGCAATGTTGGAGCTTTGTCAGGTTTTGAGGATCATGGATATGGATGACGACCTATCAGGCTTGTTTTTAGGTTCATTTTGGTGTTGCTTCTGTTTTGCTATATGTAGGAACTCGTATTGTATATAACTTTTGAAACTCAATTGTAAATATATGTAAATAGTGTGCTAGTTTGAGTTATGTGTTTGTTTATGTAGTCATCGTGTTTACTTGCATGTAGGGCTGACTGCCCTTTTCTATACCTATTATAAAAGTGTGAATAGGTTTTAAGGTTTCTTGAAAATTTTGATTTGTCAAAAATGTCCTCATGGTAAAGTTAGCTTTAAAGGTAATTAAGTAGTTTTTCATATTGATTTTGATTTTATTTATTTAATAATATTGACAAGTGTTTCTTTATATTCCAAACCCTTCTTATATGATTTATTTCAATTTTAATTCTTAAAATAATTTAAATTTTTAGATAATATTTATTTTATATTATACTAGATATCGAGAGTTTTCCAACCATATGTCATACGCATATATAAAAGACTTCATATGACAGAATTTTAGCCATTTAAAGTTGAGTGCTATGTAAAATACACATTTATAATATCTTTCTTTGATTTTCTAAATAATTAAATACATCAAAAAAGAAAAAAGAGTATGAATTTACAGCAAAATGAAGAGAAAAAATAAATAAAAAAGTATTTAATATTATTTTATTCAAAATAAATAGCAGGACAAAATACATTTATTAAACTTCACTATTGGTTGAGAATATCCACACCATAATAAATTTATCATCTATCACACACTCTAAATTGTGAGATAATATTATTTTTGGTTGGAGTAAATGATACATTTTTTAGGTATGGGAAGATGGAAATTCGCGACTATTGAAAATTTCAAGGGACTTTATGCTTTTTCCATAAAAAATAATTGGTTTTTAAGATACATAAGTTAAATATAAATTTTTACTAAAATTTTGAATAAATATTATTTTATTTCTAAGATCTATTCATTAATCTCTATGTATGTTTTTTCCCGTAATAATGGATATACGGTTCAACATAATTTAGATTCAATTATTAGTTTATTTTATTCATGTATTCTTTCGATAAAAAAAAACTCGATAGTTGTGACAATGTAAAGTTAAATTTGCAAAATAAATATATTATAAGTACATACTCTAAAATTTAAAAATAAAACAAACTTGGCTAAGAGTTATGTGTTTGAAATTACTGAAATGATATTTTAAATCTCAAAAGGGAAGTGGATGAGATGAGTAATATTTATTTAATTTTTATCCACAACTGTATATTTATAATTTTTTTACTTTATTAAGGGTTGGCATATATATCTCTATTGTAAAACTAAATAAATAAAAAATGAAAGAAAAATAATTTTACAGCAAAAACTAAAATAACAATATAAAACAGTTAATACTAAGAATTTTGAGGCTAAATTGAAAATTGCGAACTAAGTTTTCTTTAACATTTATTTATGCACTTATTTATTTTTTATGGATGCATCATTTGAACTTTCAAATCCTATAATTTAGATTCATTTATCAATTTTAATAATATATCATTTTATATTCTTTTAGTTAAATAAGCCCAGTAAATATGATAATAAAAACATGAAATTAACTATAAAAGATACTTAAAAGGATAAATATTTGTTCCCAAACTTAACAAAATTCAATTATAAATTATATTTTAATATGGAGGTATAGAGAGCAGGAAAATATATTTTTTAATTTTAATTTTATTTTTCTTGGCATAATAAATTTTTAATTAATAGGAAAAAAGGTCTAACAAGTTTGGATGAAAAAGAACATAAGTTATTTCATTGCAAAATATTTTATTTTTAAATTATAAATATGAAGTCAATATGACTTTTAATAATCTTATTCTATTTTACATATCAGGAATTTTAATTTAGATTGAAATTATTGTTCCTATTTAGTCTTCTATTTTATGGTAGTTTTGTTTTGTTTATTAATTATATAGTTGGTTGAAAAAAATGCATCAATAAATAGACTCGATTTAAAAAAATAAAAACTAATATAATAAATTAAAATAGATTTAAATAAAATATAGTTAAAATGGTATATATGTATATATATATATATACTATTGTAAGAATGGTAGAAGAATATTGAAAAAAAATCACTTACATATGTACATTTTAACATGTATGACAATACTTAGCTTTGCTTAAAACTTACATACACCCTTAATAAATTATATAATTTTAGGTAAAAAAGATGTGTATTATATTATTTAGGTAGTGAAATAATCTAACTTAACAAAAAAAGAAAATGTAATATAATATGGAAACAAAAATCAAAACCTGAAAATTTAAAGAAGTATATATATATATATATATGCTAAGAAAAACTAGAAAAATAATAATCTGACATTTATATCATAAGTACATATTTTATAACCTACATGTTGATATGCTAATCTTTTATTTAAAATTTATTATATTAAGTTATGCATAATAAGTATAAAACTTACTTGATATTTGAATTTTAGGTGGCGACCACAACATTACATTTGAGTGAAAAAATTTATCAAAAAGTTTATTTATGGATCAAAGTAATAAATTCCTTCTTATTTCAAAAATAAACATGATTTTGAAAATAAATTGTTCACTATAATTTAAATATTACTTTCTTTAACAAAAGTAATTGATTTTAGTCACCTTTAAATCTTGAGTCTCTTTGAGATATAAGTACTATACTTTAATTTTTATATATAAAAAAATAATTATGATTTTGATCTCACATTTTGTAGTGTACATATATATGTATTATTAAAGTAATAATTTAAATTTTGGCCAGACGTTATTTTCATAGTTATGCATTTTAAAACATGTCCCTCTCTTTAACAATTTAATTTTTAAAATGTATATTTTTCAAGTGCGCCCAGATTTTATCGTAAATGTTAAATTAACAGAGATCTAAATAGCATTTTTCATGTTTTTCTTCTAAATTTAACTATGACGGACATACAATTTTTTAATCCTCTTTACTTTTAACCTTTTTTCTTATTTTTTTTAATAGTTTATTTTGTTAAATAAAATTCTATCTATAAATAACAATATACATACATACAATTAATAAATAAAAAAGTTGTGATGGAATATCAAGAGACAAAAAGGAACAATAATTTGAATAAGATTTGAAAAGTTATATTTATTCCCTTCTTTAGAGTTTAAAAGTAAAATTGTAAACATTCATATATAAAATTCTATATATGGATAATAATAATCCTTTAATCAAATGCTCAAATGTATATATTGACATTCTTCAACATCAAATTCATCATCTGGTAAAACTGATTTAATATTAGGTTGAAGATTTAAATTTATGAAGATATTTATTTTTAACATTTTAAGCATTCAATACATGCATTATACTTTTGTGAATTGTGCTGTAAATTTTATGCTACATTGAGAGATGCTCACCGACAAAGATAAAATGAATAAAATAAATTTTTTTATGCTTAAGACAATAAAAAGATAGCCTATCAATTTATATATGATGTTTTTCTGATTTTGCAACAACAAAAAAAATAATAAATTGAGACCTATATTTTGCTCGAAAATGTCACATGCATAGAACATGACAACTAAAAAGTGAGGAGGTTTTTTGTTATGCCATTTTTATAAAAATGCAATAGCTTAACCTATGTTTTACGGTTATTTGACACACTTCAGGATTATTATATTTTATATTCTATAATTTTGTTGTAAAGCTCTGAATGATGGATTATACTTTGGATATGCTCCATTGGATGAATTTTTAGAATGTAAAGTGATTTTTTGAAAGAAAACAATATAAAAGACGTAATTGAGGTTCTTCGCATAATTTATTTCAATGTACTAACTAATAATTTTTGCTGCTATTAGATTTGTCATTACTATATTACATAACTATTTTTTGATACAAAAATTATTAGAATAACTTTATGATGTTGTGCATGCTCTTAATGATTATAGAATAGAGAATAAATATTGTTAGACACTCAATAATTTTGATTTCTATGATACCATAACTGTCACGCCCCAGACGGGACGCGACGACGATCCACAACTTAAATACAAGTAAACCAAACAGTCTAGACAAATATCAAAACCCAATGGAACAGAGCAAATAGCAAATGGAAATAAAATAACATAAGTACAAATTACATCTTAAGGTCCAATCAACATCCAAATACATCCGACATAATAACCTGAATAAGTTTACCGGCCAAAACTAAAACATAAGGTAAAGTACAATGTTCGAATCTTAAACGTCGAAGGGTCCTACGCCCTTAAATTACAGTCAAAGAGAGAAAAGAGTAGCAGGATAAACGGAAGTCCAACATCAGTAAAAGTACATGAAATAAGAACAATCATTAGTAAAAAGGTGCAAGATCGACAGGCAGGGCGAGGGTCATCAATATGTGGCTGGTTCGACATCTTCAACAAAGTCCTCATCTAAGGTTAGAAAACAGGTGGGGATGAGACAGAAATCTCAGTGGATGGGTGATCGTGTGCAAGTGTGGCGATATGTATAGTTAATGCGAGAAAACAGTTATATGAAAACGTGTGAGTATGATTCATGAATTCACACACAGTCCACAAGCGTCGTGATAAATATATTTAAGTAATATACTTATACAGTTCAAGAAAACAGTTCATGGTCACACAGGCACTATGTGATTCAGGCAAGACAGGTAGTATTGCGTACGGAATGTAACGTCAATCCCATGCAAGACAAATAATGGTTGCGTACGGATTTGTAGCGCCAACCAATGCAAAGCAAGTAGCGGTTGCGTACGGATTTGTAGCGCCAACCAAACGGGTCCGATAACTCCGGAATCGTGTGGATCAGACAGCGATTCCTTCGTTCTTCCTTGTAACTCCCCAGGCAAGATGGTCCAAGACCGGTCACCTTATCGCTCCATAGGCAAAGACAAAATCCACAGTGGAGCTTGCAAGGCTCGGATATATCATAATCATGATTATACCTCAAGTACTACGACCCGCTTCCCTTGGACACTCCGTCCAGTTGCGGGATTAGGACGATGGGGCCGGAAGAGTGGAATAGCAGCCGAGCTGCCCGGTTCCATCCCTGACGTATCCATTCCGACTGTGAGCTCGACACACCAAGTTGACTCAAGCAGGAAAGTAAATACAAGTACAGGCAGTCGAGTATTATTGATTCAGGGAAGCAGTTCAGGAAAAATTTTGAAATTCACGAGTAGCAATATGGCGTTGGTGGAGTTATTTGGATGAAGATGATTATCGGAAGGATAAGCAATCTTCGATATCTTGAAAGATTAAGTGGAACATAAGTCCCGTTATAGATTCAAAACCGCAAGACGAGGAAGTCGCCCCGCGATCGGGTATTAATCGGTCAAAGTGGTCCGATAAGTCAAGGGTTTTTGAGAAAATAAAATACTTTAATTAAATCTCCAAGTTAGAGGGTCCAGGGCTATTTTAGTAAAAGGGAAAATAATTTGAGTTAGGTCCTTTATAAAAGAAAATTTACAATTTAGCCCCGTTTTGTAAAAACCAAAACATTTGGGGTTAAAAATTAAATAAATAAATATCCCGGCCTTGAAAAATTATGATGTCAGTCCCTAAATTCTCCAAATTGTCCAGAGATTCAGGTTTTTAAAGTTTTAAGGTCGAGGTTTTATAAAATTCTCACATTGGCCCCAAATTTGTAAAAATTGTCATTTCGGACCTTAAGTTTAAAATAATCGGAACTCACAAATCGGAAGGGATTTTAATGTGATTCCAGTTGGAAAATGTCACTAAGGTTAGTGGGATATTGGGACAAAAGCTGTATTTAAAATAAATAAGTGTAGGTCCTTTAACTTTTGAAAATATCATTTTTGTCCCATTTTGAAATAATTGCCTTTAAGGCTTTTAGGGGTCCAATTGTTATGAAATTTGAACCTTGGGTCCAAAATATAATTAAGTTATAGTTAAATTAGTATTTCCAGGTGCATGGGATGCATAAGTCCTGGAAATTTCATTTGGGTCCTCAAGTTTAATCTTTTACACTTTAGTCCCTCAATTTTAGTAAAATTACTTTCCAAGCCCTAAACACTTGGATTTTTGGAATATATTTAAAATATGTCATTTCCAGTACCTTAAGAGTAAAAATTTCAAATTTTAAAGTTAAGGTCTGGTACAGTTTCAAAATTTGCAAAGTAGCCCTTAAACTTTCAAAATTTTACAATTTAGTCCTTGGGCTTTTAAAGGTTGATTTTATTTATCTTAAAACTCTTAAAACTTTATGAAAATGTCCAAAAGTCATTTTTGAACCTGAGTACAGTCCCAAAAATCGAAATTTGCAGAGGGGTCCTTTAACTTTTATTTTCTTGCAATTTAGTCCACCAACTTTCTATTTTTGTATTTTTAAGTCCAAAATTGGAATTTAATCAATTATGCTCGACTTTTCCAGGTTATAAGTCATCCAAAACATGGATTGCAAAGATCATACACATGCATGTCCAATACATACAAGAATTCATCAAATAGAACATTTAATTGTACATGCATGCACCTAAAATTCAATAAATAGCAAATTTTGAGCAACTCTTGAGAATTTTCATGATTTGATACATAAAATTGACATGCAATACATAGATTATATATCTCAAGGCTCATGATCAAAATTCTACATGCAATTTAATAAAAACACCTAGAAGTTGGAAAGTATTTTTTTCACCCACCTTAAAATTGGAAAATTGTGAAATAAAAGGATAAATTTCACAATTTTGGATGAGGTCACTTAGGTCAGCCCCTAAGTCAAGAAATATCAAAATTTGGAGTAGAAAAATGAGAGAAAAAATTAAGGAGAAAAAGAAGGAGATAAGAAAATTGGAAAGACTACACTTTACCTTGTGTAGTGGGTGATTTGAAACTAGTTGAAGCTTCAAATTTGGGATTTTTGGTTCAACTCCAAAATCACCTAAGGTCAGCCCCTATTTCTCAAAAATGAAAAAGGGGTGTTAAAATTTGAAAAAAATAGGAAGAAGAAGAAAGAAGGGTTCTAGTATCCAATTCTAACCTTGTAGTCCAAATTTCTCTACTAATTATTCTTCAAGTCTTCAAATTTCACCACCATGCATGCATGTCTCCAAGTGGTCTTCTAAGTACCTCAAAATCCAAAATATAACCTTAAGTTAAGAGGAGAAGGTGATGAGTAGTAAGAATTTTAAGTTGAATTGAGGAGTGAAATTTCTTACCTTGAAATAGGGGTGTTCGAAATTTTGGTGTTTAAGTGGTAAGATTGTTTGTTTTGGTTTAGATGTTTGAAGAAAGAAGGTATGTTTGATGTTAGGAAGAAGATGTTCTTGAAGATATGAAGATGGGTTTGAAGATGTGAAGGACTTGTGTTTGAATATTTGAAGATGTGAAGAAGGGGTACTTGAAGATATGAAGAACTTATGTTGAAGATGTGAAGATGTGAAGAGTTGGTGTTTGAAGGTTTGAAGATGTGAATGATTCTGTATTTGAAGATTTGAAGATATGAATGAATTTTAGAGAGAGGTTAGAGAGAAGGAGGAGAATTAGCTTGAGAATTAGAATGTGTTTGATAAAAGGAACAAAATTTGTTCATCTTTTCTCTATGTGGCCGTCCACATTGGGGGGGGGGGGAGAGAGATTTTTTGATTAATTTTGTGTCTTGCAAATTGTCTCTTGCATGGAGACAATTAGACTAGTCAAAGTATGGGCAAGGTATGGAAAGAGAAGGAATGTTGGGAAGACTCCAACATGTTGGGAAAATAGTAATAAAGAATTGATGTATGAGATGATCTGTATAATGTTTGAATTATTGGTATAATTATACACAAGATGACTAATATAAGGTGTAAGTGTACAAGAGTTGGATGATATTTCTACTCCAAAAATCATTACCATGACCGTCCACTATAGGGGTAATATGGTAATTCCATAAATTTTTTTTTGTCTCAAATTGGATGATAATAGATGAAATATATATATCAATCTCCAAAATAATTAGTGATTTCCTTGATCACTTATAAGTCTCATGATCACTTATACTAAATCAAGTTCTTAATTCTATAAGGTAAAAGTCTATAAAATAAATAGTCTCTTAAAATTTTAAGGTGACTAATAAATACAAAAATAGTAATAATGATCAATCAAGTGATCATAAATGCGAAATGGAATTAGTAAATGATCATGATCACAAGTAATAATTTAAAATGAAATTAAATACGAAATATATTTATTATTTATATTTACCCGTCAAAGTGACGCGGTAAAATAGTCAAAATAGTTCAAGTCAAAAATACCAATCAAGCAATTAATTAAATTATAAAATTATTTTGAAATATATAAATTTTAAATATAAAATAAATTATCAGAATATTTAATACTGTATCGGAAAAAAAAATAATAATACCCCCGATCGCGTCGTCTACGATTGAAAAATACGGGGTCTCACATCCTCCCCTCCTTAAACGAATTTGGTCCCCAAATTCTCTTCTAAAATAATTCCTTTCAAATTCTAGATGAGATTCATACTTATTGTATCTATTCATGAAGGATCTATCCCATCCTCAATATCAAAACTTAGGCGGCCTAGAGACGCTTATATTCGATCCATGTTCCCATCAGTCAATTTCCAATAATCATTCTGCAAAAATATCTCTAACAACCTTAGTGGTACTCAAACTTTCTTGTCATCACCTTGTAATAGACACTATTCATAGTACCCTATTCGTGTAATCCGTAACATTTGCACCACTATCCGATTATCACTTAACCAATTATTTCTACTCCACATATCAGTCTAATGTACTATTCCCATAACTATTATCTCGAAACATACTTCTCATAATCCAATCCCGAATATATCCTTGCTTGTCACAGCTAGTGAATATTTCATTTACCTACGAAAGTGATACTCATTATAATAGAGTCGATTTAACTAAATAGTCGACACCTATTCATATCATCGTATATTTCCTCGAGCAATTGGTAGTAGATTTCATCGCAAAAAGTGCAAGATCAACCCAAAATCTCCACCCATCAACATATAATAGTCGAGACCTCAACAATCTTTAGTAAGTCATTTCCAAAGGTAATCATAGGAGTTTCTCATACTAAACTCCTGATAGCAATTTAAATTTCCCATATCCATAAGGACTTTCATTATTCCAGATAAGGTCACGCTTCTTAAATACCTCATATAAAGTATGAGTGTCCATTCCATCATTAGTTAATCAATACTTAAATAATCGACAACTAAGTCACAGTCAACAAACTTAATTAATCAACCAATTCAAATATCAGATAAGTGTCTGAATCACAATAATAGTCACAATGATCCTATATAATCATCATCCAAAAATAGTTAGTAACTCAGACATTATAACTTACAAAATACTATGTCGCGACATCCATTCGAGGTCTTATAATATTCACATCCTTAACGTATCTTATCCGTGATATCCAAAAACACATGTCAAATTTCCTTACTTAAGCTTATACAAATATTTTGGAATAAATAACGCAATGGCACTACCATCGGTAAATCATAGTCAGTGTTTCCCACACTATCATTCTCCAAAGTAATATCATTAGGCATCTAGATTCCATAAAGTGTCCTATAATCAAATCATATACTGTTAAGTGATAACTTTATATCCTTCAAGTCTCATCATATCGGAGCATTATAACTTCCAAATTAATAAATTTCTAAATCACCTAATGCCCAAATCGAGAAATATCTGGATATTTTAACACTATGGAAACCCAAAAGAGTTCAAATAGTCATCCAAGATTCAACTTAGGCCATCTAGTAGTGGTACCCAATCCAAGGCAGAGGAACCTATCCTGGGTCAGCTTGGTGTAAGTTTCCATCTTACTAGCCGAGCTATGATACCATAACTGTCACGCCCCAGACGGGACGCGACGACGATCCACAACTTAAATACAAGTAAACCAAACAGTCTAGACAAATATCACGAAAACCCAATGGAACAGAGCCAAATAGCAGCGGAAATAAAATAACATAAGTACAAATTACATCTTAAGGTCCAATCAACATCCAAATACATCCGACATAATAACCTGAATAAGTTTACCGGCCAAAACTAAAACATAAGGTAAAGTACAATGTTCGAATCTTAAACGTCGAAGGGTCCTACGCCCTTAAATTACAGTCAAAGAGAGAAAAGAGTAGCAGGATAAACGGAAGTCCAACATCAGTAAAAGTACATGAAATAAGAACAATCATTAGTAAAAAGGTGCAAGATCGACAGTGCGGGCGAGGTCATCAATCTGCGGGGCTGGTTCGACATCTTCAACAAAGTCCTTATCTAAGGTTAGAAAAAGTGGGGATGAGACGTAAATCTCGGTGGATGGGTGATCGTGCAAGTGTGGCGATATATATAATTAATGCGAGAAAATCGTTATATGAAAACGCGTGAGTATGATGCATGAATTCACACACAGTCCACAAGCGTCGTGATAAATATATTTAAGTAATATACTTATACAGTTCAAGAAAACAGTTCATGGTCACACAAATACTATGTGATTCAGTAAGACGGTAGGATTGCGTGCGAAATGTAACGCCAATCCCATGCAAGACAAATAATGGTTGTGTACGGATTTGTAGCGCCAACCAATGCAAAGCAAGTAGCGGTTGCGTACGGATTTGTAGCGCCAACAAAACGGGTCCGATAACTCCGGAATCGTGTGGATTAGACAGCAATTCCTTCGTTCTTCCTTGTAACTCCCCAGGCAAGATGGTCCAAGACCGGTCACCTTATCGCTCCATAGGCAAAGACAAAATACACAGTGGAGCTTGCAAGGCTCGGATCTGTCATAATCATAATTATACCTCAAGTACTACGAGCCGCTTCCCTTGGACACTCCGTCCCTCGGTTGCGGGATTAGGACGATGGGGCCGGAAGAGTGGAATAGCACCGAGCGTCTTGCCCATCCCCCGACGTATCCATTCCAATGTTAGCTCGACACACCAAGTTGACTCAAGCAGAAAGTAAATACAAGACGGTGCAAATAACCAACCGCAGGCAGTGAGTATTATTGATTCAGGGAAGTAGTTCAGGAAAGTTTTTGAAATTCACGAGTAGCAATATGGCGTTGGTGGAGTATTCAAAACCGCAAGACGAGGAAGTCGCCCCGCGATCGGGTATTAATCGGTCAAAGTGGTCCGATAAGTCAAGGGGTTTTTGAGAAAATAAAATACTTTAATTAAATCTCCAAGTCAGAGGGTCCAAGGCTATTTTAGTAAAAGGGAAAATAATTTGAGTTAGGTCCTTTATAAAAGAAAATTTACAATTTAGCCCCATTTTGTAAAAACCAAAACTTTTGGGGTTAAAAATTAAATAAATAAATATCCCGACCTTGAAAAATTATGAGGTCAGTTCCTAAATTCTAAAAATTGTCCAGAGATTCAGGTTTTTAAAGTTTTGAGGTCGAGTTTTTATAAAATTCTCACATTGGCCCCAAATTTATAAAAATTGTCATTTCGGACCTTAAGTTTAAAATAATCGGAACTCACAAATCGGATGGGATTTTAATGTGATTCCAGTTGGAAAATGTCACTAAGGTTAGTGGGATATTGGGACAAAAGCAGTTTTTAAACGAAATAAGTGTAGGTCCTTTAACTTTTGAAAATATCATTTTTGTCCCATTTTGAAATAATTGCCTTTAAGGCTTTTATGGGTCCAATTGTTATGAAATTTGAACCTTGGGTCCAAAATATAATTAAGTTATAGTTAAATTAGTATTTCCAGGTGCATGGGCTGCATAAGTCCTAGAAATTTCATTTGGGTCCTCAAGTTTAATCTTTTATACTTTAGTCCCTCAATTTTAGTAAAATTACTTTCCAAGCCCTAAACACTTGGATTTTTGGAATACATTTAAAATATGTCATTTCCAGTACCTTAAGAGTAAAAATTTCAAATTTTAAAGTTAAGGTCTGGTACAGTTTCAAAATTTGCAAAGTAGCCCTTAAACTTTCAAAATTTTACAATTTAGTCCTTGGGCTTTTAAAGGTTGATTTTATTTATCTTAAAACTCTTAAAACTTTATTAAAATGTCCAAAAGTCATTTTTGAACCTGAGTACAGTCCCAAAAATTGAAATTTGCAGAGGGGTCCTTTAACTTTTATTTTCTTGCAATTTAGTCCACCATCTTTCTATTTTTGCATTTTTAAGTCCAAAATTGGAATATAATCAATTATGCTCGATTTTTCCAGGTTATAAGTCATCCAAAACATGTATTGCAAAGATCATACACATGCATGTCCAATACATACAAGAATTCATCAAATAGAACATTTAATTGTACATGCATGCACCTAAAATTCAATAAATAGCAAATTTTGAGCAACTCTTGAGAATTTTCATGATTTGATACATAAAATTGACATGCAATACATAGATTATATATCTCAAGGTTCATGATCAGAATTCTACATGCAATTTAATAAAAACACCTAGAAGTTGAAAAGTATTTTTTTCCCCACCTTAAAATTGGACAATTTTGGATGAGGTCACTTAGGTCAGCCCCTAAGTCAAAAAATATCAAAATTTGGAGTTAGAAAAATGAGAGAAAAAATTAAGGAGGAAAAGAAGGAGATAAGAAAATTGGAAAGACTACACTTTACCTTGTGTAGTAGGTGATTTGAAACTAGTTGAAACTTCAAATTTGGGATTTTTGGTTCAACTCCAAAATCACCTAAGGTCAGCCCCTATTTCTCAAAAATGAAAAAGGGGTGTTAAAATTTGAAAAAAATAGGAAGAAGAAGAAAGAAGGGTTCTAGTGTCCAATTCTTACCTTGTAGTCCAAATTTCTCTACTAATTATTCTTCAAGTCTTCAAATTTCACCACCATGCATGCATGTCTCCAAGTGGTCTTCTAAGTACCTCAAAATCCAAAATATAACCTTAAGTTAAGAGGAGAAGGTGATGAGTAGTAAGAATTTTAAGTTGAATTGAGGAGTGAAATTTCTTACCTTGAAATAGGGGTGTTCGAAATTTTGGTGTTTAAGTGGTAAGATTGTTTGTTTTGGTTTAGATGTTTGAAGAAAAAAGGTATGTTTGATGTTAGGAAGAAGATGTTCTTGAAGATATGAAGATGGGTTTGAAGATGTGAAGGACTTGTGTTTGAATATTTGAAGATGTGAAGAAGGGGTATTTGAAGATATGAAGAACTTATGTTGAAGATTTGAAGATGTGAAGAGTTGGTGTTTGAAGGTTTGAAGATGTGAATGATTCTGTGTTTGAAGATTTGAAGATATGAATGAATTTTAGAGAGAGGTTAGAGAGAAGGAGGAGAATTAGCTTGAGAATTAGAATGTGTTTGATAAAATGAACAAAATTTGTTCATCTTTTCTCTATGTGGCCGTCCACATTGGGGGGGGGGGAGAGAGATTTTTTGATTAATTTTGTGTCCTGCAAATTGTCTCTTGCATGGAGACAATTAGACTAGTCAAAGTATGGGCAAGGTATGAAAAGAGAAGGAATGTTGGGAAGACTCCAACATGTTGGGAAAATAGTAACAAAGAATTGATGTATGAGATGATCTGTATAATGTTTGAATTAATGGTATAATTATACACAAGATGACTAATATAAGGTGTAAGTGTACAAGAGTTGGATGATATTTCTACTCCAAAAATCATTACCATGACCGTCCACTATAGGGGTAATATGGTAATTCCATAAATTTTTTTTTTGTCTCAAATTGGATGATAATAGATGAAATATATATATATATATATATATATATATCAATCTCCAAAATAATTAGTGATTTCCTTGATCACTTATAAGTCTCATGATCACTTATACTAAATCAAGTTCTTAATTCTATAAGGTAAAAGTCTATAAAATAAATAGTCTCTTAAAATTCTAAGGTGACTAATAAATACAAAAATAGTAATAATGATCAATCAAGTGATCATAAATGCGAAATAGAATTAGTAAATGATCATGATCACAAGTAATAATTAAAAATGAAATTAAATACGAAATATATTTATTATTTATATTTACCCGTCAAAGTGACGCGGTAAAATAGTCAAAATAGTACAAGTCAAAAATACCAATCAAGCAATTAATTAAATTATAAAATTATTTTGAAATATATAAATTTTAAATATAAAAATAAATTATCAGAATATTTAATACTGTATCGGAAAAAAATAATAATAATACCCGCGATCGCGTCGTCTACGATTAAAAAATCCGGGGTCTCACAGTTCTGTCGTTTATTTGATATATAAATGTGACTATTCTTTCAAATTGAATCCATTTATTGACTGTTTGAATTACAATTGATTAGTCTATTTTATCTTCATTTTTGTTATATAAATAATTAATTTAATCATGGAGAACATGAGAAAAATTGGATAATGGTCGAGTGGTAAATACTTCCATCCCAGCTAGAGTATTTGATTCCCATCATCCATCCCCTCCCATGATATGTACTTAAATATAAAAAAAAGGAGAACATGAATCAAAATATGTACGGGAGCTAAGCTTCTAAACATAAAATAGAATTTTACTTTCTCAGCGTTCTTAATAAAAGAGGCACATGTGATGAATGAAAAACGGAATCTTGTAGTCAAATTGATTCAAAAGATAACACACATTAGAAAATGGAGTAAAAGAAAAATACATCCATACGTCAACCAATCATGCATGGGCTAATAGTGCATTCAAAACAAATTGCAAAAAAATCTCAAAGCTAAGTATATATGAAGAAGAAGTAGACACTCAAAAAATAAACAAGATGCATTAATTTAAAACTCGTCTTGAATTTATATATTTTAAATTTTTATATAGATTACTCATCAGTGTTTTAATATTCATTGTACTTTGTTGAGCGATAATATCATTTAAGTATCATGTTTTTTAGTCCAAAATGTCTTAACCATATTTCACCGACAAATAAATTTAAATTTAGTTTTTGCAAACTTTCTTTTAAGATCAAAATACATGAATGACATTTATTATAAATACAAAAAATATAATTAAAATTGATTCCAATTTATAGATTTAATTTGAGTTAAGTTAATAAAATTATTTGGTTCACGTGCAACGTACATTCACCTTACTAGTGCTTTTAAAATGATAAAATAGCGGATGCGGTATAAAAGGTTTATTTTGTTGTTGTCTGTTATTAAATTTACATAGGAAAAAGGAAAAAAAAATTCACGTTTTAAATAGAGTTTATGGCTGAGTTGTACAATTTATATATTTTCTATTAGTAGTAATAGGGGTGGACGTGACAACTACCAATATGTATAGTCTAACATTACAAATAACATTAACATTCAATTCAAACAAAATGCAATACTCATTCAGTATATAACATTCATTCAATTCAAAACCCTAAACCCTATAACATATTGTACTATGCAATTAAAATAACTAATTCAAAAAAATAAATTAAAACTCTTACTTTACGGACGAAATTCGCAAGAAAATATAATCCCAACAAGGGCGGCACCGACGGCAAATAACGGCGACAATCAACAGCGGTCGCTTTGACAGTGGTGAGAGGATTTGAACGATTGCCGTTTAGAGTCGATTGAGGGCCTATAAACCCTACAGAGGGCTTTCAAATTTTAATCGACCCACTTCGGTCATTTAACTGACTACAGAGGCTTTTCGAATTCTACACGACCCAGTTAGGTCGTTTAACCGACCGTTGAGTGACCATATAAATTTGAGTCGCTTAACAGTCTGTTAAACGACTGTTGAGCGACTTAATAAATTTAAGTCGCGTTCCAGACGATTAACCGACCCTGCGTCTTTTATGATGGGCATTTCGGGAAGTGTACAATTTCTACCTTTTTCTATTTTTTTTAGCAATAAATATCGGTCAAAGGTCATTCTAACTTGTTGGATCAAAAGGCCATATTTGATATATAAGACAAACAATAAGGTTGGCCCAGCCCAAGACCTGCGGACTATCCTAACCCGACCGACGACCTGCCACCTTACCCACTTGGAGGCATTTAAAAGCCTCCAACTCCAAACCCTAATTTATTTTCAGCATATTATACACACTTGCATACATTAGATCTAGATTTTTATCTCCACTCTTCCCCTCTTCCATGTCACCACCGGACACCACCGCGCCCACCACCTTCACTGTGCCCTCTCCCCACATTTCTCCATAAAAACCTCTCCCTGCCGAGACCAATTAAAAAAAGTCAAATCTAGCGAAGAAATTCTAGCCTTTGGTGCTTTGACTGCTCGCTCAAACGAGATCTAAACAGAAAGAGTATGTAAAAAAAAATTCTAAGATGTTTTGAAAGAAATAAAGAAAGTGATATTTGTAATATTCGAGAATCTGTCTTTTTTTCTTCTTCTTGGGTCGAATGCCATCAAGTATGTTTTTTTGTTTTGTTTTTGTGTGTAGATTGTGATATGTTTTGTATATAGTCAGATTATAAAATGAGGTTTTTAACCAAAGAAAAGAGAAAAAGAGATATATATTAACAATAACGACGCATTTCGGAAGTATTATTAGCTGTGATAACATCTGTTGTCCCAGGGAATCAAACATTTGGTGTATGGTATTGAGGCCCAGTATAAGGTTTCGGGTCGGGACTATTATCCTTGTATCAGTTGATAATTAATACCACCACAGTAGGTGGTATTATTCAATCCCAATTAATCTGGTATTGGTATTTTACCATTTTGTCCTTTAAATGCTAAAGTGACATTACACATCTACACCTTCCACCAATAAAATTTACAAGATGCCACCATATAAAATGGTATTCATCTTCCCCGCGTCCAAACCCTAACGCAAGCATTTTAGACAACTGGTGGTATTTTTTTTTTATGTATTTTTTACCGAATTCAAATCGTATTTGTTTTTTGAATAGATGATTAGATACATTCTTTGGTGTTCCCTATTAACTGCATTTGAATTTCCAACTTTTATTTATAACCAGTTCTTAAGATGTACGACGAACTTGAAATATTCTCTTTGTCGTGTTCGATATTTTCAATAATAGTTGGAACTTATTGTTGTTTTCTTTATTTTAGGGTTTTCCGGAGGAGCTACCCACAGACGATTCCAGGTTCGCGTCGCCGATTGAAGTTGTCGAGTGTAAGTTTAGCATTTCACTATTTTTAATGTGCGAAAATTATAACCCAGGTGAGTTTATTTTTTCAGTGATTGTGCTCTAGAAATCTGTTGCCCTAGTTCAGTTTTTGGCATTCAGTTCAAAATTGGTTGTTATTCTTTTACGATTAATACTAGGGTTGGTAAATTGAGAAAATCTTGTTATGTCTTTTCTGGTTTACTTGATTGATATTTAGTAGTTGTGATAACATTGATAAAAGTTTTTGTAAGATTTGTGTGTTAAATACTACCATGTCAACTATATTTCAAATACAAATTTGGGAGTTATAGTTGCATGAAATTTTATAACTATGTTCGTAGTTGTTGTGAACTATTTGTGGTCATTTGATGAGGTTGATTTGAGATATGATACAAAAAAAGTCTGTCAAATGCCCTCTCTTAATAGTTCAGGACTTGATAAACTAAAATTAGACTTCACTACAAGAAATCCGGTCAAAGACATCGCTTAAAAGACATCGTTTTCATGAATTTCATGATGTCTTACATTATACAACATCATGTTTTAAGTGAAGCGATGTGTATGAGCGGATTTTTTCGCTATTACACATCGTCTTTAGGAGCTGATGTCTTTGACCACCCCTTTTTTGGTTTATAACATCATGTTTAAGATCGGTTATTCCAACAGATGTCTTTGACCACCTTATATTTGTTTATAACATCACTATTAACATCATTTATTTTTCTTAAAGACAACAATTTTAACAACAGTGATAAAGTTACGTGACCATTTTTGTATTTTTCCCTACAACGATTAATACAGCATAATAGGGATGACAATTTTGACCCGCCCCGCTCCGCCTAGAGTTTTTAGTTTAAAAATATATTTTAATATATATTTTGCATATATAATATATATTATAATATAATTTTTATGTATTCTTATATTATATTTAATATTTATAATTTGATAATAATAAATTTTATAAATGTATATTTTTTTCAATTTATTTTTTTTAATTTAATTTAATTTAAAGTGGGACAAAACGGGTCGACTCATCCCGCGACCGTGGCGGGTTGGGACCCGTTCTAGGCACGGGGACGGGTCTTGGGTTCTGGCCGACCCGCCCTATTGCCATCCCTACAAGAGATTATTCATTCCTGGTCCATTGGTGCCAATACATTTATTTTTCATTTTTCATTTTTCATTTTTCATTAAACTAAAAGTGTCACAAGGAATGACAACTTTTCCTTTTTGTGCTATGTCACTGTGGGTCAAAAAACTTGAGGAGAATACGTCAAAAAAAAAACAAGGAAACTTAGAAGAGAAAAACAAAATTGAAACTTAAAAGAGGAGTCTTGAAGTGCCTAACCCTCGACGGTAACAAGAGAAGCCGTTCACCGCCGCCTTCCACCTTTCGCCGTTGCTCTCACAGTGAACCCGTCTGAAGCAGGTTCGAATTTCGAAAACATAAACCCTTCATCTGACTGATAATCCATCGTAGAATACTCGAAGCACTAGTGCACCACCACCACCCGTCGAGCTCGAGCTATCGAGCACCACCACTATTATAAGTGGCCGATAGTCAAAACTCGTTGCCCATTGTCGTTGTGGTGTTGATTTAGTTAAGGAATTTCAAAAATCCCCAAATTTTGAAAACCCTAGCTCGATTTATCTTAATTCTCGTGTTATACTTTTGTTTTGGTTTTTGTAGCTTCATTTGTAATTTAACGTTGCCAAGATGTAACTTTTGTTATTGAATTTTTGTTAAATTTTTTATTGAGATTCATTTGCTAATTTGTCTTTGTAACTGAGCATCTGCTTCTATGAGCTTATTGTGGGCCCGATTATGAAGTTGATTATGTGTGTCTTTGGTACTTGTCATTGCAATCATTCCCCTTAGACTCTATACTTAGATTTAGTTTCTTAGACTCAGAGATCTTGTCCATTTGGCTTGTGAAGAAAAGTAGTAGTGTTGCACTTTGTGAAGATGATGGTGATGGGGAAGGTTTGTTTTGGTCTAGAAAATTTGGTTTGGTGTTTACTGTGAAATATTTGCTTTTTATTTTTATTTAAAATTCGAATTGAAATATTTGTTCTTAAAATAAGGAAATTGTTGCATGTAGCCTAAAGTTTTTCAGTTGTCTTACTTTGAGTTTTAATTTTTAATATAAGAGCTCAAGACAGTCATGTACAAATGGAACCTTTGATTATGATTGTACATGTAATTTGTGAATTTTATTGTATGCAGATATCATTTTGTGACTTAGAATATGACATTTGTCTAAAGCAAGTATGTTGTATCATCAAAGTGGGATATTTTGTAAGCAAATACAAACCTCAATGGGTTGTTTGTAATACCTTGATGGGCCTAAAGTTTTTTGTAATTAGACTAATCACAGAGGTTATTTTTGTAGTTTAACCTGAGAGAAGAAAAGTTCATTTTTTTCTTATTTTACTTGAAAAAAAAACATTCATTTGGTAATTATTATCCCTTTTTTTTTAAAAAATTTTGTTTTATTGTTGGATTTGGGGAGTTGGCGGCTTACATCCAGATTGTAAATGATGTTATGCGTGTTGTTGTTGCTTTACCCCATTTATGTAAATATGTATCATCCCCCATTTTTATTCTACTTTGATATAACATTGTCCGTTTCTAGATAAAGAATATTTTTGTGAAAGTAAATTCTTCAATTGTGTCTTTGCTTCTTTTTGTTGCATATTTGTCACCTTTGTCATTTGAATAAATTGCGAGATAAGGACTATGTTGTCAAGGTCGAGTGGGCTAGAGATAAACCCTTATCCAATTTCTAGAGGCAAACTTACCACGTTTGAAATTGTTGCATCTACAAGTAAGTGCTCGCTCATATTCCTTTACTATATCATGATGCTCTTTATCTTCCGATTCACATTGTTAGTTAGTTCGTGTCAACCTTTTGCTAGCATTGGCTTTTTCGTTAATTAATATGCTTGTGCATCAAATCGCATTACCATTAGCTTCCCTACATCTTATTTTATTTTCTCCCTCTACTAGCTAATTAGTGGTGTTTAAATGGATGTATTACACCTATGCAAGGTGTATTTGAAATAAACAATATTATTATACATGTCTTGGTCAAGATTTCCTCTAATATTATTGAATACTTAAAATTGTTAGATAGATTTATTTCGAAAGTATTTTATTATGCATGTCTTTAAAATTTGAATTACTTTCGCTTTTGAGTTATAATCTTTTAATTGTATTGTGCGGTGATCGAAGTAATAGTTGTTAGTTGTACATTTTGTACTCCTGGATGATTCAAACTCATCTAGTTTTTGCATGAAGGCGGAGAAGTTAGCGAATTTGGAGTCTTTTGATGCCTTCTTTAAAATATTGGGAAACCGGATATTATTATACCATTTTGAAATTATTATATTTATGTGTGTAGTGTATGTATTGATCATGTGCTTATACTTGATGTTAATTGGTATATTGACACTTTTGAAGTTATGTAGTTTAGTATGCGTTGTTTGGACTTGTTGATACTCATCGTTATCCTTTTGGAAATTATTTTGATGTGATTGGATGAATTAGCATTAATGATATGTTGTTTCTTTTTTTTTTGATCGGTAATGATATGTTGTTTCTTGCTTTCATGTTTGATGGTTGTTATATACAAAAAGCGATGTCGTTCTACAAAATTGATGTTGAACCCAATACAATAACATCATTTTTGTAAGAACAAAATCAGTTATAGACCGATGTTAAATCATTTATAACATCGGTTTTCCACCGAGCTCAAAGAAATCAACATCGGTCAAAACCTGATGACACTTCATAAAAAGCTAGCAAATCGCAAGTTAACAACATCGGTTAAAAAATGATGTCTTTGTTGCATAACAACATCGCTTTTTGTATCCTTAAAACCGATGTTGAAAAGGTATACTTTTAACATCATCGATTACGACATCGGTTGATTTTTACATAGCCATCGGCTAAAAACCGATGTCTTTGACCGGATTTCTTGTAGTGCTTCAATGAAACTGTCCAACTGCAAGTGAATCTTCGTATGATTAAATGACCTCATTTATTTTTCAGAAATGGAAATATGAATACTAATGTGTTTGATGCAGATTTCCCAATTTATTCTGTTTAACAAACTGTCATGTTAAAACATCAAATTAGGACTATGTGTAATTTGCAAAGTTTTTGAGGTCTTGTATATTTTGTAGGTTTTCAAGCATCTATGGATAAAGAAGAGATTAATGTGGTAGTTATTGTAGAATAAATTGTTAATTTGATCAAGACCTTCTTCATGTTTGTACATTTCTATGAACAACACTTTATGCCAAAATGTCGTCGTCGCCTAGCAACAACCACACGGCGTCGTTATAGAAAGGCTGATCGTTTAACCGCACAAATTGACCATATGCGTGACCTAATAAGCATAAGTGACGAAGATTGTATTGAACAACTTCGAATGGATAGGAATGCATTTTCTAGGTTGTGCTTCCTTCTAGAAAATCTAGGTGGCCTTGTTCGTACTAGAAACGTCCAAATTAGTGAGCAAGTAGTTGTTTTCTTGTCCGTCTTGGCACATCATAAAAAAACATGTTGTTAAATTTGATTTCAAACGTTCTGGCTACACCATTAGCACCCATTTCAATTTGGTGCTAGAAGCAGTTTTTAGGCTTCATACCATTCTCCTAGTGACTCCTGAACCTGTCAACGAAGAATGCAACGATGATGGGTGGAAGTGGTTCAAGGTAATCCATTAATAACCATCCAAATGTTATGTTTGCTTATCATTCATATTTTAACAAATAACTAAAGATAAAAGCTTTCTCATATCGTGCCTTTTATTTCATATGGTTGCCTAGGACCATTAGATGGAACTTACATTGATGTTCGAGTCCCTCTTTCTGACAAAGGGCGATATAGAAACAGAAAAGGGACCATTTCTATTAATGTTCTTGTTGTTTGCGACCGATCAATGAATTTTACCTACGTTTTAAGTGGTTGGGAAGGATCTGCGGCTGATAGTCGTGTTTTGCATGACGCTGTTAGTCGCTCCAATGGTTTGAAAGTTCCAAACAGTTAGTTGTAAAACACATAAACACAATATAAACACATTTGGTTACATTAATTGACTACTAATCATTTAGACTCCTGGAATTTGACATTAGGTCTTCCCTATATTTTCAGGAACTTATTACTTGTGTGACTGTGGTTATACAAACAGTCCTGGTTTTCTAGCACCATATTGAGCTGTTAGATACCACCTGGATGAATGGGGTACAGGCCGTCTGGCACCTCAAAATTATAGAGAATTGTACAATCTGAGACATGCAAAGGCACGCAACATAATAGAACGAACCTTTTGTTTGTTAAAAGGTCGTTGGGCCATTTTGCGAAGTAAGGCCTTCTACTCCGTAAAGACACAAAATCGGATTATAATGGCCTGTTGGCTCTTGCATAAATTTATCCGCACTTCCATGGTCATAGATTCTTTAGAGCATCAATTTCCAGAATTTGTCTATGCCGACCCAACTTCAACAAATGTTGATGAAGCTGATTGTGTTGACTTCATTCAGTCAACTCAATCGTGGAATAATTGGCGTGATAACCTGGCTATGACAATGTTCAATGAATGGTGTGCTTAATCTTTGGACTATTAGAACAATGTGAACTTGAAGTTGTGTTAAATTTGAAATTCTGTTAGCGTCTAATTGTTATGCGAACTTAATCCAAAAACAGACTTCGTGACTAATGTATCTGTTATTGTTTTTATTTTTAAGTCACGTGTCATGACTTACTTTAAAAATGTAGAAGATCGTTGCTGTTTATTTAGATTTTTTCGTATTGTGTTGTCAATGATCCATTCGTGCATTAGGTGAAGAAATGGAATCATCTGGTAGCGTACCAAAAAATGGTCCTACACGTAAAACTACTGTTTGTAGGCATAGTTGGACATCAGAGGAGAAATATATTTTGTTACATGCATTGAAAGAACTAGTTGTTCGGGGGTATAAGTGCGACAACGGGTTTAAATCAGGGTACCAAGCAATGTTAAAAACATCAATGTTGCAGGCTTTCCCTGGGACTGATTTAAGGGCAACGTCGCACATTAATTCCAAGATACATGTGTGGAAGAAAGATTACGGCACTTTAAGCTCCATACTTAGGCTATCTGGATTTGGGTGGAATGATTCATCCAACACTTTGATTATCAAAGAGGAACATTTTTGGACTGATTACCTTAAGGTATTACAAAATCATATATGCCTCCTATTAACTTTAGTAATAATATATTTTGTTTAATTAGTTGCACATTATCTATGTCACAGACTGATCCAACTGCAAAGCCACTACGTTACAAGTCTTGGCCTTATTACAAAGATTGGCAAGAAATCTTTTGTAAGGACTGTGCAACGGGTGAAAATGCTGAAGGTTTTGCGGAAGTGGTCCAAGACATATTGAGTGGAGCGCAAACGAATAGAGATCAACTCCCATGGGATCATACCCCTGAAACTCCAATACCTAATGATGCACCTGACCATACTTCTTCTTACCACCCGCCTAGCAATGCTACTGACAAAGGCAAAGGGACTAAAAAGAGAAAGTTCAAAGATCCAGATAAAGATCATTTTCTAGATTTGATGGCCAACTTTTGTGAGAAAACCAATGAACGACTGGGTATATTCCTGGATCAATTTAAGTTGCTCATGTGGTTTAAAGTATGTCTGTATATTTGCATTTGTTTGCCATTTTTGGACTACAGTTCGTGGGGATTGTGAACGTGTTAGTTGCTTTATTAAAAGAATGCAACTACCGCACATTAATATCATTTGTTCAGTGAAGAAGTTAAGTGCAAAATGTAAGTCAACCTTGACATTTTACGATGCACCTATGTGACTGATGAGATCACTCAACAGGATCACCAATTAATGTTCTTTGTGGAATGCAAGCAACCTGTGCCAATTAAATGCGTATGGCTCTTTGGTATATGAAAAAGCCCTTTGACAGCATCTATAAATGAAAGTTTTCTTCTATCCCTTCATCATATACGAATTTACTGGTATATTCTTCATAAGTTTTTTTTTTGTGGACTTTGTCTTTTCTTACGTATATCATTTCGTTTTATTAACATATTTTGTTTTCTGTTCAGACACACTGCAGGAACAAAGGTGCAGACTAGGAATCAAGTTATGCAGAATAATTTCCGCGGTGCATGGAGTGATGAAGAGGAAAGTGCTTGCTTCGATATTTTCTTCGGGCTATGTGGTGGCCATGAGACCCTACACAATTCTGAGGTTTTTAACGGGATCTTTCCAGAGGTAGCCCGACTGCTTAGGCTACGATTCAATAAGGACTTCAAGGTGCAGTCAATCAAAATCAAGATCCAGCAAATCCGAACCCAACATATAGATTTTGTTGAATTCATAAAGCTGTCTGGGGTGCGTTTAAGAGTGCTGGTAACTTGATCAAAATTCGGCCTGAATACTGGGATAATATGGACAAGGTATGGTAATCGTTAAAATCACATTTTAATCACTCATAAGTAGTTTAATATATGTATACTCATGTTCGTCTTTGTATTATTATGTAGGAGTTGAACATTCAGCGTTATTTTAGGACTACTGAGTTCGAATTGTTTGACAAATGTGAAGACACATTCATTTCAAAACGAGCTGCCAAGATAGATTTTGGACCAAATAGTGGTTATTATAAAGAAGAGTCGCTTATAATTGACAATGGGTCCTCAAATTCATCTTCTTATATGTCCCTTGAAGAGAGTGACGACAGCGAGTTCAACGCTTACTTGAACGAATGGGAGGCTCATGGAGTCCTTGATCCACCACCACCACCTGTTCACCATCCACCCCCAGTTGCCAATGAGCCAGTAGCTAATGAGGATGAAACTGTTCAATCTGAGGTTGAAAGTAGTTGATTTTACTACCCTTTTTGAAAAATTATCAGTCTAAGAATGTAATGGTCAAGATTGAAGTTAATTTTTGTGTTATCCTTGTTATGCGAATGGGAATGTTATGTTGGATTCTTACTACCGGCTACTATAAAATATTTAAATAGGTAATGTTATGTTAGACAACATCTAGGTACTGTATTAGGTAGTATGAGTGTCGGTCAAATTTTGTAGTACTGTATTATCCTTGTCTACACTTTTTGATGGTTTCACTACTTATGTGTTAGTTTGTCATCTGGTTTCTCCTTTGTATGTGAAGTCTCGGGTGTTATGTGTTGCCAAAAAATGTTTGCATAATGTAATTTGTGTGTATGTCTAAATGATCAATGATAATTTCCGTGTTTTTATTTTCCATTTAACGATGTGCACTGGTGGATGTAATCAATTTAAATGTGCCAATGACGTTAAAATTGTGGAAATAATACAAGAGAAAAGGAAGAATCATAATACACACGAACATATTATTATTGACGAACAACTTACACGCAGAATGGAAATATTACAACTAACACATTAACACACCTTAAGCTAGGAAAACAAGCAACACACAATCTTATAACATGGGATTTAAAGACGTAAATTTAAATTGCACACACGGGGATAATAAAATGTTACATAATCAAGATACGCAAATAGTTCACTCAGTTGGCTTGCAGGAAGATCCACTAGTATCAGCACTTTTGGACGAGGATGGGATAAATGGGCGGGGTGCACGTGGTTGATGGGGCCAACAGGTAGGACTAGACCAGGGTTGCCCCCACTCAAGATAGTTTGATTCCTTTTTAGTATGAGTGGCTTGATTGACTGACCTCTCAGATTTAGAAGAACTTCCACCGGGAAACTAAGCAAGGTATCGCCAAAATGACTCATCCCGAGACGACCACGAGGAAGACGAAATATTAATTACTTTAGTGGGTGGTTTCGGCAATCCAAACATGTTTTCAATGTCATCCGTATCTATTGATGATGAAATGTCAATCACCTCAGAATTAGCAGGATTATAAATACTACCAAATAATTGACACAACTCAGTCCAACATGGATCACCAAATTCCTGATATGCAAGTCCAAATTGATTCTCCTAAAATAGATTAGGGAATTGGTGTTAAATTAATAAGACAATGTCGACTAATAAGAATAAATCAAACTAATTAGGGAGTGTAATGTCTGACCTCATAAATTTCCTCAAAGACCCATCGTGGAACGGTAACTTTATTATTCACACTGTCATACGTAACCTCGTATTTTCTGATTACCCAATAAAAGGTACGGTAGCATTTTTCAAGCAATTTCAACCTTTCACAGCAATATTCATACGTGAATGATTTGTTAAATTTCGTGTTAGCATCATTCATGGCCATAAGAACAGTATGAGCGTTAACTACATTTGGACGGAAGTTGTTTAAAAATTGATGTTCCAGTAACACTGAAACAAACAGACGATCTTCTTGTTCAGTCCATTCTATATCGTCTAGGAAATCTGACTGGGTCACTGGAAAATGGGGTGCCATAATAAATAGGGAAAATCAATTGGGTTGACAAGTAAGGGAGTGTACTGTCAATTTGGTTTTTTTGGTGATATTCGATTGAAAGTGGTGTTAGGCTATTTATAGCACATTTATGCACGTTTTCCCTCTTCCAAAAGGTGAAACTACAGTAAGTTGATATGAAGTAATATTCCCTATTCTATTATTTCCAAAAAGCAGCAAACAATTGACCTGAAAAGCTGATGTACATATCTAGAAGATAAGATATACTATTGGCTAGTTAAATCAACACACACTATTTCCATTTTGGGCGTGTATATCAACAAAATTTGAAATAATTGAATATGGCCAAAATGTTTAATCAACTCTCTGCAAAATGTTGATAGAAAGAAACATTGTCTTGCTAAATCAACTAAAAAAGGAACTCAACTTTATATCTTGTACAAAAATTCACTCTCTCTTTTATCCACATAGGTCCAATCATTCATCAACTTTGCAAATTACTTTAAAGACTGTGGAGAGGTAAGACTTTACCTGCATCCAACAACAATTAATAATATGCTACATTAATATGGATCAACCAATTGAACATATTACAAATAATAGAAAATTATTTGTTACCTTCAATTCACCTGTCTTACCAGTTAGAATACAACTGCTTCAATATTTGACAACGAATTGTTGAAGTATATAGTATAGATCCAGTCATTTGATCAACATCTACAAGACATGCTATATCTACCCTCAGATAGAGCATATTCAGATTAAGGAATCATACATTTCCTTTATAAACTTGTACATCAGAATTCAACACCAAGATCAATATCAACTTCAGTTGAATAAAATGAAATATTAATTAATCCGTACTAGTCATAAATTCATAATTAAACAACACTTAGTACATGACAGTGTCACAGAAATTCATCATAAATGCACAGCACATGACTTTCTAACATCCCAACATAACATCAGAAATACAAACATAGGCTAACACTACTTCATAGGCATTACATGAACATATTAATCTAATATAACGTAGTTGCTTTTACTTAAATATTTAATCTAATTAACCTTACTAAAAATTTTGCAATCAGAAATCTCTTTTTAAAAGATTGCAACAGAGTTGTTACAAATCAGCTGGGTTTATTATGCAGCTGAGTTCCTATTTAGCAGACTCAAGAGAGTTGTGTGCAAGGTAACTCGACTGTATATTCTAAGAGTTACACTAAGTTGAATTGATTTTTCAAATCGGAAGTCTTAACACGCTTTACAAATTTAAATATGAGTTTTGAACACTTGTTTTTGGAAACTTAGCTTATTCACTTAGAGTAGCAGATTTAACGCAATTCAGCAGATATAAGATAATAAAGCAGAATTTAAATGCTGAAAATAAATTGACACAATATTTTATAGAGGTTCGAAGATGGGGTAATTCTTCTACTCCTCTCTTCTCCCTCTGGAGGAATCCACTAAGTAATGATCGGTTCTGAGTGGTTATCGCCCAGAGACAAGTCTTGATCACACACAGCCGACTTTCCTCTCGACTCGTCTCGAGATGCCTTGATCACTCGGTTGGCTTCTCTTTGCGACTCGGCCTTCTTCACAGGCGAGGCTTTGCGCACACATTACTGACTCACTTTGTCAAATTATTGGATTTGACCACCCAGCCCTCCAACTAACTTGAACATTTCCTACAATCCTTCACTTGGAATGTAGACCCCTGAAAGTACTTGATTTTCTCTTCAACTTGATGAATTCTTTGTCCTTCACAGATAGTGTTGGATTTGAAATTCAGATAATGTAAGCTTGAGGATATAATGAGTTTTCTTTTTCGTTTAGAAGTTGTATGCGATATTTGAATGTTTTTGTTGTTCCTGTTTCAGATTTTTCGCATATATCAGTACTCTTCATTTTTGTGTTTGAATCCTCAGCTCTTTTATAGTATCATTTGAAAAATTATCCGTTGAAGAGATGGATAATTATTCAAATAATATCTTGTTGGACGTTGATTTGCTCTTCCTTGCTTTCCAGGCGTGTGAGGCATCCACTACCTCGTATTCTTGAACGTCCAACTTTTTAGGATCTGACACCCACTTGAGCAACTCCTTTGGCTTATTTAATTGCACGTCTTTTGCATTGTTTATTCTTAGTGCCTAATATTATGGGGATATTACTTAAATAAGTATTCTCCATAATCTTTGTGCAATGGTTGGATGTCAGTTGCCTTCACTTAACTGCTCCTTCTTTCCGAACTCAATTGACTTGAGTCTTCTTTGGATAACTCAGCTGGTGTTCCAACTCAGCTTCATGAGTTGACTCAATTATTCTTCTTCTCAGCTGATTCTCCCTCAGTCGAGTTGATACTCTTCTTCTAGGTTGCATTTAGCTGACTATCAGCATAGTTTCCGTTTTAGTATGCACTTGACTTTGTTCGATCTCTGACTGGGCTGATTCAACTCAGCTATTCCAGTTCTTACAATTGTGTACATAAATTACAACAAAATGGGGGTGCCAACATCCTAATTTAAGTTTACGGGGTATCATCAAAATCTAACAAATAATTTTCCTAACAAATAATAATAATAATAATAATAATAATAATAATAATAATAATAATAATAATAATAATCGAAATTTCATTTTGACCTTAATTGATATTTGGACAATTTCATAAGTTCTTTTGGACTAAATGTTCCTAGTTAATTCATAAACATATTGTCCAACTTTAAACGGTATTAGAAGCCCTATATTTAAAAGCAAAGGCTAGATTCAATAACCCGGAATAAGAGAATTAATTAAAGATTCTTCTTCTCACCATTCCATTTAGCACCTTATAATTCTTTTATAAGAAAAATATTTTGTAGAAACTGAATAAATTGAAGGGAAGCGCTATCAACACCCCCAATTCCTATCAATACACCCCCTCTACTTAATACACCCCCCTTCTTCTTTTAAAAAGGATTTATTTACTTAATGCACCCATAATATTCCCCAATCTACCCTTCCCCCAATTAAACCTAATTATATCCCCAAAATATAAACTCACCCAACATATACACTTATATACACACACGGTGCCATGGGAGAGGGAAGTGGAGAAAAGTTTTGTCGTCCTATCCTTAGTGATAATATTTACGAGTGTTTTCTCTATTTTTGCACTTAAGAGTTGCCGTTAATTGCATTTTATTTTTCACTTTGTCCTATTCTCACCTTTGTATGGCTGCCCTAATCTTTTGTCGTCCTCTTTCTGCACTTCAAGTTTGGAGTAGAATTTTGGAGCTTGCATATTCAATTATTGGGTGTTTGAAGGTATAATTGAAAACCTTATACGCACCCGCATCGGATAATGACCCATAAACTTAATTTGAGAAATCAATATATTTAATCCTCGATAATTTAAAAAAAATCCACACGTAACAGTTATGCGAAGAACAGAGAAAAAAAATGTCTGACCAAAAAACACAACCAACTCTTATTTCTCTGTAGGGTTAAAGAATGTGGGTGCTAAGGGCATTTTAGAATTTTTAGTTGATGGCATTTTTATAATTAAAGATCAGGGGTGTATTGATAGATTTTGGGGGTGTTAATAGCGCTCCCCTAAATTGAATTGATTCATTTAACCCGAAATTAGTGTTAGTAACCAACTCGGTCTGCCCGATGAGCGCTCACGATTAAGCGAGACTCGGATGCTGTCTCGAAGTGCTTAGTGTTTATTTTTATATGGGCTCATTTAAAGTTTTGAATAACCAAAACTTGGGAAAAGGACATAAATACCCCATTTTTCATACCCAATCCCTGCACAATGTCCATTTTCCGCTGATTTTGGACAAAAATACCATTTTCCGCTGAATTTGGACAAAAATACCCATTTTCCGCTGATTTTTGACAAAAATACCCATTTTCCACTGATTTTTTTGCGTTGGTTTTTTTTTGTTTCTTTGTTGTTTCAAACATATTTGTTGTTTCTTTGTTGTTTCATACCTGTTTCATTTATGTTTCTTATATGTTTTACTTAGCCAACTTTTCATTGAATTCCACAGTTGCATAGAGAAAATCTCAGTTGTGGTATGCCACAATGGACAATGGGAAGAAAATAGAGAGTATGTCACGCCCCAAACGCGACACAACGGTGATAAATCAACAGTCTAAACCAATGATACAAATCTCCAAGTGAAAAGAGTCTAATGCAGCGGAAAGAAATAAACACAAGTACAAATTACATCTTAAGGTCCGACAATATCCAAATACAACCCATCAGAATATCCGAATTTAAACTTACAGTCCAAACTAAAATAGAATGAAAGAGTCCAACAATAACAAAAGCAAAAGAAAAATGTCGCTCGACTTCAATGATAATAGGAACAAGTACGACAGGCGGAGCACGGGATTCAGTCTGTATTAGGTTCGATGTCTTCAACGTACTCCTTATCTAAGGTTAGAAAACAGGAGGGAATGAGACAGAAATCTCAGTGGATGGGGTGATCGTGTGCAAGTGTGGCGACATATATGGTTAATGCTAGAAAATTAGTTGTATGAAAACGCGTGAGATATGATGCATGATTTCACACACAGTCCACAAGCGTCGTGATAAAAATATTTAAGTAAAATACTTATATAGTTTAAGAAACAGTTCGTGGTCACACAAGCACTATGATTCGGGCAAGATAGGTAGGATTGCGTACGGAATGTAACGCCAATCCTATGCAAACGAGTAAAGGTTATGTACGGATTTGTAGCGCCAACCAATGCAACACAAGTAGTGGTTGCGTACGGATTTGTAGCGCCAACCAATCGGGTCCGATTAACTCCGGAATCGTGTGGATCAGACAGCAATTCCTTCGTTCTTCCTTGTAACTCCCCATTCAAGATGGTCTAAGACCTGACACCTTATCGATCCATAGGTAAAGACAAAATCCACATTGGAGCTTGCAAGGCTCGGATTCGTCATAATCATGATTATACCTCAAGTACTATGACCTGCTTCCCTTGGACAAACTATGTCCCTCAGTTGCGGGATTAGGACGATGGGGCTAGAGAGTGGAATAGCAGCCGAGCTGCCCGGTTTCATCCCCAACGTATCCATTCCGATTGTGAGCTCGACACACCAAGTTGACTCAGGCAAGAAATTAAATACACGTTCAGGAAGTCAACCAGGAAGTCGAGTATTATTGATTCAGGGAAGCAGTTCAGGAAATGTTTTCGAAAATTACGAGTGGCAATTATGGCGTTGGTGGATTTATTTGGATGAAGATGATTATCGGGAGGATAAGAAATCTTAAATATCTTGAAAGATTAGGTGGAATATAAGTCCAATCATAGATTTGAAATTGCAAGACGAGGAAGTCGCCTCGCGATCGTGTATTATTCGGTCAAGATGATCCGATAAGACAAGGGATTTTTGAGAAAATAAAATATTTTAATCAATAATTAAAGTCAGAGGGTCAGGGTTGTTTCTTTAAAATAAAAATAATTCGAGTTAGGTCCTTGTAAAAAAGAAAATTTACAATTAGCCCCGTTTTGTAAAAACCAATTCTTTTGGGGTTAAAAATTGAATAAATAAATGTCCCGACCTTGAAATATTATGAGGTCAGTTCCTAAATTTTCTAAATTGCTCACAGATTTAGGTTTTTCAAGTTTTGAGGTCGAGTTTTTATAAAATTCTCACATTAGCCCCAAATTTGTTAAAATTGTCATTTCGGTCCCTAAGTTTAAAATAATTGGAACTCACAAACCGGAAGGGCTTTTAATGTGATTCCAGTTGAAAACTGTCACTAAGGTCAGTGGGATATTAGTTTTATAAAAAAATAAGTATAGACCCCTTAACTTTTGAAAATCTCATTTTTGTCCCATTTTGAAATAATTGCCTTTAAGGCTTTTAGGGGTCCGATTGTTATGAAATTTGAACCTTGGGTCCAAAATATCATTATGTTATAGTTAAATTAGTATTTCCAGGTGCATGGACTGCATAAGTCCTGGAAATTTCACCGGTCGACGCCCAGGGCGACCGGTCGACCTGACCATTTTTCACTTCCGTCTCATTTTTTGTTCCAAAATCATCTTCATGTATGGGTTGCCCTATAGGGCGACCGGTCGACCTCGAGACAGAAAAGTTGTCCAATTTTTGTCGAAAATAAAACTCAAGAAATACTCCGAAAATTTAGTAAAAACATTTTAAACCAATCGGAAGTATTTGGACAACATTTAGGAACCTTGTTTAGAAGTAAAAACCCATTGACATAAAATCATTAAAAGTGTTGTCCAAAAATAAACTTGAGGAAATACTCCGGAAAATATTAAAACCATTTTAAATCATTTAGGAGTATTTGGACAACCTTTAAAAACATTGTTTTGGTGAAAAAATAAAATCATCAAAATTAAAATAAAAACATGTATCAAACAATCTCCCCCTTTTTGATGATTACAAACCAAAACAATTTTTACACAAACTAGGAGACCAATTTTAGAAATGATTTTCCGGTAAAAATATTTAACCGTTTGGAAGCAACCAAAATTTCCAAAATATAAAAGCAACAAAGTAGGGGAGTAAATATATTCAGTACACAAGCTCCCCCTATCAACAAGCACATCAATAATAATGTAAAAGCGATTATCCATAAGCTAAAAGCTTTAGCTTTTATAATTTGTTCAAGAGCTTATAAGCTCCCCCTGTCACAAAACATCATTTAAACAATTATATAAGTCCATCAAGCAACTATTGGACTAAAAATAAATCACAACTTATGGCTTTTATGAGCCATAGCTTATAGCTTTTATAACAAGCTTTTATTAGCTTCTTTGAGCTAATGAGTCAATTTCCTGTTTCTCCCCCTTTGGAATCATCAAAAAGAATGTTAGGATGATAAAAACATCATACAATTATATCAAAGTGCGCAAAAGAGACGGTTTATCAACCATTGAGCAATTTATGCTTAAAATCCAAGGAAAATGTGAGAAATGTAATATGAGAAATCCAAAAGCTCATTAGTTAGCCAAAAATATGATCTCAAAAAGATTTTAAGACATTGAACATAAGAGATTCATGTATGTGATGAGATTTTCATAGAAGCATTATAACGAACACTTGGCGGGCGTCAAAAAATTGGAAAAGATATATGTAGCCCTTGTAAATGAAATCAAGTCAAGTTGTTCATACCATCACCAAAAGCAATTCTCAACATGTATCCAACAAATAATAGGCATAAACAAAGTAAATTCTCAAGGGTTCAACCCAATTGAGATAATTTAGCCAAAGAGAGATCAAGGCATTACCAATGCCATCAAGCAAAAATAAAGAGCCATTAAGAGATACATGTCAAGCATCAAACAATGCATATTAGACATTGCAAATGTCCCAAAATATCCATCTAAGCAAAATAATTAAAGCATCTCAAATGCATTTAAACAAAAATTAGAAAGAAACATTTTTACCATCAAGTACTTCAACATTAAACAATGCTAAATTAGAGTATTTTTACCATCAAATACTCCATCAATACCATGATCACCCACAAGTCATTATCAACTTGTAATTTTAACCCTTTCAAGAAGAAAAAAACAAGCAAATCTCATTAGTACGAAAGAGTTTTACAAAAGTTCATAAAAATACAAAGCAACATGAACGAAAATGCTAGAAACTAAAGGGGTGGGGAAACATCATTCCTCATCCGAGGAGAAGCAAACCCGGGAATGAAGTCTTTGATGAATTTCTTCAATTTGCCGATAGACTTTTGCATTTTGGAGGTCTTTTGCTCCAAAGCCTCATACCTCGCCTCATGAAAAGCCCTTAGCTCATCATATCCGGCTTGGGTATACCTCCTAGGCGGTTGAGCACTGGTATTACCCTCCGGATTGCTCGGTTCGCCTTCCTCCGCTAATCTTGCGGCCTCGGCGTCATCAAAGAAATCGTTAAGATCGGGGAAATCTTGACCTATTCCTCTAGCCATTTTGGTTGGTCGAATGTCCATATTCTTGCGCATAGTGACCATTTGGGAGATGTTATCAATGTCAAAGTCATTTTGAAATACCTCCGAGTTACATTCCGACGAAGGTAGTCCCAATTGTATAAGAAGTTTACAAATCTAATTTCCCATAACCAACTTCTTATTACCTTGAGTGATGGACTCGATTAGACATTGAATAAGTATGGCGCCAAAGTTAAGCGGTTCCCTCCTAGCAATCTTATAAGTCAGAAAATAATCCATGTTGCTAGGCATCTTACCCGCCTTTCCACAAATACAGTAGGCGACAATAACAGATAAAATACGATGCTCAAGTGTCATCGCCAACAATGAATACTTTGGCCATACGCCCAAATATGTTTTAACTTCTTTCATGGACACCCCCAACATTTCATCATTCCAAGTACCACAAGAAAAATAGTCCCAACCACCTTCTCTAACATGTAAAAGCCGACAAATATCATTAGGAGTCCACCTAAAATGACGACCCCTTACAAACGAATTAACGGCAATCGGCTTCCTTTCAACATCATATTGCACCCACATATTAGCATAAAAGAGTTGGATAATATCATCATCATATAAGACATAAGCATGCTCCCATAAAAATATCCAACCTTGCTCCTCAAAGAATCCTCTAATAGTGGGATATTCATTTGTAAATGTATTAAAACGACACATTTTAGTCCGAGCAATCGATTTTCCTCCCATTCCCGAATCTTCATAGTACCATTCCGCATATTTATTGATGAAATTAAGAACATTGTGGGAATGAGGAGCTTGAGTAATAAAAGATTTTTTACCTTTCGCCCAACGGCAATTTTGGAGCGAAATTATTTCGCGGAGCTTGGTAATTTGTGCCCGAGAGAGTACGGGATTTTGAACGTCATCACCTTCTCGAGCTACGTTTCTCCGGGCGACTCGAATATCCCTTTGTTCGCTTCTTCTTGCCGATTTCAAGAAGAACCCTCCGCCCCTTCTACGCTTGGAGATGGGATTTTTCGGTGGAATTCTTTGGGGGAGCCATATATGTAAGATTCTTGTGAAAATAAGAGAATTAGCAACAAGAATCGTGAAAATGATGAAAAATTGAGGAATATAGGAGAAAGGGGATGAATTTTTCGCAGCAAGGGTTTTGGGGGTTTTTCAAGGTCTGTTTTGAATCGAAATGGCGTAACATTTTTAACTTGTAAAATTAGCCTGGGTGCAACCGGTCGACGCGGGGGTGACCGGTCGCCCCTGCCTTGACCGTCCCAGTGCAATTTTTCATTCTCCAGGTTTTTCAAAAATTCGATTTTTCACCCCAAAAGTTTTTAAAACTTTTCAAAAAGATAATTTTGGACCAAGTCCAACAAATACGGGTTTTGGGAAAACATATATTCGAGAGAAACGAGATTTAATGAGTAGTGCCCTTTTAAGAGAAATTTGCAAAATCATTTAGGGGCACTTAAGGGATTGAAATGAAATATCTTGAAAGATATGTGCATAAGCATAATATCGAGTTCTAAGAGAAATACGAGTGAACATACCTCGATAGTTTAAGAAACTTGATGACGAAATAGCGAATGAATATGAGATATATATATCCTACACAATTCTTAAACAAAATTTGCACAAAAACACAAGTGTAGGCAAGTAATAGGAGATATCAAAAATGCTTATGCTATATAAAAGATCATAAGAGATAATAAACTACATAATTCTAATTAAATGCACAAGAGTTTTAGAAATATCATGCAAGGTCTTCTTTTTAAAAATATTTTGAAACTCACAAATATATTGAAGACTTAAATAAAAAATAAATACTTGAAAACTCATTTTGCATTTAAGACACAAATAAAAACATGCATAGAATTAAAATAAAATGCATATATAAATGGGGAGATACGGTTTACCAATTACGCCGTTTCCATGGGTTGTGTCGTTCCCATTGTTGATGATATCTTTCCTCGAGAGGTCACTTTGTTGATGGTGACTTCTTTGATTACTCCATTTCCAAGGTTTGTTGCCTTCCCATTGTTGAAAGTCTCTTCTTCTTTGAAAATCATCTTGTTGATGATGTCTTTGTCATTTCCAAGGATTGTGTTATTCCCATTTTTGATTATATCCTCTTCTTGGAAATTGGCTCTGTCGAAAATAGTTTCTCCTTTTTTGATCAAATGAAATGGTCATTTGATGTCTTATGTATAAATTTTCTTCGATCATTATTTCACGGGTACCTAATATGACATTGTTTTGTGGTACCCTCATGTGTTTTGGGTCCTTTGGGATTAGTCTTGAGACTTTTAGGTCTCCAACAATAATTAGAGCTATTTCTAGCCCGACAAGTATTTACCGTATGACCCTTTTTACCGCAATAAAAGCATGTAATAATTCTAGGAGCATAATAACCAACGTTCTTAGAGACTTGATTTTTTTTCATGTGATTGACACCTTTAGGCTTATGATCAAGTTCTAGTTTCGAATTATCACAACAATCAACAGTTCTATTGGTACTCAAGTTGGATTTTAATAAATCCTTTTTCATGTAATCAATATTCTCAATAAGAGTATTATTTTCTTTTTTAAGGTTTCTAACCTTGTCAAGTGTGGTGGTGTGAGCACATGATAGTGATTCATAGGAAGTAAATAAACTATCCTTATCATTTTTCAAAACATTGAATTCCTTTTTCAAATTTTTGTATTTAACAAGTAAGCTTTGGAATTCATTTTGAAGTTCATCATAATCATTTTGCAAATCACTATAATCATTTTGAATAACAATATCATAGGAAGTAGAGGGCTTAAGACATACCTCATTTTCTTCTTCGATGCCCATAAAATAATATTCAACTTCTTCATAGTTGGAAGTTGTAAGAGGTTTGTTCCTTAGATTTGAGCTTGTATCCCTTTGAGAAGTAGATGCTTTTGTTTGACTCCTTTCATATGCAAATACTCCATAGATGGCTTCTAATTTTTGCCATACTTTATGTGCCGATCGAATTCCTACAATATGTTCATATTCCAAATTAGTAAATGAACAATACAAGATATTTAAAGCCTTACCGTTTAAAGAGATGATTTTCTTCCTTCATCATTTAGCTCTTTGAGGCCTTTGGAGGTGTGTGGTGTATCTATCATCGGAATGGGTTCTCTATTTATGACGGTGTTCCAAATATCAAACCCGCAACCTTGTAAATAACATTTCATTCTTTCTTTCCAAAATATAAATTTTTGGAATCAAATAGTGGTGGCTTGGTGGTGGATGTGCGGATAGATGAGCTTCGTTCAGAGCCGACGATCGTTCCTCTTCACTCGCGATGTGAAACGAGTGGCCAAAGAGTTTGGCTCGATACCACTTGTAAGTCCAAGCGGCTACGATAATCTAGAGGGGGTGAATAGATTATCTCCATCTTTCGATTTTGCCCTCTTTTTCGAACCAAATGCTCAAACACATAATAAAGGTGCGGAATGTAAACAACACGCGTCAATTTATAGTAGTTCAACCCACCTAGGGCCTAATCTACTACCACCCCAAAGATATCAGGGATGGATTTCAAAAAGAAAAAGAATTTTATTAATTACCAAAATTAATACAAATTCAACTTACAACACCTTGAAGAGCACCACACTCTTCTTCAACACGACCTTTGGAGATTACCACAATCTCCCTTTGAAGATTACCACAATCTTCCTTCAACGGCACCTTGTGAAGATTACCACAATCTTCAACCTTGAAGAATACCAAATTCTTCAACACCTCAATAAGAAGATCACCACAATCTTCTTGCACCTATCACCTAGATCATCCAAGTGTGCTCTTACCACAGTTAACACTCACAAGGATATCTTGTGTTTGAATGATAACCAAAAATCAAGATTACAACTCAATAATGAATATTACAATTTGAGTGCAAAGTGTAATCAAGAATAGCCTAGACCTCAAGGATGTGAAAGTGAAAAGCTAGGCAAAATTACAACAAGAATAATAACAATGAAGAACAAATATTTGCTTGAAGTGTATCTTGTTGTGTTGTATCTCAATTGTAGTATTGGTTGCTCCAAAACTTCCTCTATTTATAGGAGATGATTAATCAAGCATAGGCTCCTCTTGGGGATTGAAAATCTACAGAAAAATACAATTAAAATCAAGAATATAGCTTTTAGAAATCAATCCTACATTTTAAGGAAATATGTCTCATTGTCAAACAGTCATATTTTTCTTTGTCAATGTATGAGGGTCGCACGTAAATAGAGTTTAGAATTAAAACATTGAAATAAACATAGGCGACCGGTCAGGGGGTCTTCGACCGGCCGACCTTAGCTTCAACCGTCCCCTCATGGATTTGGACGAAGGAAAGTTTGCATTTCAAGAACAACGTTGCACGGCCGACCCCTGGCGACGGTCGTCGACCTGACCGTTTTTCACTTCCGTCTCATTTTTTGTTCCAAAATCATCTTCAGGTACAGGTTGCCCTATAGGGCGACCGGTCGACCTCGAAACAGAAAAGTTGTCCAATTTTTGTCGAAAATAAAACTCAAGAAATACTCCGAAAATTTAGTAAAAACATTTTAAACCAATCGGAAGTATTTAGACAACATTTAGGAACCTTGTTTAGAAGTAAAAACCCATTGACATAAAATCATTAAAAGTGTTGTCCAAAAATAAACTTGAGGAAATACTCCGGAAAATATTAAAACCATTTTAAATCATTTAGGAGTATTTGGACAACCTTTAAAAACATTGTTTTGGTGAAAAAATAAAATCATCAAAACTAAGATAAAAACATGTATCGAACACTGAATTTGATCTTCGCGAGCGTGGATGGTATCTTCGCGATCCTTAGCAAGGAGGGTAAGGCTATTCTTCTCCTCTTAGCTCTTCGTCAGGAGGTGTTTTAGTTCTTGGTTACGGCGGCGCTCCTCTGCCAATTCTGAGGTAGCACGAAGGCATTCCTGGTGCCAGTGGTTCATGAATGCCCAAAAGTAATCACGTTCGGCGCGGGCCTCCAATAATTCCCACCAGATAGGTGGCGTCGGCTCCATCCTGATCAAGCCAAACTAAGGAGGATAAAACGAAGTTAAGGAAAAGATAAGGGAGAACATGGAAAGAATGAATAAAGAAAGTCAGTCAAGAGTCAACAAGGTCAAATCAAGTATGATCATGGAATCTTCAAGTATAAATTCTAACTTAGTATAAACATCAGTAATACGGTTCTATGCCATTTTTGAAATCGATTTCACACTTAATTGGTCAGGTCGCAGACTACCCAACACACCGGGGTCCTATCCTCGGGGACTCGGTGTAAGTTTCCATCTTACTAGCCGAGCTCTGATACCATATCTGTCACGCCCCAAACGCAACGCGACGGCGATAAATCAATAGTCTAAACCAATGATACAAATCTCCAAGTGAAAAGAGTCTAATGCAGCGGAAAAAAATAAACACGAAGTACAAATTACATCTTAAGGTCCGATAATATCCAAATACAACCCATCAGAATATTCGAATTTAAACTTACAAACTAAAACTAAAACAGAATGAAGGAGTCCAACAATAACAAAAGCAAAAGAAAAATGTCGCCGACTTCAACGATAATAGGAACAAGTATGACAAAGTGAGCACAGATTCGATCAGATAGTTCGACGTCTTCAACGTACTCCTCATCTAAGGTTAGAAAACAGGAAGGAATGAGACAGAAATCTCAGTGGATGGGGTGATCGTGTGCAAGTGTGGCGATATATATGGTTAATGCGAGAAAATTAGTTGTATGAAAACGCGTGAGATATGATGCATGATTTCACACACAGTCCACAAGCGTCGTGATAAATATATTTAAGTAAAATACTTATACAGTTTAAGAAACAGTTCGTGGTCACAAAGCACTATGATTCGGGCAAGACAGGTAGGATTGCGTACGGAATGTAACGCCAATCCTATGCAAACGAGTAAAGATTGCGTACGGATATGTAACGCCAACCAATGCAATACCTGTAGCGGTTGCGTACGGATTTGTAGCGCCAACCAATCGGGTCCGATTAACTCCAGAATCGTATGGATCAGACAGCGATTCCTTTGTTATTCCTTGTAACTCCCCGTTCAAGATGGTCCAAGACCTGACACCTTATCGCTCCATAGGCAAAGACAAAATCCACATTGGAGCTTGCAAGTGCCGGATTCGTCATAATCATGATTATACCTCAAGTACTACGACCCCGCTCCCGGGACAAACTCCATCCCCGATTGCGGGATTAGGGACGATGGGGCCAGAGAGTGGAATAGCAGACGAGCCGCCGGTTCCATCCCCGACGTATCCATTCCGACTGTGAGCTCGACACACCAAGTTGACTCAGGTAGGAAATTAAATACACGTTCAGGAAGTCAACCAGGCAGTCGAGTATTATTGATTCAGGAAAGCAGTTCAGGAAAAGTTTTCGAAAATTACGAGTGGCAATTGTGGCGTTGGTGGAGTTATTTGGATGAAGATGATTACCGGGAGGATAAGCAATCTTTAATATCTTGAAAGATTAGGTGGAACATAAGTCCCATCATAGATTTGAAATCGCAAGACGAGAAAGTCGTCTCGCGATCGTGTATTATTCGGTTAAGATGATCCGATAACACAAGGGATTTTTGAGAAAATAAAATATTTTAATCAATAATTAAAGTCAGAGGGTCCAGGGCTGTTTCTTTAAAATAAAAATAATTCGAGTTAGGTCCTTGTAAAAAAGAAAATTTACAATTAGCCCCATTTTGTAAAAACCAATTCTTTTGGGGTTAAAAATTGAATAAATAAATGTCCCGACCTTGAAAATTATGAGGTCAGTTCCTAAATTCTCTAAATTATTCAGAGATTCAGGTTTTTAAAGTTTTGAGGTCGAGTTTTTATAAAATTCTCACATTATCCCCAAATTTGTTAAAATTGTCATTTCGGTCCCTAAGTTTAAAATAATTGGAACTCACAAACCGGAAGGGCTTTTAATGTGATTCCAGTTGGAAAATGTCACTAAGGTCAGTGGGATATTGTGACAAAAATATTTTTAAAAATAAATAAGTATAGGCCCCTTAACGTTTGAAAATCTCATTTTTGTCCTATTTTGAAATAATTGCCTTTAAGGCTTTTAAGGGTCCGATTGTTATGAAATTTGAACTTTGGGTCCAAAATATCATTATGTTATAGTTAAATTAGTATTTCCAGGTGCATGGACTGCATAAGTCCTGGAAAATTTATTTTGGTCCTCAATTTTAATCTTATACAATTTGGTCCCTCAAGTTTTATAAAATTACTTTCCAAGCTCTAAACACTTGGATTTTTGGAATACACTTAAAATATATTATTTCCAGTCCCTTAAGAGTTAAAATTTCAAATTTTAAAAATAGGGCCTGGTACAGTTTCGAAAATTGCAAGATAGCCCTTAAACTTCTAAAATTTTACAATCTAGTCTTTGGGCTTTTAAAGGTTAATTTTATTTATCTAAAAACTCCTAAAACTTTATTAAAATGTCAAAACATAATTTTTGAACCTGAGTTCAGTACCAAAAATCGAAAATTACAGAGGGGTCCCTTAAGTTTTATTTTCTTGCAATTAAGTCCACCAACTTTCCATTTTCGCATTTTATGTCCAAAAATTAAATTTTAATCAATGATGCTCGACTTTTCCAGGTTATAAATCATACAAAACATATATTTCAAGAGTCATACACATACATGACCATCTCATACAAGAATTCATCAAATATAACAATAAAGTGTACATGTATGCCCTAATTTTCGATAAATCGCATTTTGAGCAACACTTGAGAAATTTTCCACTTGGTACAAGAAAATAGAATGCAATACATAACATATATATATATATATATATCTCAAGTGCTCAATAACAAAATACTACATGCATTTTAATTAAAACACCTAGAAGTTGAAAGAATTTTTCCACCCACCTTAAAGATTGATTTGTTGGTGAAAAATGGAATAAATCACTCTTGATGAAGAAGTGGCTTAGGTCAGCCCCTAAGTCAAGTAATATATAAAAAAAATATAGGAGTTAGAAAAATGAAGTTAAAAATTTAATGAGAAGAAGTAGATGGTGAGAAATTGGAAATACTACACTTACCTTGTGTAGTGAGTAAAGTGTGACTAGTAATGGCTTCAAATGTAAGATTTTGGTCACCCTTAATAACAACCTTCAAGGTCAGCCCCTAAAACTCCAAAAATGAAAATGGAGTGCCAAATTTTGGAAAATAGAAAAGAAAAGGAGAAAATGTACTAAAAATCTCATTTCTTACCTTATAGTCCAACTTCTTCACAATTTCTTCTTCAAGATGACCTCAAGTCTCTTAATATCCTCAAATGATCTTCTAAGTATACCTCAAAATCAAAAATCAAACTTAAATTAGAAGGTGAAAGGGATGAGTTAGGTGATATCAAAAATGGGTAGAAAAGAAATTTTTCCTTACCTTAGTAGTGATGGTTCGAATTTTTTGAAGGAGTAGGGAGATGAATTCTTGAAATTTTGGGTAAGTGTTTGAAGGTTTTAAGAAGAGTATGTAGAGAGAGGTAGGAGGATTTTTAGAGAGAGAGAAGAGAAAATACAAGACTTAGACTAATTTTGTGTTGGTGAAATGAAATGTGGTGAATAAAACTTGAACAATTTTCTTGCCCAACTAAGGCCTCTTGGCCGTCCATATGGGGTGGGGAAGGGCAAAATTTTTGTCTTGTTTGGTTAGATGATAAGTTAGGGTAATAATTGAGGAATTTAGGGAGTAAAGTAATACCTATGCTACTATGTTAGGGACAATTGGCCAAAAGTTATGTTTTAGGGGGAATTTAAATTTTTGTCTTGTTTGACCAATTGGGTGGTTGAATTTGTAGGATAATTCTAAGATGTAGTTTTGAATTAATGGTGTAGTAATACACAAGATGAATACATAAGGTGTATGTGTACAAGAGTTGGGAGATATTTCTACACCAAAATACCTATCATGGCCGTCCCCCTTAAGGGTTTTTGTGGTAATTCCATATTTTTTTTGTCCCAAATTAATGATAATAGATGAATAATTTGTGATTTCCTTGATCACTTATAAGTCTCATAAATTTCTTAATTTTATAAGGTATAAGTCTCTAAGATAAATAGTCTCTTAAAATTCTAAGGTAACTAATAGATACACAAATAATAATAATGATGATCGATCAAGCGATCATTAATGTGAAATAGAAGTAATAAATGGTTATGGTCACCAGTAATAAATAAAAAAAGAAATTAAATGCGAAATATATATATCATTAATATTTACCCATCAAAGCGACGCGGTAAAATAGTCAAAATAATACAAGGACGATACGTGAAACAAGTACATGCTTGAAATAAAATCGAGGGCTTCACAGAGTATACCAACTTTGAAATAATAAGAATACTGATTCCAATGGAATGCACATTCAGCACCCTAAATGAAATCTTGGAACAACAAATTCAATTCAGAAAATTTGAGCTTACTTGTCCATCATCGGCTACGAGAAATGGACACGACTCCACTGTCGGACCAAAAATACTTTGTATTGACTTCCAACATCATGTAATTATTGAATGCATCAATGTAGCGGGGAAAGACTTACTAGTAACAATTTTGCTAGAGTACGTGAGATCTTTAGTTCAAGATTAGACATGCAGACATCGAAATGAAGCAACGATCAACATTTACAAGGATGACAAAAAAAAAAGCTGGAGAGTATATGGGGAAAAACTACACTATTTCTCTAAATTTAAAAGCAATACAAACTTTTATCACATGATCCCATGTTTCACAATTGTTTCTTACATGTTTCATTTATGTTTCTTACATGTTTCAACTGATTACATCATCATTAAGATTTGCATAACAACAATTCTCTAAAATCATTAGGAAATGGAGTAGAAAACTCAATGTCGTTGTCATCGTCATCACCATTTTGCTTCAACTTAGCATGATTGTGAAGCGAGATGACCGAGCTTGCTTGTTCATTCTCTATCTCAAATGCTTCGACGCCCATAGCCTTCCCACCAGTAAAGTGCTTGGCATAACAAGCAACAAAAAATCCCACATTCACTACAAAAGAAATAAAAAAAAGATACGCAGTCATATAGATAACACAACAAATCAAAAACAATAAAAAAGAATAAATAAATGGAAAATACATAAAAGAACAAAAGAAACATAAAAGAAACAACTTCGAAACAACATCGAAACAAACGAAAAACTTCAAATCACAAAATAATAAAAGAACACAGAAAAACCATGCATCAAAGAACATATCTTGAAATAAATGCGCATTCGCAGAAACCATACACATCTTCGAAACCCTACCCACCCTCAGCATCTCCATAACCACCACCGGCGTGGCGGAGAATCGCGCGATCAATTCCAATAAGCACACTTAACTCAATTCTATATGGGTAGGTATACAAACTTTCTGGCCACTTCTTATAGTTCCAAATGATCAAAATGGCCCCATTATCAATGAATGGCCTTGTGAATACCTTCCATCTTATCTTATTCCCTTAACTCAATTCCAAGCACTATTTGAACACTCCAAAAAAAACATCTAACAGATTACTGATGGAGAAAATGAAGAAAGCCGAATTAGTATTCATCCCCTTTCCAGGGCTGAGCCACCTCGTCTCCACCGTCGAGATGGCCAAGCTCCTCCTCGACCGCGACGACCGCCTCTCCATCACCGTACTCATCATGAAGCTCGCTAAAGACCAAACCGTCGATAATTACACGCAAAACATCTCCTCAGATTCGAACACTCCATCGCGGTTGCGATTCATAAACCTCCCCCGCCAAGAGAAAACGACGTCGTCGTGCCGCCGAGAAACGTTTATGTTCGATTTCATCGACAATCAATCGGCTCACATAAGAGAAATAGTCTCCGATCTGATCAAACAGCCTGATTCTCAACTCGCAGGGCTTGTGTTGGACATGTTATGCCCCAAATTCATCGAAGTTGCCACTGGGGTAAAAAACCTGATAAGAAAAGTAAAGGGGTGGGTATATTTGGGAAGTTTAGGACCGGATGGGGTAGATTAGTGATAGGGTGGTATTTTTGTCTTTTTTTCAAAAATCAGGGTATTTTGTGGTATTTCCTCTAAAAATTTTGGTATTGAATCAATCAAGATTTAATAACATATATGGACTAATTCCTAATTAACTACTTTGACTACTTTATATTTCTCTGCTTAGCTAAGGATAATTGTCAAGCTTCTAGAATTTTAATTTATAATAAAATACGAGGTTATACAACTTTAATTTAGGATGTTGTACTATGGATTAGATAATTTTATTTTTTGGTACCTAAATTATACCTACTTTTGCTTTTAGTATCCATTGTTCCGACTTCATCATTATTGATACCCAACGTTTTAAATTTTAATCAGTTCGAGTCAAATATGTTAGTTGACCATCGAATTCTAACGAATGACCTATTGCTACATGTGAAGAGTTAAAAAGGGGGATAATCACCTTTTATCTTTGATTTTAGGGTTTACTATTATATTCAATTTTAATTTAATCATCTCATAGTATTATCAAGAATAACATATATTATAATTTTAATTTATATATTTAACATTTTAACATTTAATTAATATAATTCAATAATAAGTTCAATTTTTTAATTATTTACCTAACTATTTATTAGTTGAGAAATAAAAAGTTACCATTGATTATCTTATAGGGCATCAAATAGCCAATTATTTCAAAAATAATGAAAAATAAAAAAATATTTTAAATTGATTTAGCTTAAAAAATTAACTAAATCAATAACTTACACCTGCAATTGTTTAATTTTTAACAAAGTGCATTTGATTTTTAATGAAAAACTTTAATTAATATGATTATATTTTGTAAATTAAAATTCGTTTATTTATCTTAATAATCCAATAACTAGATAAAAAATACAAATTACTTTTAACTCAACTACATAAAAAATTCTAATTGTGAACTACTGAACAAAATTAAGAATAGAAGACTGTAAAAATCAAGAATAGAAGTTTGCAAATTCTACCCGAAAATTCTCCAAATCCAAGCCACACTAACAATAACCATCAATCACCCATTCCATCCCAGCACTCATGACCACAATATCCCAGCATACAGTCGGACACAACTTAGTTGAAAATTTGGAGATTCAAAATCGTGTTTTGAAAGTAACGAACTTTGTCAACTCGTCAACCGGCGATTTGCGCGTTGCTCCGGCCAGCCACCTATACCAATGAGGCGCAATTTCATGGGTACCAAGTATCCCATGTCTATTTTCGATGAGTATCGCTGGAATTAATGATTCGAATAATAATTCCGCTAAGGCTCAAATTAAAAAATATGATAAAATTGGGCCAAATTCCTCAAACTAACTATTAATCCTCTAGATCGAACATACAATGGTGAAAGCCCAATGCTTATAACAAGCAATTTTGAAGATGGAAGTTGATATGTACCTATCTAAAATTACTCTTCTACCCTCGCCTATTTGAGGGAATGACCGAGGGCAAGGATCCGGTTTTTTACTTGGGGTCGGGACACGACCGAACCGAGGTCATGGATCGGTCGCCTACCCGACCGGACTAATAGAATGGGTTCGAGCTAGCCTATACACTATTTAAGAGCGAGGTCGCGACCTGAGCCGAGGTGGTCGTCTAGGTCGCCCAAGCGACCGACCCGAATACGATAGATGGGTCTAGTCAGGTGGACCAATATGAGGCCGACACGTGGAGCGAGGTTGTACGGATCCGTACACCTCGTACGGCACTGTACGAACCCATACGGCCAGGAGATTCAGCGCCTATAAATACGCCACTGTTCCATTGCTACAGGTATCACATTTATTGCTATTCACCTCGCTTTACATTTACTAGCGACCTAACACCTGTACTGACTTAAGCATCAGAGGGTCTTAACTGGGAACCCTCCCGGCTAGCCTAACATTTATCTGTCTTACAGGACCCGAACCGAAAGTACCTAGGCTCGAGACGAACCGACCCTACCCAAAGTACATCTGATTTGTTCACACCCAAATCAGAAGCCGCTAAAGATGCAGAGAAGATTTGACAAAGAAATTGGAAAAAAAAAAATCACATGATAAACATCATATTTGTTTGACTACTGACTGATTAGGTTCCCTTGTCCCATAGCAACCTGCATTAGCAGGTCATTCGTTAGAATTTGACGGTCAACTAACGGATTGGACTCGTACTGATTAAAATTTAAAACATTGGTATCTGATGAAGTCAGAACAATGGGTAATAAAACAAAAAGTAGGTATAGTTTGGGTACCAAAAATGAAATTATCCCTACTATGGATAAACCTTTATTTATTTAAGGACTCTTCCATGGTCTAAACTATATATTATATCATCCATAATTGTTTCATATACTTTGGATTTCCCAGAAATTGAGGTCTCTAATCGACAAATCTCGACATATTATGGAACGCAGATAATAATTACATAACTATAATAAAATAGCCGTACAGTTTATAAATAGTAGTAATTTTATAGCAGTGATAAATAATAAGGGATAATATATGATAAATGTTGAATTTTATTGTAGGAAATCTTGGAAGCTTGAATAAGGGATTTGTTGGAGAAATTTGGTGATCAAAATTTCGTGGGCAAATTATCATTTTTCTAAAGAATATTAGGTTTGCTTGTAATTTCATAAATTCCATGACATTAACTATTCCTGTGTTGGAATATTTGGTGAAGTTCGGAAAATTGAAGAAAAACAAAAAGGATTAATTCCTGAGGCGTGCGAAAATTTGGCCCAACTCTTTATGTGCGCGAGACCTCCTTATTCTCTTGGCCCATTATAACTAAGCCTATAATGGTCTCCCATTAATAAAGAGGATAAAACTTGTTTTGGTTTCTTATGTGGGATTGAAAATCTTTTAAAAACACTCTTTTAAATACAACAATCCCCCACATGTTTTTAAAAGATTTATAAAGAATAAAAAGGAATGACCATGCATAAACACTGAAGGTGTTGGTTTCGAACACCACGAGATATTTGCTAAGAAGTATTTCAACCACTTAGTCCTATTGTTAGCTAACCCCAAAACAACAAAGTTGGTCTTCATAGAAAAATAACTATAATAGTTTGTTTAGCTGACTTCCAAGTAATTTCACTCCCACCAAGGGTGAATATATAAACACTAGTGGATTTTATCTCATCTAAATCAGAAATCCACTTAGCACCACGAAATCCCTCTAATACAGAGGAAAATCCACAATAAAGAATACCATAATTCGTGGTACCTCTCAATATTTCATTAGTCTGACAAAAACAGTCCAATGATCACAGTTGGATTATATGTATATATGCTCAATCGACACACAAAATATACTATGTCAAGTCGTGAAAAATTTATCAAATAAAACAAACACCCAATAATCTGTGCACACTCGGATTGAGCCACATGATCACTAAGATTTTCTTTTAATTAAGTCTTAGCATCATAAGGAGTACTCACAATTTTGACATTAAAATGTCCAAACTTCTTAGCTCACAGTTTTGACAAAGAAGTGTCCAAACTTCTTAAGAAGTTTCTCAACATAATGTTCTTGAGATAACATTATGATATCATCCTCTATTATGATTTTAAGACTCAATATTACACTTGTTTCACCCATATCCCTCACATCAAATTTAGAAGCAAGTAACTCTTTAGTTTTATATATCAAATAAATTTTAGTACCAAATGTGAGCATGTAATCCACATAAAAAATTTATTACATACTCAAAGATCATCGAGTTTTGTATAAGCACATCTATTTACTTCAACAGAAGTAAAATCATCAGACAATAAAGCTTTGATTACGCACCCCCACATTTTTGAATATTGCTAGGGCTATATCAATATCTTAATGAGTTTATTCTCATTAGGACATATAGTAAAACAATCAGTACAAAATATCATAATCTCATTTTGCATATTTGACATGCCAAAAATAAAGGACAGTGATTTTCCATTTCATGGTCACACATATTAACACTAATAACAAATATGATGACCTCCAATTTGCTATTTGTCACACCAATGAGGGCAAATCAACGGATTACATATGAAGCCAAATATGATTTTATTATCTTCTTCTTAGAGATGAATCTAAATTAAGATAATTTCAAGCTTCAATAGCACACAATTTTTCAGTCTCAGTGTACTACATCCAAAAACCCAAAAACTGAACATCTAACAATCAAGAACCCAGATAAACCAAGACAAAAGTGAAAACAATACAAGACCTCCTACAATTACCATACTTGTATGGATTCAAAAATGGACTAAGTCTAAATTTAAGCTTGGTAATTGGCAAGGACTGTATTCACATCCTTTCTCAGTATGTATGCTGAAATTCTGATTTTATTTTCCACTAAAATAGAATGTTACTATGAAGGATGGTTACACATTCCAAAACAAGAAAATAAATCTTCATGACACATATACGCATAGGTCCAACTCAAAACAGTTCAAGGAGTCAAAATGCATATCCATGTATAAGACATAAAAATACAAATCAATCATACCACACTTCATAAACACCCAAATCATGAGACTTTGAAAATTATTAAATAAAGGAAAGTTGATTTGTGTGATACAAAATAGTAAGAATCCTTACAAATGCTTAACCGGTTCCCACTCAAAAAGTTGGTCAGCATTGGACTTGAGCAAAGCTATATTCCACCCACTGTAATCTTTTACCTTGTGTCATATCATAGTTTTCTCAATGAATAAACTAGTGCCCACATCCTTTTATTTGTCATCCACTTAGAGCATAGAGTGCCTTTGAACATCTAACTAATCTCTTGCTCAAATTCCCACGAAAGGGAAATGAATACAGATTCATCAAGAAATATATATATATATATATATATATATTTATATATATAGGGATTGGTTCAAATGAGACCAATCACTTTAGGTTAGTCCATGAGACCAATTATAAACCCTTGATTTAAATATTTTAATGGTTCAGATTATTTTGCTTATTTTTGGAATATAAGGGTAATATTGTATTTTCATACATAGCAGTTATACGAAAAAAAACGTTAATTCCGGTTTTTTAGGAAAATACAATCTTTCCTTTCCCACCTACCCGATTTTTAGGAGCCAAAAAGCCCACTTTCAGTCAAGTCACGCCTTTTCAAAATCATTCTGCATTGGGTCTCTTCTCACAATCAAATTGCATAAGGAAACTGTCTCTCTCTTGAACTGTATCCTTCACAACATCAAATTTTTCGTCGTCTTCACCATTGAAGCAAGTGCCCTGCAAATTTTTTGACCGTCCTCTCCACATTCTCGTGTTCCCTGTTGCGTCCAAGTTCATTTGGTGGTCGGAGACTGCGATTTGCGTGGAGAAGAACTAGGGTTTGGGTTCGGTTGATTTTCTCGATTTTTCTCAGGTATTTTCAGATTTTATCCACATCTTTCATCTTTTGTGTTTTGAAGGTAACATTGTTTTTGTTTTTGCGCCCTTTTTTGTTGGATTTTGTTTTTTTTTGTAATCAAGGAAAAAAATTTGTATTTTTCAATTAAATATACAAGATAAAGAGGAATATAAACAAGTATATGTGTTAAGTTTTCATATACGAATCTGGTAGTTTTTTGTGTTGGGTTTTATGGTGTATTCCAAGTGTACAGATAAGTTGGGCTAAAAAAAATTCTTTTGTTATATTAAAAAAAAGTAGTTGGTAGTTGATTTCTGTTTTTAATTTCGACTGATTACTATGTTACCCCCTCTTATGTATAGTTTGTTATGTAAAGTTGTATAGATTCTTTTAAATCCTGGCCGTTGATTTCTATTTTTAATGGTGTGGATTTGGTCTTATGGACTTACCAGGTGGGTGGTCTCACAGATCCATATATATATATATATATATATATATATATATATATATATATAGGGGAGGATCAAGTGAGACCATGTCTTTAGGTGAGACACAATGGACTAATCTCAACCATCCCCACTATTAATCAATGGATATGATTTAATGGATAAAAAATATATTAAAATATTAATTTAATCAATATAAGGGTTGTAGGGTAAAATAACATAACAAGTTAGTTACAAAAATAGAATCAAATCTTCTTTCTCTCTCATACATCTCCCAATCTCACGTCTCTCTCTCTCTCTCTCTCTCTCTCTCTCTCTCTCTCTCTCTCTCTCTCTCTCTCTCTCATTCCTCCATTAATGCAAATAAAGAACACGTGAAGAACTCGAAAAAATTAGAGAAAAACAAGAAAAATCGGTGCAATATTATAGAGAAATAACGAACAGTGAGTTCGAAAACTAAATATGCAACAAAACTCAACTAAATATGCATTATCTGAAAACTATCTATGCAGCGTAAAAAAAACTAATATGTAGTACAATATATCAAACTATGCAAGACGTCATAAACTATGCAACAAAATCAACTAACTATGTATTATCTAGAAACTATCTATGCATTGTGTAATAACTAAATATGCAGTACATTATGTAACATCCCATTTTTATAATTTCCAAAAGCAACATCCCATTTTCATAACTAAATATACATTATATTGAACCTATTTATGCAGTGTAGTATAACTACATATGCAGTACGTTATATTCAATTATGTCTTGTTTTCGTAAAACAGTGACAACAAAATAACTAAATATGCACTATTTGATGTCTAATTATGCAGTAGAAGAACCCTAACTATGCTGTAAAATAAAAATATTTGGAAGGAAAACAGGTTCCTTAAATTCCGCCACAAAATCCGGCAGTGTCAATTTCAGCCCATAAAATCCGCTGGGACCACTAATTTGAATTACAAAATTACAATCTTACCCTTAATATCAGCGAAAATTAGGAAATAATTTAAAAAAACTGAATTAATCACATCCCTTCATTTTTTAAGATCAATGGGTAAGATGAGTCCACACTGTCTCATCTAGGGAGGGTGGTCTCATTTGAACCAAATCCTATATATATATATATATATATATATATTTAAGTATTGTGCTTAACCAATTTAAACTAATGAAACAGTCTTCCAATTATGAGGGTCAATTTAAATATACTCACAAATTTTGCACACATCAAGTAGCATAATCACATGAAATATATAATAGTTATCACAAATAAATAGTGGCGATTATTGAATACCTTTCCATCAGCCTCGAGTCCGTAGCGCTCATGACAAAGGTCATTCACGGAGACGGTCGAAGATCCAACGACACGGTGGGCCTGGTGGCGGCTCGAGCCTCACGCCAAAATTGCACTCTTTTGGATGATGCAGCACCCTGTGATGATGAATGTTGTATTCCTTCAATGCATGCTCCAATTCTTCTATGGTGATGTACCCACTCCAATCCTTGTCAAAGTATACAAATGCTTTAGTAGACGGTCTTCTCTCTCCATTTGGTTCAATGTAATCGATTGTCCATTCCCATCCACATCAGCCGCTTCCACAAACTTAACCGTCTCCGTCACGGTCCGACTCCGACATCATACGCACAACCTACTCGGCGGAGGTTTTGGAAACGAGGCCGTTGAATACGGCGCCAAGCTCCGCCGACAAAATTTTTCTGTCGCCGTTGGTGTCGAACTTGCTGAATACTTTCTCTACTCCATTGTTAATAGACTTTTTTTTTCGAACTCAAGATAAATCCTTAAGATTGTTGGAATATTTGGTGAAGTTCGAAAAATTGAAGAAAAACAAAAAAAATTAATTCCTGAGGCGTGCGAAAATTAGCACTGTCCTTAAGGATTTATTTGCATAATCCCCCAGGATTCAACAGGATGTAGAATGGCAAAAATATTTTAGTAACCCAGCAAGAGGAAAGACGCAAGAAAAAAATGAATAAGGAAGATGACTTGTTCATATTTTGTATTCAGTTATGTGAGGGTATTAGTAAACCCACTACCAACTGATTTCCCACAAAATAGGAAGCATAATTTCAAAAGTTGCTGAAAGTTGCTGACTGATAAGGGTAAAATATGGGCACTGAGCACTGGGCTGGTCTGATAAGGCTCATGAGCATTGGGCCGACCTATTAAGCCCATAAACATTGGGCTGAAATGATGAAGCCTATTGTATTAGGCCGACCTCTTAAACCCTGAGCACGATTGATTCTATAAGGCCCATAATAGTAGGTCGATCTGTGTAAGGCCTAGCTTATTGGGCCGACCTGATAAGCCTTAAACATAAGGCTGAACTAATAACATTTATTGTATTGGGCTGATCTCTTAAGCCTCGTATGCTTAAAGATGACATGTTGTACTTTAAAGGCATATTTGGTCTGGTGCATTCTAAAGGAACCTCGGGAATATGAGAAAAGAGGCTGAGCTGGGGTTCAGCTCGGCCCAAAGGAGTGGGGCTCGCAGGGTGCCTTTGATATTTCAAGGGCTAAAATATTAAAACATTGATCCGACGTGACTCAGGTCAGGTCGGGACTGAGGTCTTAAGAGCATAAAATTAGGGTTTTAGAAGATCCGATCCTAATATAATGATGACTCTGACACCAAATCGTAACGGAATCCCAGATTTTACGGAAACCCTAATCCTAGCTAAAGTATAAAAGCCCAAGCTCAGGTTCATTCTAAACCTAATCTCATTCTTTTTACTGTTACATTGCTCTTTCTCTCTCTTGCCTTTTGCTTCTCTTCCAAGTCACTGACTTAAGCATTGGAGAGGGTACACCGGAGCCCCCCTCCGACTTAAGCATCTGGAAGTTGATCGGCGAGAGGAGGTCATTTTTGGGAACAACCACTGACGTTTATGAACTAGAAATTAGGAATCAGTTTTTCCATTTCCAGAAAATAGGAACAGATTGTCATTTAACAAAATAATAGGAACGGAATTTTGAATTGGCAGATAAGTATAAGAAACAGTCAATTTTTGGATAAGACTTTAAAATTAAATCACTAAATTAATTTTGAAGTGGCAAAACAAACCGGGTCGAGCCTGTATCACCCGCACGCAGGGGGAGGGGTCAAATCTGCTATTTTCCACTTGAAACCGCAAATTTGGCCCAACTTTTTATGTGCACGAGACCTCCTTATTCTCTTGGCCCATTATAACTAAGCCCATAATGGTCTCCCATTAATAAAGAGGATAAAACTTGTTTTGGTTTCTTATGTGGGATTAAAATCTTTTAAAAACACCCTTTTAAATACAACATCCTGAACTTAACAACATTAAGCAATTGCATAATTTCACGATATACATCATTTTCATGAAGTTCACAATATAAGATTATTCTATGATTATATTTTGTGTTTCTTCCATAATAATTTCGTTTGTTAAAGGAAACATAAAGTATATCTTTCATGGTGTCATATTACATATTCATTTGCATTTTAACTATTGTAACTGCTTGACTAGGCCTTTGGGTTAATAAATGTCATTTTGACAAAAAAAAAATATTGATTATTAGAGTATATTATGGTGTTGGTATGTTAGACAATAGATCGAATAAGTTGCCTGCGGTCCCTGTTTTACTATCCATGTACCTACTCCCATTCTCTGGTCGGGCCAGAGACGGCGGTGAAACTTGGGTCGTAGAATGGTATATTCCAGAATATTGTGATCTCTGGGCAAAAGCCCTTAACCTAGACACACGTCAAGCCTAGTGGGAGGGATAATGTGACTGGACTTTGGCCAAATATTGTTGGAGTCATAAGAAGAACGTACAGGGTCAATGTCCGATCAACACTGAACTTACGTTTCTTATTTCGGACTGACGGACTAATTAATTAACTATTTATATCAAAATGACTGCATTTTAAAACAAGATATCCATTATTTATTTTAAAATTGGGATATCTATTGTTCATTTGGAAAACAAAATATTTATTGTACTTGATGAATTGTTGTTGCATAATGTGCATTGCTTCATTGCTAGCATGAAAAATTAATTTATCGTTATTGAATTTTACGTGCACTCTTATCATGCATATATAAATATCTTTTAGACTCACCAAGTATTTTGCTCAAGTAAAAAGCACAATTTCAACTTTTAATTAAACAAAATTGCATTAATCTGGCCCAACCACTGAGCTCGTTTGACTCACCCCACATTTTCATAAAACTTTTCAGAGACCGAATATTTTAAGATTGATGAAACTGACACAAGACTTCCAGATTAGACTCTACGTAGCAGTTTCTATTTGAAGGGCTTATCCGTCAGTGCTTGATCGTATAATTATTTTATCTTATAATAGTTAGGTAAGTTGCAGCTCTATTGTAATTTTAAGTTTGATAAATAGACTTCCGATGTATTTATGTTTCTTTTGGTTGTTTATACTTAGATAGTTGCTTTTGATGAGCCTAAGTATTTGAATATTTGAGGTTGTTCCCGATTGAATGTTATTCTATTTTATTGGATTATGTAAATTGGGGCGTGACATATATAGCTTTGGTTAGTTTTAAAGATCCTTCACTACAAGAAAAAATTAGTTTACCTACAGGAAAATCTGTAGGTAAATATTAAGATAATTGTAAAGTATAGGTAAATGCGTTGTAGGTAATATATCATTGTACGTAAATATTTACCTACAAAATCTAAAACTGTTTTTAAATACCTATAGTATTTTCTGTCGGTAAAATTTAAAAATTGTATGTCAGTATAATTTGGGGAAAATTATTTTTTTATTTTGTCAGTATTCTGCAGGTAACTGTAAAATTTAGTCACAAAATCAACTATGTCGGTAAATTTTATCGGTAAACTGAAATTTTCTTGTAGCTTTTTTTTCTGATCGCACCACTTTATTACAACAAATCTCATTACAGAGACACAACATTAAGTAAAAACAGACATGATGACTTATACCATTAAACGCATTTATTCAATCCAAAAACACATAACTAAACAAGGAAGCTAGCCTTGGCAATCAATATTGCCTTCCATGGCATGCAACTTCAAATGGATACCACGGTCACAATAATGACATCATCTTGTAAACATAGTATTAATCTATATATTTGAACATTGGATGGAACAAAGACTGAAACAGGAAATCCATGTGCAATATCTCTTAGTCAAAGAGCCCAAATCAAGATTGTTGCTCCGAATAAACGACATATATATTATATTCTAGAACAGTATACTTACTCTCAGGATCAAAAGAGTAAACATTGGAATAACCAAGTGGCTTAGCCCACCTGGCCACCACAAACAATTGTGGGGTGGAGGTCAGGGGTTCAAATCCCTGCTCCATCAAATTGTTTGTGGGGTGGAGGTCAGGGGTTCTTATCCCTACTCCATCAAATTGCTCCCCGGGGCATATGCGAGCTGATGAAGATTTGGTGGGAACTCATACTGAATAGCATCCGTGTGGGTTCGATTCGGGGAGAGATCGTTATTAGTAGATTGGGGGGTCGAACATAATTGTTCTCTTTACCTGGGAGGATCTGGTTGTACGTCGCCGGACCGCCGAACAACGGCCGATGCGTGCACATCCCGCGGTTTACCTTGGCGGCAGCAATGAGGAGCCGGAGCTGTTGTCCTCAGGCATAGTCAGGCGTAAGCCTGGAAGCTGAGTTATAAAAAAAAAAAAAAAAAAAAAAAAAAGTAAACATTGGAATTGACATAGCCACGCGCCCAACGGAAAACACCGCTTCCACCAACAATAGGAGTCTCTCTATTATTGCTCTTTGATAAAGGGTTCCTTCCAACAATACATATCGTGCCCCCGTTATACTCACCAGCTGTGAACACTAAATTGATGTTCACAGTGATGGCTAACTCTTGCAAGCTCGAATAAATGGCAACGCCTTGAGCTCGACCCAGCATCTCGGAGCTTGGATCAGGCGTAGCCAATATTAGTTGATCTAATACAAGAACTTGGCCGAATGATGTGGGCGAAGTTAACGTAATGTTGGACCTTGCAACCTCGTACACAGTTTTGTTTGGTCCGGTTAGCGTTTGATGAATGTAAACACGAAATTTAGCTGTTTTTTCACTTGTGTGGAAAGTGCTTTGGGAGTTGGATATGAGCATTAACGAAGAAATAAGTATGAGAATTATTTGAACTTTTCCCATTTTCTATGATCACAAGCTATTGTAACATATGAGCCAAGTGTGATGGTTTATTGAAGGGCCTAAGAGATGGGGGGTTTTATAGATAGTTGGTTTGGACTATTATTATAAATTTTGTAATTTGCTTTATGTATATCTTTTGGTAACATAAGATGTATTATAAAATTGCAATAAAAGAGCTCCAAACTGACCCATTTTGATCGTGTGTAAATTAGGTTTGATTATATCAATAGAAAGAGACTTGCAGTTGGGTTTGGATGGATTTATTTGAAGTTATGAATTACAATTTACTTTATTACATTCTAATCATTGAGGGAAAAACAGTTAAAATAATTATTAAAGGATTTTCAACCAACAATTATTTAAAAGGAAAACTTGCACAAGTGGTCATGTATCTACAGGAATATTACAATATTAGTCTTGTAATTTTTTAAGTTGCAATTTTATTCCTGTGGCAATTTTGTTACTAGAAAAAATAACAAATTTAATCATGTAATTTTAGGATTTGGTAATTTTACAGTCTTTTATTTTTTTGGTTGTGGTAATTTTGGTCCTATTATTAAAGATACCAATTTTGTCAAATTTGTAAGCATTTTCTTTATTTTTGTAATTAGAAAATAATACATATAGAATTGTATCTCAAATTTCGATCTAGATTCATAAATCTAAAATTCTTCAATCATTATAAGACAATCTAGATATAGTATAAATGAAAAATAAATTCAACTCAAGTAAATATAATATAGGCTTTGATACCATTTCATACTTGATCTTAGGTATAATGATTATTTTGGCTATCAATGGCATTTTGTGAATAATTGGAATATTGGAATAGCCCTTAAGACCAAATTTGCATCAACTTAAAATTTATAGGACCAAAATTGCACAAATACGAGAGCAAAATTGCAAAAAACATAAAGTATACAGAACTAAAATCGCAATTTCAAAAGTTAGAGGACAATCCTATAGATGGAGGATTAATTTTGCATTTTTCCCTATTTAAAATCATCTAAATAAGTAAAATATTTTATTTTTATATTTTAAAATTCTTTAACTCCCGAATTCATTGATTTAGATAGTGGCTCAGATTTTGGTAATATTGATTTAGACGTGGGCTCAGATTTTCTTTTTTTTTTTTATCGGTCGTGGGCTCAGATTTTGATGTTACTAAAAGGTGTTCTTATAATTTTTTTAAGCCTTCTCCCAAATCTCAATTGTCTTGTTCAATTGTCCAAACTTTAGTTCAATAATTTTGGTATTTGCATCGATATATCCAACCTAAGATAACTAAAATTTAGGCAGCCAATTCGATAAAAGATTTAGCTATGTATGCCTAAATCTTAGGTACTTGTAATGTGAAGAGGGGACAGGTAGTTAAGGACAAAAATTACCACAATAGAAATGATAACTTCGTTATAATATATGCGGAATAGTAGATATTATAATGTAAGAATATTAAGACTATTGTATTTCATGAAAAGTTGGGTTTTAAGTTTTAACTAGGGATTGTGTCAAAAATTGAGTATTAATGGGGCAAGATTTATTTTCTTTAGTGATTTACTTTTCAAAATTCATGAACTCCAAACTTTTATGTCATTGTGGTGGATTTCATATATGGAGTCATTTTAAAATTATTTCTCAAAATCCTACCATCAATTTCAAATCAATCTATCAAAATGCAACTCAAGATTAATGGACGTAAAATTCCTTTGTGACTTTGATGAGGATCTTTTGTTTCCAAACCACTAGTAAAATTGATCAAGAATTTATCAATGCTGAAACCAACTTCTAAGACTAAAAACGCTACTTGCAAAGAAACAACCAAAATATAATAATTAATAGAGATAATTACAAAAGTACCCCTGAGATTTCACCTAATTACAAAAAAACTCAGGTAACTTTTAAAATTACAGAAAGTATCCCTAAGTACCCCTAAAGTTTAATTCAATGTTAAAATTAAGGGGCAAACTGCAAGATTTTTATAAATATGAAGGGGGATCTTGAATTTTTTTTTTCTTATGATGGGTTTAAATGTTAGACAAATTAAACATCGGGGGTATTTTTTGTAACTTTGAAAGTTAGCTGGGTATTTGTAAGGATAAATCTCACTTTACCCCCCTATACTCTCATTGAATCTCAATTTAACCCCTTGTACTTTCAATTGTACCACTTTACCCCCTTGTACTCTCAATTTGTATCACTTTACCCCTTGATACAATTAAAATATTATTTTATCCTCATATTCCTTTATTAAATGACCCAAATGTCCCTACTATTATTTTTAAATTAATTTAATGGCATTCAATTCGTATGTTTATTTTTTGGAAAGTTTATTTGCTATAAAATAAATTTAATATAGTTCTATTAAATAACTATATTCTAGATTGTTTTATGTTGACTAATATTCATTCACATTCATTTTTGTTTCCATGATAAATCTAAAAAATGTGTATTAAAATTTAAATAATATTTTGTAATATAAGTAAACTATTTGTATTAAGTTTTTCATCATTAATGAATTATAATAATATAAATAAAAAAATATAGATAATTGTAAAGACATAGTTAATAGAAATCATGTTAAATTTAAGAATGTTCATTTTAGTATCAAGAAATTAACCATTAAAAATGATTTTAATGACTGTTTGTTTTCTGTTTAACATAGTTCACATTTTAAATTAACTTTCACAATTTAATTAGTTAATAATTAATTAATGTTAAATTTATTTAAAATATTTATATTTTATATTTTGTTGCTAATTATTCAACTTTATGTATTTCCTGTATAAAATTATTATATAAAATGATATTTTCTATTAGCTAATGTATTTATTTTTTAAATTTCTTATTCACCACAAACTTAAAATTATATAATATATATCAAATGCATTTTTATTAAAGATGTAAAATATTATTAGTAATTTTTCAATTACTGAAAAAAAATAAGTACAAGTTTGTTAATATTTAAATACTTTTAAAATAATTTGTTATTTTACTAAAACTAATAGATGAGGATAAAATGGTCATTTCATAACGGAATATGAATATAAAATAATGTTATAATAGTGTAAGAGGACAAAGTGATACAAATTGAGAGTACAAGGGGGTAAAGTGAGATTTAATGAGAGTATAAAATAATGTTATAATAGTGTAAGAGGACAAAGTGATACAAATTGAGAGTACAAGGGGGTAAAGTGAGATTTAATGAGAGTATAGGGGGATAAAGTGAGATTTACCCTTTTTGTAATTAGGTCAAACCTCAAGGGTACTTTTTGTAATTAACCCTAGTTAATAATTCTCAAAGTTCACAGTTTTTGCCATATGAAGCAAGAAACCTCAGTAAACATTCGCAGCAATGCAGTAAAACAAATCAATATTTGATGCTCCAAAGCACATATCAGATGACCTAAGCACATATATATATATATATAGAGCCGGTCCTAGGTTTTGAGGGACCTGGAGCAAAAAATAATAATGGAGGCCCTTGTGTTTACGTGAAAAATATAAAAATAAAAAAATAATGTTACAATTATAATTTCATTGATTTAACATATAAAATACTTATTTTAGTAGTAAAAAATAGTCATACTCCAACTTTAATGTTTTGGTCTCATTAAAGCAAAGTTACAAAAATGATCGTTTAATACAATTTACCATAGAAAAATGACAAAAAAAAAAAAAGAACTATTAATGAATTAGCTATGAAAAATTGATATTCTTGCATTTTTATCTATAAGTCATCAATCTATCTTTCATAGCCAATTAATTACTGAATTCACTCTCAATTGCAATCAAAGACAAGCTAAGGTATATTTTTTGTTTTTCCAAAAAAAAAAAACAAGGAAAGAAAAACACAAAAGTTAGAAATAGAAAAGGGAAAAAATTAATTAATTTTTGCAATTATTAAGACTTGAACTTGTAATCTCTAAAGTATAAAACAAAACTCCTGTTTATCTGCCACCTTACATATTTGTTATTTATTTCAACCTCTTTAAATATATAACTAAACAAACATATATAAAAAAAAAACTCGGGGACCCTTACCGGAGGGGGGCCCTGTACGGCGGCACCACCTGCGCCACCCCAGGGCCGGCCCTGTATATATATATATACATATATTGAAAAAGGCATACCTTAACTAAAGCATAAACCTTCAGTAGGTAGAAATTATCGTGGCATGGAACTGCAAACTGTATGCATTGATGAAAAAACAGACCCAGTATAGTGACAAACAAATTTAACAGTAATGCCATTGGGCTCCCCAACACAATGTAAAATTACAAAACCATCATTAAAATCAATTAATAAATATCTAACCACCTAAAATCAAGGATTAAATCTCAGACCTTTCCTACGGCTCAGAATAGTCCTTACAGACTCACCTAAGACCTTTCCTACGGCTCAGATTAGTCCTTACAGACTCACCTTGGGAAATGGTTCCCATTTGATCAAATTCCTATATACATATTATATATATATATATATATATTCTTTTCAATAGCATCTTACCAAGCTCACCACTTTCAAGGATTACAAAGAACAGAGATAAAAGATGTAGTGAACAATGTCATTTATGACACAGAATTTGAGCTCAAAAAGTGAAACATCATGCTTCAAACAAATATATGTCCATTAAGCAGCACCAATACAATTACTTTCAGACCGTAAACAATGAGTACCAAAATACTGCAAACATTAGGAACATGTAAGGATATCTGTTGATACACTTAACACAAAGGATTGAGAATGCAATTATAAACTCAAGTTCCAAAAATTACATGGCAATTTCTTGTTGAATGGGTACTGTTCTCGTCACTCAAACAACTAAGAACCACATGATTAGATTTTATTTGTGTGAAAAAAGAAAATAAGGCTCCAACTACACCCATTTTCGTAAAATGAGTCGCTTGTTTCCTCCAAAGGTTTAGGTAAAAAAATTTGGAATAACCAGAAAAGCTAGGACTTCATATAGTAATCATTTAGTGCCTTAGTGGCCATCCGAGTTAATAGGTTGGCATAAAAATCGTTCCATCTGGCGAGCCCTAGTCCTTATAGACATGTCAAAAACGTTTTGTCCAAATTCCACCACAAGCCCACCAAGAATACTGGGATCAATCTGCTCACATCAGAAAAATGTGAGACGTTAAAATTTCACATCACCAGAGGAGAAAAGGCATCGACACGATAACATATTAAATAATTGAACTCACCTTCTGGTCAACCTTAATCTTCTTCCCTTGTCCAAGTATGTCCTGCAATGTTTCTTTCAATTCTTTCTCCTCTTGTGGAGGTAAAGGCTGCAGATGAAAGAGGGAGAGAATAATGAGAACAAACTACTTGTAAACTGAGGAAACATGAATTTTGACAGCCTAATCTTCAGAGGATGATAAAATTAGCATTTGCTCGTTTAAAAACTATTTGGAGTACATTTCATGTTAAATGCAAATAAGGGAATACCAGAAATGATTTGCTCATTAGCTTGACAGAGCACGTTGTTTCATTCTCAAAGAAAATGTTCAATTACAATGATGATGATCCTCAAAGTTTTGTGCAGAAAGAGAACAAATTTTGACAGGCTTTACCACCAAAAACTAGAATCAAGACCTTAAAAACCATAGCATCACGAACATATGTCTTTTACACTAAGGCTGAAAAACCAACCAAATGACCCAAAATTCGGCTCAAGATCAATCTCCAAAAGCTCATTAGAACATGACAAACTAACTTCGAATGTGTTTTAATGTTACAAATTCCTAAAGCAAATTCACTCAACTCAATAAGCTAAAGAACTGATGAGAATGCATGATTATGAAACTGCTCAAGCTCGACTTGATTTAAAAAATAAGGCTTGTTCCAGCTTGAATCAGCAAAAAGTTAAACCAAACTCAAATTCTTGAGATCGAGCATAAAAAAACCACTACGAGTCTGTTTGGTTTCATTTTCAATCTCATGTTCGTATTTTCAGCATTTGCAAATTTGAAAAGTTTCCCACTAGGTTTTCATGTAAAAATAAAAGTTACTGGGATTAGTTATATTTCCGCACAAACAACATAGGTTTGAAAATGAAAACTGATTCGTTTTACGGTATTTTTTGCAAACATTATGTTAGTAGATTTGAAAATGAGTTTGGTAGGTGCGAAATGACGTGGAATGCTAAAACATTTGAAAATAAGTTTTAAAAATGAAAATAAATTGTGTTTATGATAAAAATGGGCAAAACAAATGCATTACTGCCTTACTGGAGTTTAAAATAGTAAAGAAAAGTTCCTTCAGAAACAGTATTCTAAAAAGCACTAGGCGCTAGTCGGGCGACAGATTGGAGTCTAGGCCTAGCGCCTAGGTGGGGATTAATCGGGGCTAGGCGGAACCTGGGCGGGGTTAGGCAGGGCCTAATCAGAAGAATAACGTAGGCGGACAAGTGAGGCCTAGCTCCTAGGCCCTAGGCGGGGATTTTTAGAACAGTGTTCAGAAATGAAAACAAATGGGGTTTTTGGACACCATTCACATACAATCGTATTTACACTTGAAGAACTATGGCGAAATTTTTTGGTCAAAGTGAAACAATAATCATGTTACCAAATCCTATCCCAACTACACAAGATTGCCTAAACAACTGCAAAATCAAATCTTTAGCTATGAAATATCATTGGGTCTAAGCATTAGGTATTATTTTTGTTACTATTTATTCAATTGCAATGCAAAAGAAACATGCATTTTAAAGCATGGTTTTCAGACAACACGAGATCAGGGATTGGGAATGCAATTTCCCACTAACACTTGCCGAAGAAAACATTTACCGTGAAAGAGAACAATACATTCCATACTATTTAACACAGATACACATACCAAAAGAACAGCGAAAACTAATAGGCAGAAATTCTGAGAAATTAGCATTTTGAAAAAATAGAAAAAATGGTCAAAAGAAAATCCTCTTGGAAAAACAAAAAAAAAAAGAACAAAAACAAAACAAAACATTATTGTAGGGAGAGAATCCACAGTAGTCAGAATTCTTTTGATCTGTGCAAATTATATCCAGCTTAAGAAATCACGTTGGAAGAGATGAACTTACAACCTCGGAGGTCACAGTAGCTTTTAATTACCCTCTATGTGCCATAGTCAGCTCTGAGAATCTCTGTGCCATTCGTTCTACATGTCCCAGCCTTCCGGCTTCAGCAACAACAACTGGTGCAAGCAAATGGAACAAAATAAATCATGTGTATTCGTCTAATTTATTGAGAAATGATAAGATGAATTTATCCATGAGATCAAATCAAACAATCAGACAGGACTCCATCCATAAACTAAATTACGTACGATTTACTAGGGCTGTCTTCCTTTTTTGGGAGTTAAGCGATGAGTTGGGTAAGCTTCCTAAGGGTATGGCTTCTCCGGGGCAACTGAGGACACATAGGCTACACAATCTCCAAAATGATAGAAGTTTTTTTACACACACTCAGACAAAGAGAGAACAAACGTGATTGTCAGGGGGATCAGTACGCTGAGTCAGCGTTCGAACAGATGGATGCCACAATCAGCCTACAGAAAAGTGAATCATTGTGTGGTACTAATTCAATGATAATTGCAAGGTGCAATAAGAAGCGAAATGCAATATTACATACTTCATAGAAAAGAGGTTGCTTTATAAAGGAAATATTGCTACAGTTCTACAGTGTAACTCCTTTATATATATTACCCATTGTGTTCTTTTCCCAAAATAGGTCAGAATGTTCACAAAACTAAGAAAGAATTTCAGAAAACATAAGAAGCCAAAGTAAAAGTATTCCACAACAGGATTTCCTGCAGAAATTGAAGGGACAGTTTGATGTAGCTTCAACATACAGAGAACTATTTAGATGCATGTAAACACATAAACCTTCGTTCTTTTGAAAACAACCAGTAATGAAAGAAAAAGACGCATAGAAAAATATTCTAATCAATTATATTCTTTCTCATTTCCGTGAAAAATACAACATATAGTCCTCATATTTAAACCAAGCAAAAATTGGCACCCTCACATCCCTGTGTGAGACTGCCAAATGGAAAAGCAATATTGTACAATTAAAAACACTTCTAAGGACTTATTTTGCATGAAACTCACCCAATTACTAATTAAAAGACCTTGCTTTAGTCATTAGCAGCAACTTAAATGAAATCATACAAGCTTTTACAGAAATATTCTTTGATAGCAACATTCAGGATAATTTACTGATAAAATAATATGAGAACATAAACTCTGCACTGAAGGGTGTAAGAACATACGAAGCAAATAAGTAGAAACAAATGGAAAGAGAGGGAAAGAGCAGACAGCAGTGTACGGAGGTAAGATCTCACAGCAAACTAAATAAACCCATAAAATATCCTTAATTATGGCAGTGGCTAGAAAGCAGACCTCAAAATTGGTCAATTCTAGAAGTTTATATTCTAGATGCAACTCTATTGCAATCAAAGGAATCAGTTGTTATAGATAATTTCAAGATAAATTCCACAAATACACGAGAAACAACCAACTACATTGATTTCCCGTGCAAGCAGATGCATGACTCCAGTAATAAGCATTAAATATCAATTCAACTTCAAACGATATTTTTGATATGGAAATAGAAACTTGTGATTAAATAGGACATACTAATTCATAGGTCAGAAAGCACATACCCAAGAAGTTCTTTGTGGTATCTGAAAATTTAGCTTGAGTGCAAACATCATTTATTGCCTTCACTCTGGTATCTGCAGTCACGGATAGATCCTTCATGAATTGAGAAAATGTAGGGCTTCTCTTTGAAGCCTCAACAAGGGTAAGAAGCTCGGATTCAACTCTGTCCAGCACATTTGCTTTGACTGCTGCGATGTACAAAGCCGACGGATAGTTTCCAGAAACACCAAACATTGTCATGGGAACCTAAAATGCAAAACACAACCAATAAATATCAAGATTCTAACCAAGGTCTCTGTATCTTTTTGCTGAATCTTCTACATAAAAAACATAGGTACTAAATTGGGGTTCAAACTGAGAATATCATGTTTTAGCAAGTTGCTTCATATCAATCAAACCACAAGTTTCAAATAAACACCACAAATAAGACTTCTATACAGAAAACAATTAGCATCAAATAAATATTGCATACGGAATAAAGCTAAAATTATCAAGTGGCGTAAATGTAAAATGTGCGCCTTCAGGTCCATAGTTGAAAATCCCACAAAGCACATACTAAAATGTGGTTTAAGTGTACCAAGCAAATAGCGCATCATGTATTTAACCCAAGAAAGGAGGTAATCGAGCACCGTAACAAGAAAAGAAAATACAGAATCTACACAAAAGAAATGAAGAATACATTATATAACAATCGATCCCACATGGAGTCATCCAACGAGACAGGTCAGCACCCTTCCCTAGCCCAATATGAATTCACATTATATTACCAAATCAACAAGAGCACCATTCCTCCAACATTATCATACAACTATATATGGCAATCTCCAATATATTAACATACATCCAAGCTTGAATACATTATATCTATACCGAGTGCACAAACAACTAATACTACTACAAAAGTAATGCTGACATTGAGGATGCTGCTTGTAAACCCAACTAATCTCTACCAAAACCATCTACCATCCTAGGAAGAAAAATTTCAACGAACGAGCTCTAAAGCCCAGTAAATTCCGAATTTTAAAACAAAACTATAGAAGAAGGAAAATTCATGACATCAATCTCTGACAGTCACCTAACATTGCGAAATTCTAAAGTCAAAGTCAAAGTCAAATAACCTTCCTCAGTTACTAAGTTAAGAGGGGTATAATGCCCAAAATGCTCACAATTGTGAACACATAATTAATTCCAGTGAAAGAAAAAAAAAACAATATTATGAACATATTGACGTATTATACTACAACCACATGATAGTACTTTACAAAACCATAAGACACAAACTCACTATACACCCAAATGATATAAAAATTCAAGGCAAATTACCTTCACTTTCTGCTCTTTTGCGGGAGGGGCAGTAGCACAGTTCCTCGTAAACTGCAATAAATAAGCAGTTAAACCGCGGAAAAGTATCCATGTATCCAGGCATTGCATAAATATTTCATCAAGGAAAAAAAAATCCCACTCGTCAAAAACGTCATCCAGTACAAAGGGCCTGATATTGTTCCAATTATCCAGAAAATTTTCAAAGAACAAAATAAACTCCAACTGCAATTAAAGCCACTACCTAAATCTGACAAAAAAAAAAAGGGGGATCTGGAGTTGGAAATAGAAAAAATGAGAATTTATTGGTTTTTGTCTGGAAATTGGAATTATGTTTGGATGAATGAATTGAAATGTATTTTATGTAGGGTTGAAATTGAGATTGTGTTTGGTTGAGTAGTTTTGAAATATTATTTTATGTATATAATATTTTTTTTTTTTGTCATTAGAGGTATTCCCACATGCTTTGTTTGCAATTGCTCACACTACCCCGGGTCTATGGAGCGCTCGCTACAAAGTAATGGGACCCCGGGTCTATGGAGCGCTCGCTACAAAGTAATGGGACTAATCCTCTGCAGAGATGGACAGCCCCAAGCCCACACTCCAACGCTAGTCAGGGATCGATCCCAAGACCTCTAGCCCACCAAAGATGGGCGCACGCCACTCGGACAAACCCCTGGGGCATGTATATAATAATTGAAAAGTTGATTGTAGTGGTTCACTTTCAATATTTTAATTTGAATATATAATATTATATTTGTAAAATTATAGGTGGTGGGTCCCATTAGATAGATATAATTAATAGTAATATTTTAAGTATATAGAGTTGATAGTGGTGAGTCCACATATATAATTGGGTTAAAATATGATAATAGTTATTAATGAATGATGTAGGGTAGTATATAGGTTTGAGAATATAAATTATAGGTTTGAGATGTTTTATTTAAAAAACAGAAAATGGAAATGATGATTTTCATTGAAAATTTTATGGACAAACATAATTCCACTTTTATGAATAGTTGGAAAATAGAAATAGACTCTTGGAAACATAAATAAACAAGGCCTCACTTTTTCAGGAGACACGTAAAGTATTAACAAAACAAAAAATGTCCAGAAAATAAAAAAAAAAAAGTAATAGCAAACAAAAGGAAGCAAATTACTAGGAAAAAGAAAAGCTTTAGCATTAAAAGAAGTAAAAGTAAAAACAGATTTGGTACCGTTAAATACAACCTAAAGTCCCTCAGCATTCTCAACATTAGAATGATAAAAATGACCAACCAACAAAATTAGAGAAACGAATAAACATAACATAATAAGATCAGAGTTCTAAATCCATGGCTTTTTTAATAGAATATTGCATATGGGGGTAAAAATTACACAAATGTAGTATAAATGGGGCTTTTTAAAAAATTAAAAATTAAAGCTTAGTCGTTGATAGCAACAACGACCAAAGTTCAAAAAAAAATTTAAAAATTTTTGTGCCAGTCGTTATTTGTAATAACGACTGGAAAAAACGTTTTTTTTTTGTTTAAATTGACTAGTCGTTAATAAACCCTTAACGACTAGAGAATATCAGGATTTTTATCCGTGAATTCTCTAGTCGTTAATAAACCCTTAACGACTAGAGAATATCAGGATTTTTATCCGTGAATTCTCTAGTCGTTAATCCAAATAACGATTATACATTATAATTAAAAAAATCGTTATATTAATATTACAAGTAAATTTTATTATCCGTTACCAATAATCGTGAATGGAAAATACATCAGTATTTTATGTCTTGACAATTCACATTAATATAAAGGTGAAATCTAAATATCGAGACAATACACAATAATATGATGATACAATATGTCTTGATACAATATTTATCTTGACACAATAAAAATCTTAATACCTATGCCCCCAATGCCACATCTAGGATGTTGTATCTGACGTCTACTTCTACGTCTAGTTGCATCTACATGGCCGTTCGCTTGAACAGACTGTGTATCATCATCATCATCATGTGTGGTATTGTCGCTGCTAACCAGGCAAAATGCAATAGGCGACGTATGAAATTCAGGGGCCCCAACTCTGGATTGATCAAAACCTGAGTAATGATGGGATGGCATGCCAGTATCGGACTGTACCCGGATTGTACTTTTGTAATGCCTCCATATACTTAGGCAAAAACTGGACTGAACTTTCCCAAGTTCCGTACACATTGTCACGAGTACACCGCAAACTATGCCACGCCTTATGATATGAAATGTCGTAGCCATATTTATCTTTCACCGTCTATTGGACGTATTTGATGTCATACGCTGGATCAGTCTCAACCATGCCTGTGAGACCCCGAATTTTAACGTGAGATTCGGTGTTATGTAGTGATTATTTATTCGGCTATGTATCACAAACCTATTATTAATGAAACTCGACTCTATTTTTCTTCTCCAATCCTCAACCTTATACCTTCACCATCTAATGATGTTGAATCCTTCTTGTTGAGGTACTCAGAGAAAATTCTTGAAGAATTAGAGACCAGATTTGACTACAAGCTTGAAGAGGAAATTCAAGATTACATATTATTAAGGTGAGAAAATTATGGTTTTAGTATTTTTCTCTTGACAACATGAAGAATTAATTTTGACTCAAGAATATAAATTTTTGGAGTTTAGGGGCTGACCCACATCATCTCAAGTGGAGGTTAGAGGCTTGAAGGAAAATTTCCATTTTGAGACTACTTGAAGATATTAAGGTGAGTAGTAACCATTTGGTACTAGTATATTTTCTTTAGACTTGAGACTTTAATTTTAACACCAAAATATGGTTTGGATACCATTTAGGGGCTGATCTTCAAGAGTTTTAGTCAAGAAGTTGATTCAAGGAAGAAGACCACATTTTAGATCAACCCTGAGAAACTACTACGAGGTGGGTGGAAAAATTCTTTCAACTTCTAGGTGTTTTAAATTGAAAATATGCATGTAGTATTTTGTTATTGAGCACTTGAGATATATATTATGTATTGCATGCTATTTTCTTGTATCAAGTTGGAAAAATTCTCAAGTGTTGCTCAAAAATGTGATTTATCGAAAAATAGGGCATACATGCACATTTTATTGTTATACTTGATGAAATTTTGTATGAGAATGATATGTATGTGTATGACTCTTGAAATCTATGTTTTGAATGATTTATAACCTGGACAAGTCGAGCATAATTGATTAAATTTCAACTTTTGGACTTAAAATGCAAAAATGGAAAGTTGGTGGACTTAATTGCAAGAAAAATAAAATTTAAGGGACCCCTCTGTAATTTTCGATTTTGGGACTGAACTCAGGTTCAAAAATTATGTTTTGATATTTTAATAAAGTTTTAAGAGTTTTTAGATAAATAAAATCAACCCTTGAAAGCCCAAGGACTAGATTGTAAAATTTGAGAAGTTTAAGGGCTATTTTGCAAATTTCGAAACTGTACCAGACCCTAATTTTGAAATTTGAAATTTTAACTCTTAAGGGACTGGAAATAACATATTTTAAGTGTATTCCAAAAATCCAAGTGTTTAGAGTTTGGAAAGTAATTTTATAAAAGTTGAAGGACTAAAGTGTAAAAGATTAAACTTGAGGACCCAAATGAAATTTCCAGGACTTATGCAGCCCATGCACCTGGAAATACTAATTTAACTATAACTTAATTATATTTTGGACCCAAGGTTCAAATTTCATAACAATTGGACCCCTAAAAGCCTTAAAGGCAATTATTTCAAAACGGGACAAAAATGAGATTTTCAAAAGTTAAGGGACCTAAACTTATTTCTTTTTAAAATTGCTTTTGTCCCAATATCCCACTAACCATAGTGATATTTTTCAACTGGAATCACATTAAAAGCCTTTCCGGTTTGTGAGTTCCAATTATTTTAAACTTAGAGCCCGAAATGGCAATTTTAACAAATTTGGGGCCAATATGAGAATTTTATAAAAACTCGACCTCAAAACTTCAAAAATCTGAATCTATGAACAATTTTAAGAATTTATAAACTGACCTCATAATGTTTCAAGGTCGGGATATTTATTTATTCAATTTTTAACCCCAAAAGTATTGGTTTTTACAAACGGGGCTAAATTGTAAATTTTCTTTTTATCAAGGACCTAACTCTAATTATTTTCCTTTTACTAAAACAGCCCTGGACCCTCTGACTTCAATTTTTAATTAAAATATTTTATTTTCTCAAAAACCCCTTGACTTATCGGACCGCCTTGACCGATTAATACCCGATCGCAGGCGACTTTTCTCGTCTTGCGATTTGAATCTATAATGGGACTTATGTTCCACCTAATATTTCAAGATATCGAAGATTTCTTATCCTCCCGATAATCATCTTCATCCAAATAACTCCACCAACGCCATAATTATCTTACGCAAATGTTTGAAAACTTTTCATGAATCTTCCCGAATCAATATACTCATTTGCTGGTTGACTACCCGAACGTGTATTTAATTTATCGCTTGAGTCAACTTGGTGTGTCGAGCTCACGGTCGGAGTGGATACGTCGGGGGATGGAACCGGGCGACTCGCTGCTATTCCACTCTTAGGCCCCATCGCCCTAATCCCGCGAGGGACGGAGTTGTCCCGAGGGAAGCGGGTCGTAGTACTTGAGGTATAATCATGATTATGACGAATCCGAGCCTTGCTAGCTCCAACGTGGATTTTGTCTTTGCCTATGGAGCAATAAGGTGACGGGTCTTGGACCATCATGAGCGGGGAGTTACAAGGAAGAGCGAAGGAATCATTATCGATCCACACGATTCCGGAGTTGAACGGAACGTTTGGTTGGCACTACACTTCAAAGACGCAACCGCTACTTGTAATGCATGGGTTGGCGCTACACTTCAAGACGCAACCACTAATTGTCTTGCATGGGATTGGCGCTACACTTCAGACGCAATCCTCCTATCTTGCTTGAATCATCGTGCTTGTGTGACCACGAACTATTTCTCAAACTATATAAATATATTACTTAATATATATTTATCACGATGCTTGTGGGCTATGTATGAAAACATGCATCATACCTCACGCAGCGTTTTCATACAACCGTTTTCTCGCATTAACTATATATATTGCCACACTTGCACACGATCACCCCATCCACCGAGATTTTGTCTCACTCCCTCCTGTTTTCTAACCTTTAGATGAAGAGTACGTTGAAGACGTCGAACCTACCACAGATTAAATTCCTATGTTGATGTGGAGCGACACTCCTTTTACTTTTATTGTTGTTAGACTTTTCATTTTGTTCGTTTGACCGTAAGTTAAATTCGGATAATCTATTGGGTTGTATTCGGATTCCGTCGGACCTTAAGATGTAATTTGTACTTGTGTGTATTTTATTCCATTTGCCGCATTAGACTCTATTTCACTTGGAGTTTGTATCATTGGTTTAGACTATTGAATTATTTCATTTAAGTGATTGATCGTTGTCGCGTCGCGTTTGGGGCGTGTGACGGTTATGGTATCGAGCTCGGTTTGTAAGGAGAAACTTACACCGAGTGGCCCGAGGATAGGTTCCCTCGACCTTGGATTGGGTACCCTACTAGATGACCTAAGTTAAATTTTGGATGAATATTTGAACCCTTTTGAGTTGTTATAGTGTTAAGATATTCGAATATTCCTCTATTTGGACGTTAGGTAATTTAGAAAATCCGTGATTTGGAGATTATAATGTCCGATATGGTGAGACTTGAAGAATATGAGGTTATCTCTTGATAAGTATATGATTTGGATGTGGTCTATTATAGAACCTAGACACCTAATGATATTACTTTGGGAAAATGATAGTAGGGGAGTCACTAAGTATAATGATCGATGATAGTACCCTTGTGTTATTCATTCTCAAGTACTTGCACAAGCTTAAGTAAGGAATTTGACTTGTGGATTAGGTATCACGGATAAGATACATTGAGGATGTGACTATTATACGATCTCGACTAGATGTTACCATTAAATATCCCCTCCTGAGGATAGAAGAACTATTTGATCAACTTCAAGGAGCGACGGTGTACTCTAAGTTTGATTTGCAACAAGGATATTATCAACTGAAGATCCGTGAAGAAAACGTTTCCAAAACGACATTTCAAACAAGATATGGACACTACGAGTTGGTAGTGATGTCTTTCGGTCTAACGAACGCACTAGAAGTGTTTATGGATCTGATGCATCGAGTCTTTCAACCTTATTTGGATCAATTCGTAGTGATATTCATTGATGACATACTCGTATACTCTAAGTCTAGAGAAGAGCATGAACGTCATCTGAAAATTGTTTTGGAGATACTATGAGAGCACAAGTTGTATGCCAAATTCAGCAAGTGCGAATTTTGGCTTAGTGAAGTCGCATTCTTAGGACACATAGTATCCGACACTAGGATCATCGTAGACCCTTCGAAGGTACAGACAGTGGTTGAATGGAAACAACCTGAGTCTGTAACGGAGATCAGAAGTTTCTTAGGACTAGCTGGATATTATCAAAGATTTATCCAGGATTTCTCCAAGATAGCCGGACCACTCACTCGACTAACCCAGAAGTAAGTCAAGTTTGAGTGGAATGACAAGTGTGAGTCTAGTTTCCAAAGGCTGAAGAAACGACTCACTACAGCTCCAGTCTTAGCCCTTACAAAGGGAACAAAGAACTTTGTCGTCTACAGTGATGCATCAAAGGAAGGACTAGGAGCAGTGCTCATGCAGGAAGGAAAGGTCATAGCTTATGCATCACGAAGATCAAGCCGTATGAGGCCAATTACCCAACGCATGACTTGGAATTGGCAGCAACAGTATTCGCGTTAAAGAAATGGAAACACTATCTCTACGGAGCAACCTTCACGATTTTCACAGATCACAAGAGCTTGAAGTATCTATTCTCTCAGAAAGACCTCAATCTGAGGCCACAGAGATGGGTGGAGTTAATTGAGGACTATCACTTTGATATTCAATACCATCCCAGGAAAGCTAACGTAGTAGCTGACGCCTTGAGCAGAAAGGCGAGTTTAGCCAGACTAATGATTCGAGAATGGAAATCATTAGAAGAGATGAACACTTGGAATCCGACGAGAACCAATACTCATATTTCATGTGCTAATATTTCGATTAAACCCGATCTACTGAACGAGATCAAAGTAACACAGGGGATTGACGTGCAACTTCAAAAACTAAAAGAGAAGATACTCAAAGGAGAGAGATCAGAATTCTCGGTACAGGAAGATGGGATCATCAGATTTCGGAATAGAATTTGTGTACCGAGTGATGAGCAACTTAGGAACAGAATCCTCTCAGAAGCACACCGTTCGAAGTACACTATACATCCCGAATGAAACAAAATGTATAAGGACTTGAAACAGCATTACTGGTGGGCAAACATGAAGAACCGGATAAGCGGAGTTTGTTGCGAGATGTTTGACTTGTCAACGAGTAAAAGCGAACACCAATGACCATCACGGTTTATTACAACCGTTGAGAATTCCCAAGTGGAAATGGGAACACTTAATGAAGGACTTTGACGGATTTACCAAGGACTAGATGATGCCATAATGTTATATGGGTAGTCATAGACCGACTACGAAAAACCGCACACTTCTTATCCATTTAAAACCGATAGCTTGCGTAAACTCGCGCCAGATTTATACCGAAAGATCATTCGACTGCATGGAGTGCCAGTCGACATTGTGTCGACCAGAGACCCGAGGTTTGTCTCCAGATTTTGGAAGTGCTTGCACGAGGAATTGGGTACCTCGCTAAGTTTAAGACAACAAAGACATCCACAAATTGGTGGCGGTGCGAGCGAATGATTCAAACCCTGGAAGATATGTTGCGAGCCTGCACATTGGATTTCCAAGGAAGTTAGGATATGCACGTACCATTGGCCGAGTTCGCCTATAATAACAGCTATCATGCCACAATTGGGATGGCACCCTACGAAGCCTTGTACGGGCGAAAGTGTAAATCTCCACTACTTTGGGAGATTGATGACCAATGAATTCCAAAGAGAAAACGAAAGTCGCCTCGATTCCAAAGGTCGACTTAGTTCAGAGGTCATGGAGAAGTTCAAGTTGATCAAGGAACGGACCGCACACTGACTGAGCCGCCAAAAGAGTTACGCGGACAAGAAGAGAAAGGACTTGGAATTTGAAGGGGAGATGAAGTATTTCTCAGACTCTTGCCACGGAAAGGATTAATCAATCCAAAGAAGGGAGGCAAGCTAAGTCCGATATATATTGGACCTTACAAGATTTTACAGAGGATCGGGAAGTTGGCCTACCGACTCGAGTTACCAGCACAGTACGCGGGAATGCACGATGTATTCCATGTATCGAGATTGAAAAAGTACCAACCGGATCCCGAACATATTATCACTCGTGATGCTCCTTCTCTAATGGAAAATTTATCTTACACCGAGAAACCAATCAGAATCATTGACTAACAGTGTACGTGGTTGCGTAGATGAGAGATTCCAATGGTTAAAGTTGTATGGCGGAATCACAACCGAGACGAAGACGCAACGTGGGAGATGGAAGAAGACATGAGGAATCAATATCCAGAATTGTTCTAAAGAGAATTTGGGGACCAAATTCTTTTAAGGAGGGGTGAATGTGAGACCCCGAATTTTAACGTGAGATTCGGTGTTATGTAGTGATTATTTATTCGGCTATGTATCACAAACCTATTATTAATGAATCTCGACTCTATTTTTCTTCTCCAATCCTCAACCTTATACCTTCACCATCTAATGATGTTGAATCCTTCTTGTTGAGGTACTCCTAGAGAAAATTCTTGAAGAATTAGAGACCTAGATTTGACTACAAGCTTGAAGAGGAAATTCAAGATTACATATTATTAAGGTGAGAAAATTATGGTTTTAGTATTTTTCTCTTGACAACATGAAGAATTAATTTTTGACTCAAGAATATAAATTTTTGGAGTTTAGGGGCTGACCTACATCATCTCAAGTGGAGGTTAGAGGCTTGAAGGAAAATTTCCATTTTGAGACTACTTGAAGATATTAAGGTGAGTAGTAACCATTTGGTACTAGTATATTTTCTTTAGACTTGAGACTTTAATTTTAACACCAAAATATGGTTTGGATACCATTTAGGGCTGATCTTCAAGAGTTTTAGTCAAGAAGTTGATTCAAGGAAGAAGACCACATTTTAGATCAACCCGAGAAACTACTACGAGGTGGGTGGAAAAATTCTTTCAACTTCTAGGTGTTTTAAATTGAAAATATGCATGTAGTATTTTGTTATTGAGCACTTGAGATATATATTATGTATTGCATGCTATTTTCTTGTATCAAGTTGGAAAAATTCTCAAGTGTTGCTCAAAAATGTGATTTATCGAAAAATAGGGCATACATGCACATTTTATTGTTATACTTGATGAAATTTTGTATGAGAATGATATGTATGTGTATGACTCTTGAAATCTATGTTTTGAATGATTTATAACCTGGACAAGTCGAGCATAATTGATTAAATTTCAACTTTTGGACTTAAAATGCAAAAATGGAAAGTTGGTGGACTTAATTGCAAGAAAAATAAAATTTAAGGGACCCCTCTGTAATTTTCGATTTTTGGGACTGAACTCAGGTTCAAAAATTATGTTTTGATATTTTAATAAAGTTTTAAGAGTTTTTAGATAAATAAAATCAACCCTTGAAAGCCCAAGGACTAGATTGTAAAATTTGAGAAGTTTAAGGGCTATTTTGCAAATTTCGAAACTGTACCAGACCCTAATTATGAAATTTGAAATTTTAACTCTTAAGGGACTGGAAATAACATATTTTAAGTGTATTCCAAAAATCCAAGTGTTTAGAGTTTGGAAAGTAATTTTATAAAAGTTGAAGGACTAAAGTGTAAAAGATTAAACTTGAGGACCCAAATGAAATTTCCAGGACTTATACAGCCCATGCACCTGGAAATACTAATTTAACTATAACTTAATTATATTTTGGACCCAAGGTTCAAATTTCATAACAATTGGACCCCTAAAAGCCTTAAAGGCAATTATTTCAAAACGGGACAAAAATGAGATTTTCAAAAGTTAAGGGACCTAAACTTATTTCTTTTTAAAACTGCTTTTGTCCCAATATCCCACTAACCATAGTGATATTTTTCAACTGGAATCACATTAAAAGCCTTTCCGGTTTGTGAGTTCCAATTATTTTAAACTTAGAGCCCGAAATGGCAATTTTAACAAATTTGGGGCCAATATGAGAATTTTATAAAAACTCGACCTCAAAACTTCAAAAATCTGAATCTATGAACAATTTTAAGAATTTAGAAACTGACCTCATAATGTTTCAAGGTCGGGATATTTATTTATTCAATTTTTAACCCCAAAAGTATTGGTTTTTACAAAACGGGGCTAAATTGTAAATTTTCTTTTTATCAAGGACCTAACTCTAATTATTTTCCTTTTACTAAAACAGCCCTGGACCCTCTGACTTCAATTTTTAATTAAAATATTTTATTTTCTCAAAAACCCCTTGACTTATCGGACCGCCCGACCGATTAATACCCGATCGCTTGGGCGACTTTCTCGTCTTGCGATTTGAATCTATAATGGGACTTATGTTCCACCTAATATTTCAAGATATCGAAGATTTCTTATCCTCCCGATAATCATCTTCATCCAAATAACTCCACCAACGCCATAATTATCTTACGCAAATGTTTGAAAACTTTTCATGAATCGCTTCTTCGAATCAATATACTGATTGCACGGTTGACTACCCGAACGTGTATTTAATTTCTTGCTGAGTCAACTTGGTGTGTCGAGCTCACGTCGGAGTGGATACGTCGGGGGATGGAACCGGCAGCTCGGCTGCTATTCCACTCTTCCCGCCCCATCGTCCTAATCCCGCGAATCGAGGGACGGAGTTGTCCAAGGAAGCGGGTCGTAGATTTGAGGTATAATCATGATTATGACGAATCCGAGCCTTGCTAGCTCCAACGTGGATTTTGTCTTTGCCTATGGAGCAATAAGGTGACAGTCTTGGACCATCATGAACGGGAGTTACAAGGAAGAACGAAGGAATCGCTTGTTTGATCCACACGATTCGGAGTTGAACTAACGTTTGGTTGGCGCTACACTTGATGCTCAACCGCTACTTGTAATGCATGGGTTGGCGCTACACTTCAAGACGCAAACCACTAATTGTCTTGCATGGGATTGGCGCTACACTTGAAGACGCAATCCTCCCCCGTCCGCTTGAATCATCGTGCTCGTGTGACCACAAACTATTTCTCAAACTATATAAATATATTACTTAATATATATTTATCACGATCTTTATGGGCTATGTATGAAAACATGCATCATACCTCACGCGCGTTTTCATACAACCGTTTTCTCGCATTAACTATATATATTGCCACACTTGCACACGATCACCCCATCCACCGAGATTTTCGTCTCACTCCTCTCCCGTTTTCTAACCTTTAGATGAAGAGACGTTGAAGACGTCGAACCTACCATGATTAAATTCCTATGTTGATGTGGAGCGACACTCCTTTTACTTTTATTGTTGTTAGACTTTTCATTTTGTTCTGTTTTGACTGTAAGTTAAATTCGATAATCTATTGGGTTGTATTCGATTCCGTCGGACCTTAAGATGTAATTTGTACTTGTGTGTATTTTATTCCACGCATTAGACTCTATTTCACTTGGAGTTTGTATCATTGGTTTAGACTATTGAATTATTTCGTTTAAGTGATTGATCGTTGTCGCGTCGCGTTTTGGGGCGTGACAATGCCCATTAGATCATCAACAATCCTATTTTTACACAAATTTCTATGATCCTTACATACATAATTCATAAGACCCAACTTTGTGATTTCCCATACGACAATCTTTTGACAAAACTAGACCGCAACCACCAATTGCATTGTTCGGATGACAAACTTGTCGATATAACTCTTTCCCGATTTTGTTTGCATACAACTTTCCCACACGGTTGGAGTACTCTCAACAACTCGATACTCACGTTTTGCGTGGCGAATCGAAAAATCTTTAACAACAGATTGAACATGTTTTTATCTTTGAAAACCATACCTCTTTTCAACACACCTTTATCTCTGCGTCATAGTACAATCTTTGGATGAACGTCAAGTGAATCAATATTAAATTCCTCGAAAGATGAATTAAAAAAGATATGTCTCTATATGGTGCACAGACGGAATCCATGACATGTTGTGATTTATTGCCACCTCCAATAGGTTGTGAGTCAGGTGTAGGAGTATCACCATCTTCATCTTCATCATCACCCGTGTCATTTTCATCGTCTGTCCCATTTTCGCTCGGTTCAGAAGGTGAAATTTCATGATCCCGGTGATCATCGAGGTTAGATTCAGGCAAAGATCTATCAACATTGGGCTGATCGGATTCAGAAGGTCGTGTGTTCAAATCATTAACAACAACATTATTATTTCTTTGAATCGTAAGAGGAACTTCAAGTGTGCTGTCCCCGATAAGGTAAGATGCGTATTGATGATATTCATTTTCTAAAGGGATATCAGACACGACATTACGATGCACTTCTTCCGTCTCGACAAAAATATCTACAGTTCTATTTTCGGTCTCCGAATCAAAGAAAAACCACAAGTCTCGGTTCGTATTAATTGCAATGACTCGTGACATGTTGTTGTCACAGTATTTACCGGATAGTTTTAACAAATAACGATTTCTATCCAAACCCAGAATATCATGTAGTGTAGATATCAATAATATTTGACCCCCGTAATGAACAATTACTCCGATTTTATCTGAATTTGACATATATTCAAAAATACACATACAACCCTAAATTAGCAAAATAATATTAATTCACTTACAATATAACAAACATGCAAAATATAACAAAAATTACTTATAAAATAGAAAACAAGCCACATATAATAATTTCATGCAAAAATTCAAAATTTTCATGTTATTAAGAAAAACATAAAATTAGCTTTAGAAAAATATTACATGAAAATTTACCTGTAAAAATGCCGCTGCCTGCCATCTCCGTCTTATTCCCGACTGCTGCCAGGCGTCCCGAAGCCCACAAAAATTCGAGTGTGTGCATATGTGTGTGCTGGTGTGTGTGAGAATTGAGGGAGAGAATTTTGTGTGTGTTTGTGTATTCTGCAGAGAAAGAAAGTGTTCCTGGTAGCAATTGTTGAAGGACTTCGACCAATTTTATAGCCAAATTCTGGGCGATTTTTTTTTTAAAATTGCAGTCACGACTGGCCAATGTCAGCGGGATTTGACAACCCGCTGACCGATTCTTTTTTTTTTGTTTGAAATTCAAATCCAGTCGTTATTGAAGATAACGACTGGAACTTTTTTTAAAAAAAAATTAAAATTTCCGGTCGTTATTAGGAATAACGGCTGGATTGTCAGATCAAAAAAAAATATCGGATCCAGTCATTGTTGCTATCAATGACTGAGCTTTAGTCATTGATCGCAACTACGACTAACTTTAATATATTAAACACCCCAAATTTCACTACAGATTTGTAATATTTTCCCCCAACCATAATATTCTGTTAAAAACCCTAAATCCATTAATATTTATTCGTAATACCTTGGAGTTGATGAATTAAGGGAAGAGGACGGTTCTGCAAGCGACGTATCTCTGCGGCAGGCACAGACCTGATGGTAGGCTGGACAAGCTCCAGTCTAGGGCCCCATTTAATTGGGGGGCCCAATTTTTTTTTTTTTACTCTTTAGCCATTATATATATATATATATATATATAGGGGGAGGATCAAGTGAGACTATTTCTCTAGGTGAGACACAATGGACTAATCTCAACCTTCCACCACTATTAATCAATGGGTGTGATTTAATGGATAAAAATTATATTAAAATATTAATTTAATCAACATAAGGGCAATAGGGGAAAATAACATTATAAGGTAGTTACAAAAATAGAATCAAATCTCTTTCTCTCTCTTGCATCTCTCATCTCACGTGTCTCTCTCCCTCCCTCTCTCTCTCTCTCACACGTCTCTCTCTCTCTTTCTCTCTCTTTCTCTCTCTCTCTCTCTCTCTCTCTCTCTCTCTCTCTCACTCACTCACTCCCTCTCTCTCTCTCTCACACGTCTCTCTCTCTCTCTCTCTCTCTCTCTCTCTCTCTCTCTCTCTCTCTCTCTCTCTCGCCTCTCTCTCTCTCATGCACACACACACAATTCCACCATTAATGAAAAATTGAAGAACTCAAACTGTAAAAAATATAACAGTGAAGAAGATGCGGTTATGTTAGAATCATGATGCATGATGAATCATCAGTCGTGGAAAAAACTCTACCCAACAGCATCAATGATGTAGACATCGATAGAGAACTCGAAACTATCCATTAACATCAACTCTTAAAAAACTGCAATTTCCACGAATAAGACGATGCATAGATACTTATGAAATGATGTATAAATACTTATGAAACGTTGCATAGATAGTTATGAAACGATGCATATATCTGTAGGGTATTACATATTTGAAAATATGCAACACAAATCAACTAAATATGCATTATCTGAAAACTATCTATTCAACGTAAAAAACTAATATGTAGTACAGTATATCCAACTATGCAAGACGTCATAAACTATGCAACAAAATCAACTAACTATGCATTATATAGAATCTATCTATGCAGTGTGGAATAACTAAATATGGCGTACATTATGTAACATCCCATTTTTATAATTTCCAAAAGCAACATCCCATTTTCATAACTAAATATACATTATATTGAACCTATTTATGCAGTGTAGAATAACTAAATATGAAGTATGTTATATTCAATTCTGTATTGTTTTAAGTAAAACAAAGGCCAACAAAACAACTAAATATGCATTATTTGATGTCTAAATATGCAGTAGAAGAACCATAACTATGCTGTAAAAATAAAAATATTTGGAAAGAAAACAGGTTCCTTAAATTCCGCCACAAAATCCGGCAGTTTCAATCACAACCCAAAAAAACGGTTTGAAAAAGTCAAACTTACTAGAAAACTCGCTAGGACCACTAATTTCAATTGCAAAATTACAATCTTACCCTTAAATTGGCGGAAATCTTGGAAATTAAAAAAAAACTGAATTAATCACATCCCTTCATTTTTTAAGATCGATGGGTAAGATGAGTCCACACTGTCTTACCTGGAGAGGGTGGTCTCATTTGAACCAAATCCTATATATATATATATATATATATATATATATATATATATAGAGAGAGAGAGAGAGAGAGAGAGAGAGAGAGAGAGAGAGAGAGAGATTGATTCAAATGAGACCAACCCCTTTAGGTTAGTCCATAGTAACACTTATGGACAGTTGATTTAAATTTTAAATGGTGTAGATCATTCTAGTTATATTAGGCTAATAAGGGTATATTTATACTTTCTATATCATCAATTTATTAAATAGGCGGGTTAATATCTTTAATTGCTATTTTTAAGGCAAATACAGTCTTACCTTTTCAGTTGGCAGATTTTTAGGGAGAAAAAACGCATCACTTTTATACCTGGTTTTGTTTTATCATATATTTAGTTCAGAGAAATTATATACTTAGTTCAGTGAACTTGTATACTTAGTCATGTTTTATTGTAGATTTAGTTCAGTGGATTTGTATACTTGGTTCAGTGGAATCGTATTCTTATTTTAGTAAGTAGTTTAGTGAATTTGTATACTTAGTTCTGTGTATTTGTATACTTAGTTCAATGGAATTGTATACTTAGTTATATAAGTAGTTCAATGGAATTGTGTTTTTAGTTCAGTATAATTATATACTTAGTTAAATATTTCTGTATACTTAGTAATATTTTAATGTATAGTTAGTTCGATGTAATTGTATACTTAGTTACATGTTTTTGTATACTTAGTAATATTTTAATGTACAGGCAATGTTGTAAAAATCGCCCAGCGGCCGCTTAGCGCTAGCGCCCCTAGGCCGACCCGATTTTCCGAAAATCGGCCAAAAATCGTCGGGGGCAAAAATCGGCCTAGGCGCCCTTGCGGGCTAGGCGGCCCAGCGGGCGCCAGCGGCAAAAAAATCGGAAAAATCGGAAAAAATCGGTTCAGCGGTCAGCGGAATAAATCGGCCAAAAATCGGGAAAAATCGCCAAAATACAAAAAAAATTAAAAAAATAAGAAAAACTTGGGCTTTTCTAGGCGCCCGCCTAGGCGCCCTAGGCGCTAGGCGCCCGGTTGCCGCCCGACTGGCGCCTAGCGATTTCTGCAACCTTGTGTACAGGTAGTTTAGTGTAATTGTATACTTAGTTAATCATTTATGTATACTTAGTAATGTTTTAATGTATAGTTAGTTTAGTGGAATTGTATACTTTTCATTAATTGTTGCATGATTCTGTTGCCAAATTTGAATAATTTGTAGGTTCTTGTGAAGAAGGGAGAGTAAGGAAAGGTGAATCACGTGATTTTGGGGACGTGATCAATAACAGACCACATCCCTAATTTGTAGGAGGTGGTTACCATATTTAGTTTATTGGATTCCTATTTTACCCTTTCTAATGTATACTTAATTTCATATGAATTGTTGTATATATTTGTTAATATCTTGGCCATTGATATATTTTTTTGATGGTGTAGATCTGGTCCTATGGTCTTATCTAGGAGGGTGGTCTCATAGGATCTCCTCCCTATATATATATATATATACATATATATTTATAATTGTTAATTGGTTAATTTTTAGCAAAGATGTGTTTTATTTTGGTGTTTCTAATTATAACATCAGTAATCATCAATATTTTTGTGTTTAGCTAATCAAATTGTTGACTTCTGTATTCTTTTATTTTCTTTCCAAAAGTGGCACAACCGGAAAATTTGATAAAACTTATAGCAAACCTCAAACGTATTTGTGATAATATCATTTCAGTTCCGTAAATTCATAAAAGAAAAAGGCAGAAAAAGAGATACAAAAAAATACACAGATACTTATTATTTATAATATTATTTTTTATTGAACTATTGTTGTCTTACCGGCATATAAATTTCAACTTATTGATTGATAATATATATATACATATATATAAGTTTGATTGTTGATGCATTGTAGTTGCCTTGCTAGCATATTACTATTTTTAATTAGTCGTGCTATCTAGCTAAAATAGTTATTTTCTCTATTTATTATTATAATTAGTATTACAATTAATTTTTTAGTCCTTGGTATAGAATAATATTTTAAGATAAAAAATTTTAATTGTAATATACGGGCCCATTTTCAGAATATCGCCTAGGGCCCTTTGAAGCACAAGTCCGGCCATGCTCAACATTCCCAAGGTTTGGGTTGGTAGGGCCATAGTTTTCTAGGCCCCAAAAAAATGGGGCTATTTTGGCTCCGCTTGACAACATTTGTCATGAATTTTATATATGGGCTAGGGGTGGACCATGTATTTTCATGCCCCGACCAAATTTGGGCCGACCTTATCCAAAAAAATTCAAGGAAAAATGACAGAAATACCCACCTTTTTTAAGTCAATGTCAGTCTTTTACGCTTCCCGGTGCAATTTTACCTAAATTTACGCTTCCCGGTGCAATTTTACTTAAATTTACGCTCCCCGTTCTTTTTTTACACAACAATACGCTCCAGCAAAAATTCCCGGAAAATTTTACGCTTTGTTTCAACATTGTTTCAAACATGTTTCTGTGTTTCAACAATGTTTTTTACATGTTTCTAACATGTTTCAAACATGCTTCTGTGTTTCAACATTGTTTCTAACATGTTTCTTTTAATAAAAATAGGTAAAAAAAATTGTATTTAAACATCGAAAACTTCATTGAAACAACAAAGAAATATCAGAACAACATTAAAAATGGTATGAAAACAACCCAGAAACAACGTAAAAGATATTTAAAACACAACATGAATAAAAAGAGCTTAAAAATAGGTAAAAATTGTATTTACACATTAAATACTACATGAAAACAACAAAAAAATTATTAGAACAACATTAAAAATATTATAGAACAACACCAAAACAATAGAAACAATGTATAAAATATTATATGAATAAAAAATAGCATAAAAAATAGGTTAAAGTTGTTTTGAAACATCGAACAACAAAGAAACAACATAGAAACAATATAGAAATAATAAAGAAACAAATTTAAACAACTTATATAGCATATAAAACAATGCAGGAACAAAAAAAACGAAAAATAAAAATAAAAATAATCAAAAAATAGCAAGGAGCGTAAAAAAAAATTAGGTACAAAAGTAAAAATATAGACACAAGAGAAATTGGAGCGTATTGTGTGGTAATAGTACAAAAATCAACGTATTCTGTGTAATTTCCCCAAAATTCAAAACCCCGATGTCCGGTCTAGCCCGTTGTCAGCCCTATTTGCATGGCATGCAACTTTACCAAAATGGTAACAAAAAGCCCCAATATATACATGTGTATATATATATATATATATATATATATATATATATATATATTGTCGGTAGTACTCTCGAATCTCATTAATCATGTTCCATTTTCTATTTCATCTAATTTCTCAATATACCAAATGGATACTATTTACAATAATGGCATTATCCGGTAACCATAACATTAATCTATACACATAAACATCAACCCAGAATGAAACATGAAATCCATTTGTGTGCACACCTTAGCCAAGAGCCCAAATCAAGATTGTTGCTCTGAATAAACGAAATACAAACTATATTCTACGACAGTATACTTACTAACAGGATCAAAAGAGTAAGCGTTGGAAATAACATAGCCACGCGCCCAACGGTAAACACCACTTCCACCAACAATAGGAGTCTCCCTATTATTACTATTTGATATCGGATTCCTTCCCACAATACAGAGCGTGCTCCCGTTATACTCACCAGCTGTGAACACAAATTAATGTTCACGGTGATGGCTAACTCTTGCAAGCTCGAATAAATGGCAAAGCCTTGAGCTCGGCCCGACATCTCGGAGCTAGGATCAGGCGTGGCCAATATGAGGACATCTACCACAGTAACTTGGCCGAAGGATGTGGGTGAAGTACACATATTTTTGGACCTTGCAACTTTATACGCGGTTGCGTTTGGGCCGGTTAGCATTTCATGAAGGTAAACACGAAATTTAGCTGTTTTTTCACTTGTGTGGAAAGGGCTTTGGTGCACTTGGGAGTTGGATATGATATGAGCAGTAATGAAGAAATAAGTATGAACATTATTTGAACTTTCCCTATTTTCTATTATCACAAACTATGATGAGATATCAGCTAATTGTGATGGTTTATTGAAGGGCCTAAGAGATGGGGGTTTTATAGATGGTTTGGAATATTATTGTAATTTTTTGTAATTTGCACTGCATTTATCATTTTGGTACTATAAGATGATGTAAAATATTGCAATAGAAGGGCTCCAAACTGACCCATTTTGATCATGTGTACATTATGTTGATTGTATCAATAGAAAGAGACTTCTTGTTGGGGTTGGATGGATTTATTTGCATATGGCTTTAATAGATTATAATGATTTGAGGGAAAAACAGATAAGATATAATCATTAGAAGATTTTCAACCCATAATTATTTATAACCATCTAAATAAGTAAAATATTTTATTATTATTAATTTAACTTTCTTAACTCCCAAATTCTTTGATTTAAACTTGGGCACAGAGATCTTGATGTTACCAAAAGGTTTTAATATAATTTTTTGGGAAAACTGCATAATTAGTCCTACATCTTTAGGGGTATTGGTTAGTCCTTTAACTTTTGAAATTGCAATTTTCGTCCTCCTATGTTCTATTTATTTGCAATTTTGGTCCATAAGTTTAAGATTTATGCAATCCTAGTATGAGTTATAAGTTGGTGCAAATTTGATACTAAAGGCTATTTGAATATTTCAGTTATTCGCAATATGCCTTTGGTAGCCGAAATAACAAAATATACCAAAAACCAAGTATAAAATAGAATATATGTTTTATTTACTAGTTTAATTTATTTATCATTATCAAGAGAGAAAAAAATAGATATATGAATCCAGATCACAATCTGAGATATGATAGCTACATGTATTATTTCCTAATTATCAAAATACGAAAACATGTATAAATTTAGTTAAAATAAGTTATTTTGATTAATATGACTAAAATTGCCACAATTAAAAGTTTACGACTAAAATTGTCAATTTCTAGAATTGCATGATTAAAATTATTATTTTTGTTAACTGGCAAAATTGTCATAATACTAAAATGAAAAATCGCAACTTTAAAAGTTCGAAGACCAGTATTGCAACACCCCAACAGGGGACCAATATAATTTGCAATTTTCCCTAATTTATTTACGCCTTCTCCCAATTGTCTTATACAATAGTCCAACCTTTAGTTAAATATGTCTGGTAGTTGCATCGATATATCCTACCTAAAGATAACTAAAGTTTAGGCAGCCACTTTAATCAAAGATTTAGCTATAGGAGGCTATATGTATGAATAACTTATATGTTAGTGTTGTTTAATTGGCAAATTTAGTCTTTGAGCTCGGTGCAAGTTCTAGTGTTGTAACTCTGGTAATGCAACATTGAGTTAACGTAACGGGGCGGATTTTATGCCGATTCGTGGTTGTGATTTTTGGCATGTTGTCTATTATGTGAATGTTCTGATATTATTGGATAGATTTATCTTAATTGATTCAGCCATTTTTATAAATGTCAATTATCCTTTCTCTATTCACTTTCGTTGTGTACATGATTCTAACCCATAAGGAAATGATTTGATTTTGCTGATTTCCTTCCTTAGCTTAAAATTGTCCACAAGAAATCGGATATGATTTCCTATTGATAGTCTCTGTCTGTTCTTTTCCGACCCGGTGTGGGTTTCAAGTGTTGCAACTTGCAACACCATATGCATCATTTCTTTTTCTTGATGTGTTGCAACCTCTTATTGATCTTAATTCTTTTGCATTAGTCATTTTGCATTTTTAAGATCATTTCATTCGCTTATCTCTCTGTTTTATTGTTGTAATCAGATTGAGTACTCCTTTGATGAAACCCTTGCCTAAAAACAATTGTGGATCAAATTGCAAATGAATGATTTTTCCCATGTGAAAGATGTATTTATTTTTGGGCCTTTGACGGAAAAAACCGCCATACATTGTGTGTGAAAGCTATTGATTGTGAACTATTTCTGCTCTTTTTATATGCTTGAATCATGTTATGATCTTCTGAGAAAGAGCTACCCGTATTTTGGAGCGAAAGCTACCGACTGGCTAATTGTTCCACTGCTGATTCCTTTCACTCAAAAGATTTTTTAAATGGGAAAAGGATTTTGATCCATTGACTTTGTATGACGATGTTCTTGAAAAAGGTGGTACAACACTGGGTTAAAGCACCAAAACGCCTGAGGTCTTTTTTTTTTTTATTCCTGTCAGAAATAAACTCATCATTCTAGACATCCCTCAGGATCATTTTTGGGCTTGTGGAAAATATCTTCTCTCTTGATTCGATGTGGTGTATTATTTTTGGAAATGATTTATTTCTTAAATTTGTCTCTGATAATAAATGGTATTGTTCATCTGTGCTTATTTTGGATTAATTGCACACCTTGAATTATGGGACTTTTCCAAATTTATCTGAATTTCAAATTTGCAGTTGGAAGCTTTTCTTGGAAACTCCCATAGTCGCCATTTGTATCACTCCAATTATGACGGTTCATTCTCTCATCAATTTTGGTAAGGACTACATTCAAATTCTTGAAGGAGATTGTTTTGACCAAAAAATAGCCAAAGTTTGGTTGGCTTCATTTGTCTTTTTTGGTCAAAAAGGGGGAGAGAGGAGACTCAAGTGAGGTGAGACCCAAGTAAGGGGAGCAAACCGAGTCAAGTGAGATGGTGAGAAGAGACCACTTGAGGGAGAGTCCAAAAGTCCGGTGATAAGGAAGAAGATGATGATCGTCGAAGGGGAGTTTGAGTATGAAGATAAAGATGATATTGATGCCGACTCGGAGGGGAGTCAAAGGAATATAGTGGTTCGATGAAGACCATTTCGCATGCTTGTGTTTATCTTGTTTCTAGTATGAATGATAAACTAGTTCTATTGGACAATGTGTTGGATGAATTTGAACTATGTATGCATGCTTTTGAACTGCGTGCTAACTTGCGGGCTTTGTGATTCCTAGTGTTGCATCTTTATCTATATTTGTTTTGATGCTATCCCATGAATTGTTGTTTTGACCAAAAGTGCCAAAGGGGTGATTGTTAGTGTTACTTAATTGGCAAATTTGGTCTTTGAGCTCGGTGCAAGTTCTAGTGTTGTAAACTGCGGTAATGCAACACCGATTAATGTAATCCCAGCGGATTTTATGCCGATTATGTGGTGTGATTTTGGGCATGTTGTCTATTATGTGAATGTTCTTGATATTATTGGATAGATTTATCTTAATTGATTCACCATTTTTATAAATGTCAATTATCCTTTCTCTATTCACTTTTCGTTGTGTACATGATTCTAACCCATAAGGAAATGATTTGATTTTTCGATTTCCTTCCTTAGCTTAAAATTGTCCACAAGAAATCGGGATATGATTTCCTATTGATAGTTCTTGATGTGTTGCAACCTCTTATTGATCTTAATTCTTTTGCATTAGTCATTTTGCATTTTTAAGATCATTTCATTGGCTTATCTCTGTTTTATTGTTGTAATCAGACAGTACTCTTTGATGAAACCCTTGCCTAAAAACAATTGTGGATCAAATTGCAAAATGTAATGATTTTTCCCATGTGAAAGATGTATTTATTTTTGGGCCTTTGACGGAAAAAAACCGCCTATACATTGTGTGTGAAAGCTATTGGTTGTGAACTATTCTCTGTTCTTTTATATGCTTGAATCATGTTATGATCTTTCGAGAAAGAGCTACCCGTATTTTGGAGCGAAAGCTACCGATCGGCTAATTGTTCCACTTCGATTCCTTTCACTCAAAAGATTTTTTAAATGGGAAAAGGATTTTGATCCATTGACTTTGTATGACGATGTTCTTGAAAAAGGTGGTACAACACTGGTTAAAGCACCAAAACGCTCTGAGGTCTTTTTTTTATTTTTTTTTTTATTCCGTCGAGAAATAAACTCATCATTCTAGACATCCCTCGGGATCATTTTTGGGCTTGTGGAAAATATCTTCTCTTGATTCGATGTGGTGTATTATTTTTGGAAATGATTTATTTCTTAAATTTGTCTCTCGATAATAAATGGTATTGTTCATCCGTGCTTATTTTGGATTAATTGCACACTTGAATTATGGGACTTTTCCAAATTTATCCAATTTCAAATTTGCGGTTGGAAGCTTTTCTTGAAACTCCCATAGTCGCCATTTGTATCACTCCAATTATGACGGTTCATTCTCTCATCAATTTTGGTAAGGACTACATTCAAATTCTTGAAGGAGATTGTTTTGACCAAAAAATAGCCAAAGTTTGGTTGGCTTCATTTGTCTTTTTTGGTCAAAAAGGGGGGGAGAGGAGACTGAAGTGAGGTGAGACCCAAGCAAGGGGAGCAAACCGAGTCAAGTGAGATGGTGAGAAGAGACCCACTTGAGGGAGAGTCCGAAAAGTCCGGTGATAAGGAAGAAGATGATGATGCTGCTTCTGAAGGGGAGTTTGAGTATGAAGATAAAGATGATATTGATGCTGACTCTGAGGGGGAGTCAAAGGAATATAGTGGTTGATGAAGACCACTTTGCATGCTTGTGTTTATCTTGTTTCTAGTATGAATGATAAACTAGTTCTATTGGACAATGTGTTGGATGAATTTGAACTATGTATGCATGCTTTTTGAACTGTGCTAACTTGCAGGGCTTTGTGATTCCTAGTGTTGCATCTTTATCTATATTTGTTTTGATGCTATCCCATGAATTGTTGTTTTGACCAAAAGTGCCAAAGGGGGTGATTGTTAGTGTTACTTAATTGGCAAATTTGGTCTTTGAGCTCGGTGCAAGTTCTAGTGTTGTAAACTCTGGTAATGCAACACCGATTAACAGAATCTAGGCGGATTTTATGCCAGATTATGTGGTGTGATTTTGGGCATGTTGTCTATTATGTGAATGTTGCTGATATTATTGGATAGATTTATCTTAATTGATTCAGCCATTTTTATAAATGTCAATTATCCTTTCTCTATTAACTTTTCTTGTGTACATGATTCTTACCCACAAGGAAATGATTTGATTTTGCTGATTTCCTTCCTTAGCTTAAAATTGTCCACAAGAAATCAGGGATATGATTTCCTATTGATAGCTTTAAGAAGCAAAGTCAGCCTCTTTGAAGAAGACATCCAGAAAGCCTTTCATCAAGAGATATAAGTTCTTCTTCAAGAAACTTTTTGTTCCATTTTTCTATTCTTCGGGAGAAGAAGGTGAAGATCTACGGCGTGGATCGACTCAACCGTTCAAGGGATTTGAAGTTGGAGGGAGTCCAACAAGGTTGAGATTGTGGAAGATTCAATCAAAGAGATTAGTTTTATACGAGTGTTGGTGAATTGATAAAGAGGGAGTCTTTATGCTATTCGTAAATCCAGTCGTATTTGTAACAAGCGTTGTTTTTCTAATATTGGATTGTTTCTTCTCTGGGCGTGGCCTCGTGCATTAAGATTGAGGAATCTAAGCACGTTAAAAATCCTGGTGTTATTTATATCTCCGCTGTGTGAGTGTCATATGTTTCAGTGTTACAACATTAACATATAACACTGTTTGAATTCGAACATCCAGGTTTTTGTATTAATTTATTGATTAATAGGACATCAGATTTTATCATTATATATGTAGTGTGTAACAGAAGTTTAGGCAGCCAATTTTTGAAGTCACAACGGATTTCAAATTCACCATTTATAGTCATTTTAAAATTTATTTCTCAAAATCCATAATATTCAAATCCTTCTATCAAATGAAACTCAAGATTAATGGATGCGAAATTCCTTTGTGACCTTGATGGGGATCTTCTGTGTTTCCGAGCCACTCGTAAAAGTGATCAAGAATTCATTGATGCTAAATCCAACTTCTAAAACTAAAAACGCTACTTGCAAAGAAACAACAAAATTGTAATAATTAATAATTCTCAAAAGTTCACAGTTTTTGCCATATGAAGCAAAAAAGGCTCAGTGATCATCACAGCAAGGCAGGTAAACAAATCAATACTTGATGTTCCAAAGTACCGATGAATGTGCATCATCAATAGCATACCTCAGCTCAGATGACATGTTTTTTACCTTTCCATATGCCTTCAGCTTAGACCTCAATAAATGAAGCAACTTCTTGTATTGTGATTGCTTTTTCTTGAGCACCCGACTATATGCATATAATCCAAGCCATATAATTTCCTTCTTTTTCACATCATATTTTGGACGAAAAGCAGTGTCAACGTCAAAAGAATACATCTTCCTCTTTATTAGTCTGTTCATGTACCTGGAAACCAGTGAAGAATATGCCTTCAGAGAAATGAAGAAAACATGAACCATAGGGTAAATTACAAAAACTACCTCTGAGGTTTAGCCTAATTACAAAAAGAATCCAGTTCTCTCAGAATTACAAATGCCACCTTAAGGTATTACAAACACCCCTTCCTGAGGGTGTAATTTTAAAAGATAGCTGGGTTTTTTTGTAATTAATCCTAAACCAGAATGGGTGATGGCAGAGGGCGGGCAGTTGAAGTATGATTGAGTCATGAAGCAAAAGAAAACTAGATGAGAAACGCAAGAATATGTAATTTCGTAGTACCTCAGAGAGGGGTCAATGGCATTAATGTAGAATTTTGGACTGAATCTAGGTAGAATTGACAAGTTAGAGATATAACACGTGAATTTCATTGCACAGAGCAGAAACACTTGGTAGATGTTAAGTCTGACTACTCCAGGTGAATTGATGGTAGAATCATAGAATATCGGATGGCATTTAGGCCGCAGGTAACAACGTAATTTTGCCTTCAACTGGCGACCCACTTTACCCCAACAGCTTACTGTCAGAGTTGAGCGCAAATGAGAACTCAGATACCTGTAAAGCATAGAGTTACAAATAAGAAGACTAAAATAGAGAATTATTATGCCAACTCAAGAAGTGATGTAGCTTGTTTATTTGAAAATTTTCCAGCATCTTGAAAAAAATTTCTTTGCCAATAGCAATAATCTATTTGTCAGTAAGAATATATCTCAGAATACCACTGGTCCACGGCATAAAAATATGCGTATAAAATGACAAGTATAATAAAAGAAGCAGGAACTGCCAAGTAGTTTTGTGTTGCCAAGTAAGTAGTTTTGTGTTGAGCTGTAGAAACATCAGGAAACGGAAACAGCATAACACCATTAGCTTTTCTTCAAACTTTAAGAAGTTGAATAACGAAAAAGCACGAGAAAGAAATAAAAACTCAATTGCTAACACAATTTGTTATCATAGTAGAATCTTAAACAGCTTTGGGTGTTCTTTTATTCAACTGCATTTTATATCCTTTGAAAAAATTGGGAACTCCAAAGTGATCCTCAAAACAACAAAGGAAGGTATACGGATCCATAACTTTAGCAGAATGATATGGTAACAAACAATAGGTAGTATTATGAGAATTTAGATACCCGTAGAGCATAGATTTACATCTAGAAGACAAAACGAGCATTGTTATGCCACTCAGAAATGTAGTTTTTTTATTCGAAAAATTTCCAGGATCTTGAAACAGAAATTTCCTTGGCAAATAGCACTTACATATGTATCAGAACTAATATATCCCGGTATATCACAACATCAAAAATATGCATATAGAATGACAAATAAAAGAACAAAGCAAGAACTACAAGACATTATTCTTGTGGTTGACGTTTTAGAAACATCAATAAACGGAATCAACATAACATCATTAGCTTTCTTCAAATATAAGAAGTGACATAAGGAAAAAGCACGAGAAAGAAGCAAAAACTTAATAGCCAACAGAGTTTGCCCTAATATTAGCTCTTCTATTCAAAGCCATTTTAAATCCTTTGAAGAAAATTGGAACCCCAAATTATTCCTCAAAACAACAGAGGAAGTCCAAGATGAATAGAGGTATCACTTCGATGGAATTACATTGTAGTATTATCATAGAAGTTCAGACACCTGTAGATCATAAAGCTACATCTAAGAAGACAAAAATAGAGTATATTATGCAATTCAAGAAATAATATATTTTGTTTATTGAAAAATTTACAGGATGTTGAAACAGAAAGTTTCTTTGCGAATAGCATTAATCTTTTGGTCAGTACTAATACATCTCAGTATACCAAAATAACAAAATATGGCTGTAAAAAAAAACAACAAAATATGCATATAGAATGACAAGAAAAAGAACTAATTAAGAACTGTCAAGGTACTAGCTCCAAATTGACCACAAAGAATATCAAGAAAATGAATCAGCACAAAACATTTTTAGCTTTTCTTCAAACTATTAGAAGTGGAATAAGGACAAAGCACGAGAAATTGCTAAACACATTTTGTTCTTACAGTAGCAACTTGGACCGGTTCTTTTATTCAAGTGTATTTTAAATCCTTTAAAGGCACTGGTAACACCAAAATAATCCTCAAAACAACAGAGGAAACCAAAGATAAATAGTGCTATATTTAGCGGAATGATATCATAACAAAAACTCTAATGATAAACAATATATGATTTCTAATTAATTCCTAAACTATATTTGATGATTAATAATCAAATTAACAATTGATTTGAGAGGAAAAGAAATAACAGTTCAGAAAGCTATCTCCTAAATCCGGCAGGTTAAGATAGAAGCCTTCTCTTATGTATAGTTCACCTCATAGTTAACAGTTTTTGTATCATAACATGACTAGACAGTGCAAGATTATGGAATAATATAAAAAATAAAAAAATAAAAAAAATTACAGTCTGGTTAACTTAGAAGACAAGAAGCATGTAAGATTGATAAAAAAAAATACATCCATTGAATACATCTAGAACTGGCAAATAACTAATAAATAAGAAACTAACCTTGTATAGTCTGCTTGAATTTCTAATGTCGAGCAATTGACAAGCAGTCCACTCCAACGAAGATATGAAACACCATCTTTGCCAACATGTAGCCTGTTTGATCGGCATTCTTGTCCATTGTTCATGTTAAAATTTAAACCATATTTCTCCTTATTCATGCAGCAGTTGTAATCACGAACTCCTCTTTCCAACCGGGAGAAGAACATAGAAGCCTGCTTCTTTGAAGTTGATATGAAAAGGAAGTCATCAATGAACCTAAGCAGAAGATATGCAGAACCACGTGCGACATTTTTTTGGTAAGGTATCCCCTGAAGCTGAAGCACCAGAAGTATCGAATTCTCCCAACAAGTTCTCAGTAGCTTTCTCAAGAAATGGAAAGACTACATTCCTCTCCATGTGTCCATAATAATACGAACAGAGCAAAGAAGACAAAACGCTTCCTTGAGGAATACCAACTCTTTGCAGGTAGAAGTTGTTATGTAACTGCACCACATTGCGCATTATGTGCTCTTTTAAAATTAAATAAATTTCTTCCTTCCTTATTTGGCTGCTAAGTTCCTGAAATAGCAGAGGTAAGAAAATGATACAACATACATGAAATAATAATAATAATAATAATAATAATAATAATAATAATGATAATAATAATAATAATAATAATAATAATAATAATAATAATAATAATAATAAAGACAGTTAAATTACAAATTGGAATCATACCTTGGTACAAAATACTCCATATCATGGGCCTTCAATAGGACCAAGTACTTAGACCATTTGGCACTTCTGATAAATTTGGCTTAAACTATCTCAGCTCTGAGTTCAACTTAAGCTAAGAATTAATTAGTTCTCTCAGTTATTGTCAATCTATGCTTCTAAGGCAAAGAGAAATATCATGTAATATAATCAGGAATATGAATTAAGATTAGGTGGTCATCGTCTACGTAGCCACTAGACTAAGTGACTAATCTTCAAACCTTTTAGAACCAAAATATTAACCTTTCAAGCTCTCATCCTGAGTAGAGCACTCATCTTTGATGCAGTAACCAAATTAGTATCCATCAGTTCGCAAGTAGCATGTACAGCATTATTTTGTGAACCGGATCGTAATAATAAAATTTGTATGAGTGTGTATCAGAACAAGAGGAACTCTCCTGAACTTCAACGAAATAGAATCTACAAAGTAAGTTAATTTGTCTTTTGTCAAACTCCAGTAATCAAACTAAGGAATAGAGATCTGATGGCTACCCTTCTCGCTCAAAGAAATGAGAAACGTTGTGCCACAACATCAAACAGTAAAAACAGAAAAGGAAAACGAAACTATCAATTTTCAAGTAGGTTCCATAGGAGAAGCAAATTTGTACTATTTAAAATAAAAAGATAATTGTTTATCAATAAATAATATATCAATACCTTCTTAAAAATAATGCTATCCATAGCCTGGACAGGAAGCCGTGAAGTGATTTTTGCTGACACGGTAACTATTTCCTGATGTGCTAAAGTCTTCTGCTGACGAACCTTCAAAGATTTCTTTGTGCAGGTAACCTGAGTAAACTTCTCGAGAGTATATTCGTCATCCAATATCACATCCTTCATCACACTGAGCAATTTATCTTGATTGACAGAGTCAAAAGCTTTCGACACGTCTGAAACCACAATAAAAACACTAGGCATGATGGTCGATCCATTTTTCAGAAGAAACAAGAAAGGCACAAGCTTTCTGTAGACACCATTGTAATCAAAAACTGATGAACCCAACTTCTCTGGCTCTTTTGTCCCTAAACCTTTTAGAACCACATGCGAATCTTGAAGGACATTGTTTACAGACTTAAAAAACCGATATGTCACTCTATGATTGCAAAATGATTTTCTCTGCAAGTTCGGTTTGGAGTGATTTCTAGGAGGGGGGTTCACACGCATTCTTGATGGTGCTTGAAGATTTGTCAGCATTCTAAATCCAATTTGCTTAGGACAAAGTCTGGCCCTTGAGAAACCAAGTGATCTGTTCCTTAGTATTTTTCCAACAGATGCATGATCTAGTAGGCGATACCTATCATCCTTCAGGCATTCAGCTTCTCTCATCAGTTTCTTCCAAGTGGACTTTCGATAATATAATACCTCTTGTTTCTCATGCTCACTTTCTGTAACATAGAAGTTAGCTTGAACCAATGGTGAAACTAGATGTGCAAAAAACCAAAACATCCAGCATTGAAAAATCGCATGTCTGGCAGTATCTGTGATACCAAGTCCAGTGCATCCATTGTGCATATCTCCACAGTGCTTATTTGACAATAAAGGAAATTTCGACATTTTCAATCTATGAATACATTCCTTCAGAGAGAACTTCTCAAATTTTCGCAGCTGAATGAACTTTGAGATGTTTTTCCGCAGAATTCTCCAATTAGAAGGTTCTCCCAGCAATGGTGAAGGGACAATTCTCCTACAAATTGCCCAAATAAACGATACTACCTGTTTCTTTGGACAATAACACTTACTGGGCTCAACCTGTTCAATATCGGTATGTGTCATCTTGTGATTTTTGGCATTAGCAACATGACACCATTTTCCATCAAGTTGATCCCCTTCTTGTCTGCTCATAGGTAAGATTGTCCCCAACTCATGTCCCTAAAATCACAAAATTAAGAGCATTAGAGGCATGAAGTCATCCTAACAACAACATGATGAAATTTAGAAACAAGAACTTAGGACTAGGATGCACGCACAGAAGTGTCATAAAGAACATAAACTGACAAATGAAAACCAATCATCTTCAATCTCTTTAAAGTGGAAGTATGTAAAATGCATCCATATAGAGTGATTTACTAAAAGATTTTATCTTGTTGAAACTTTCTTGCAAGTAATTCAACTGAAAAGCGTCCGTTAAGGGGTGATATAAACAAAAAAAAGAACTGGAATATTGAAAAAAGTAGTGATCTAGAGACTAGAACTACACTTTTATAAAAAGAGAGATAAATTCATTCAAATCTGAACATTTTAAATTTAGATAAAAAAAGAAAAAAGATAAAACATATGAAGTATCATTTTTATGTTAACGCAGACATCAAAAGACACAAGAGGGCCTAACTGTACATTATACAAGGGTAGAAAAGTAAATTTGATCAAGTCTACATAGTACATTTTCATTGTGAAACTGAATAACTGTCCATGCTAAATAACACCAACCTGAAACCCAGTGCCAGTAGCCCTACTTGCATCTTGGTATGAGGACCTGATAGAGCAGTGTTTGTCCAACAGCCTCAGATATTGGCAATTATGAGTTTTACGTATGAGACTTTTGAGTAGCTTAGTAAGGGAGTGATATCTAGAGGACAAAGGGTAAAATGTTAAGAACATCTGATGCAGGATACAGTTGTAGGAATTTTAACCAATATTGGTGAGCCAAACTACAGAGATAATAAAATATCATAAGCATGCATGTGATCTTTAGGCCCCTAACACTTTTCACTTTCACATAGTGGGTTGTTTATATCCTATTCCTGCAGTTTAAGATAACCAGGGTTGCACTTGGAATGCAATATAATTTCCACCAAATCAGAAGACAGCATCAACCGAAATCTTTTCCAACAAAAAAACTTTTGATACTAAAGGGACCAAAAGAAAAGGGAATGTAATGTTTTCTTTTTTTTTTTGAGGAAAGGAATGTAATGTTTTCTACTCTCAATTGGGAGCAGAATTTATGGTAGCCACTTGCAAGTTGTCCAATTTATATTTTAGACAACGAGTGTTTTTCAAAAACCTACACGGGTGCTTTGACACCAGTTATCATGCCCAAGCCCACTTCCAAACTACATTTATGGGGAAAAGAAATATATATATATATATATATATATATAGAATTAGCATAGTGCACCAAATATCAGGGAGAAATTTTAAGATTGCAATTCATGATTTGAAGTATTTATTGTCCCATTTGACAGCAACAACAAAATATTACCCTCTTAACTCCTTTAATATAATTTGATGGGAAAAACTGCTCTACTTGCCATTCAAATTGATGAACATGTCAAGCATATCTGTTAACTAAAGGAACAGGAAAGGAGCCCACCCCATTAATTACATATCATTCGAAGTACTAATTCAACATGCTTAAGTCATGCATATTTAGAAGCTTTAGCATTCCATTGTTTTCACGCAGGCAACTAAATCTAAATTAGATAAGAAAAGGAAGCACCATCAAACTAGCATATTGATACCAATTTATATGACAATCAGAAAAGTTACAGCTCAAAGAAATCCATTAAATCCATGATTGTTAAAACTTGAATCAGGAAAAGAAAATTGATATTTAAACATTTGAATTGACCATAGTTAGTGTAAGATCCTCTTAATAAATTAGTCTTTTAGTCAAAAAAACTGTAAAACGATATGAGAAGTTAATATTTCTTTTTTTTTTTAGTACAAAAGGTAATATTTCAAATAAATGCATTATACATGTTGATCATAAATATAATTAAGAGGCGGAAATATAATAATAAAATTAAACCATGAGGAATTTCAAGAATCATATAAACACAGGCTGTTGCTTACAAACAGGTGGACATAACGGGACAACCATTTTTGCTGTGAAGACACGGTATTATCCCAGGATTCTTGTCAATGCCAAATGTTCTGAAGATATTGTTGAACAGCTCAAAAGCTCCCGAACCATTGGGTTTTAAAGTGTACAGTATGTCTGTTCAATGTTAAGGCTGCAGAACAAATTTTACCCCAAAAAAAAACATATAATAACAATAATACTAAAACAATAAAGAAGCTAAAGCAAGACAATGACATAGGAAAGAAAGATCAAGATTCTAAAATGGGATGTATTTTTTTTTAATTTTGTTTTTTGAAACAATGGCATAGGGATGCATATAGGAAACTGGAAGCTAAAATGACAGAAGAACAGCTATCCCAAGCCAAAATGAATGAATGGAACTTAAATTGCCAAAAATGGAAAATCCAAAGCTCATAAATTCTCCTTGAAGTAAGAGTCGTGTTCATCACTTTCTCAATATCTGGTATAGGGCAATCAATACATTATTCTTCAGAGCAAAAACACCTGGATAAGCAGGAAAACGTAGGTACTGAGGAGGATACGCTTCCTCGGGAACATTGATGTAGAATATTCTAACTTATAAAATATGTTTCGTCTATCAATCTCAGCATTTCTGCTCATCTTTGGTTCATTTTGGAAAACTGAACAACAAAAGCATTGAGAAATATTCTGCAGAAATCAAAACACCACAAACCCTGTTATTTACGTAGAAAATAAATAACCAAAAGGATGACATATATGTGCAACCCGTCGAACCCGAAGATGCCAGATATATCTTAACTTAATGCATAAACAGCACAATTTATAAGTTTTAACCAACCTCACAATTATAGCAAGTTAAAAAGGGGAAAAAAAAACAGAAACTAAGTCATATATGTTATTGTCGCATGATCATTTACATGTTCAAATTCACAAATCAGAATTCAAGAGATATTTTGTGTAATTTGACTCCACTCCTATTCAAATTAACTCCTTTTTCTCATCTTCAATACTCCCTATCTAGATATCTTTCTATAATTTTCTTCGTTGGAGTTGTTTCCTTTTCCTTTTTTTTTTTTTTTTTTTTTTTTGGGCGCGGGGAGGGGAGGGGAGTAAGCATGGCATCCAACTAAACTTCGATTATTCCCCATTCATAAAGTAGTTTATTTATCCCATATTTGTGAATGAATGTTGTCCTTCTCCGCAACAAAATGATAGTTGTTCTAAAGAGTTACACGAACATCAGTCTGCAGAAGGATTAAGGAATAATGTCAAACAATAACCAATTCATATTTAAATACATGTATTCAGGCAGAAAATATATTCCGTATAGCTTCACATGCCCCATTGGCATCTGGGATGTCCTCTGAGCAATCACGGACAAAGTCAAAAATTTTAAAGATTTGTTAAACACTGACGATGTGCAACGCCCATGTACCAATTTGTATGTCGTCCACACCAACCAGGAAAAGAATATTCATTTAGGTTCAACACATTAAAGAACAAGAAAAGGATTAACAGTTCAATTAAAACCAAAACCACATACGTACATCCTCATGACTTTGACTTGAGCTTGTGCGGACACTATTCAGAGGCCCTCTGGATAAGTTCTCACAGTTGCAACTATTTCCTCCACATGGGATCAAGGAGCTCGTTCCTTGAACAACCAACTGCTTACGTTTTCTCTGGCGCTGCCAGCGATACTGTCTGGTACGCTTTCTAGACGAAACAGTATTTTGTTTCAAACTACCATCACATTTAATATAAGGAAATTCTTCATCAGAAACACAACTAGATCCTGCAGGCATTGCGGCTTCTTCAGATATTTCATATAAAAGTCTCATCACAGTAGTATCTATCACTTCAAGGAAAGTTATATTTACCATTTCTTGCAACAAGCGTAATAGAGTTTGAAGAAGGCTCGGAACCCAAAGAATACGCGCATAGTTGTTTCCCTGGTATTGATTCAACTCCTTCGACCCTTTTCCTCTTCTTCCTGGATCCTGAGAGAAGTTAAAGTGGAAATTTACCAAAACCTTAAATGACTTTAGCAATTCTGACAAAGTTCATGTGTTAAAAGTCTTACCACCAATCAAAATGTGTAAAAAAACACAAGGGTAGAAAATTAAACAATGAGGGACGCCTACTGACAGTAGTTTTTGAAAAGATTTCTTGTTCAATGTGAAACAACTAAATTACGGTAGATGGAGTTAAACGTTTATGTGGTGTGATGTGGAAAGATAATTAATAACTACTTATGCAAAACGTCAGTGATAAGAATTTATGCTCCGTCCATACAGAACATTCTGCAATATGGCTATCACTTCATCATTTACACAAGCACGCCTTTATAAAATCTATGCGTATGGCATGAAGTTCATTAATGATCTTCACAACCATTGTTAAAGATAAAAGTCATTTTAGGTGCCAAGAGAAATTAGCTTGATGTATTCTAAATCAGAAATTCAGATTTTAAGGACATCCAAATTCATAAGATGCCTAAGCTATAAATAGATGAGTCACCTACAAAAGAGGAGAGGAAAACGTCCATTAGAATGAGACATGAGTATCCATCAAAAATGAAGAAAAGGACCCTTGAGTAGGACTTCAATTTGATCACTACAACGGTCATGCCATTATACACATGTGGATGATGCTGAGATAGAGTCCGGTCCAAACATTAATACGAACAGCTTAAATAAACTATCAAATAGATATGTGTGCATAAAACATGTGTTTTGCACTCATAATAGCCATCATTCGGTGCAAAAAAACTCTGACTCTGCAGAGTTCATTTTTGTGAAGGTATCTCATCAATATTACCATTATACACATGTGGATGATGCTGAGATATAGAGTCCTGCATGCGCCTTGAAATTTTGAAGCACAAATCGCTGATGGGAAAGCCAGAAATCTGATCATACTTATTTCGAGGCAGAGGCAGAAATATTGAAGTGTACTTCAACAAATACATCATCAGAGCATCACCAACCTAAAATTTGCATTGGTACACCAATCATGGTCAATGTGCATATATGCTAAAAGCTATCTAATGATAACAGAAGCCATAGCATTTACTTACCCTCCTTAATAGGAGAGTCCACTTTGAGGATGTTAGTGTGTCAACCACAGCACTTGTGCGTTTGTCCTGCGAGAGACGGGCGAAATCCTTAATGGACAATTCAACAACCATCAAGTCATCTAATATACAAGAATTGCAAAATGTCACATTTTTTAAATAAAAGAATGCCATGAAATTATCTGAAAACTATGGGACAGATCTGCAGCTTGAATTAAATCTATTCCAAATTTTGAAATGAAACTTACTTTATCATAACTGCAGCAGATCAGATTCGAAGCGGAAGATTGTTCATGCATTATCATTTCAATGGATCTTCTGACAATCTGAAAGCACAGAAAGGATTATACCATCCTCAGATGTCAAGAAGTTGTAAGATAAAAATTAAATAAAAATATTCAAAACTCAGTTTTTGAAAGTAAGCTAAATTTCCTCATTGCTCTTCTCTAAAAAGCAACATTGCTTTTCAACATCACATAAGGAACCATACTCTGTATCAATAGCATGCCAACCCACTTAAAAAGGATATTTAATTATGAGTACACTGAAATATATGGAGAAAAAGTATCAAACATGAAACCAGTCTTTAATTTTTCACTATACGTCTAGCTAGTAGGCGTAGATATTAAGAATGTCATTTGAGTCCATAGATATATGTGTGTGTGTGTGTGCAAGTGTCCAATGCTTAGCGGTGAATTAGAAGGTCCAAATTACAAAGAGAAGTCCATATTTAGATGATCCAAATTACATGAAAAGTTCCCATTTAGATGGTCTAAATTACAGGGAGAAGTCCATATAGCAGCCTCTCTAGTATGTATGTGCAATTAGTCCATCCAAGAATATTGGCACATTGCTTCATCCTCGTGCACACCTGCTGTATCCAAACCTATTCATTGTACAATACGATGCACCGCAAAGCATGAGGTAAAGCTCCCACTACAAAGACAGACTGAAACTGAGGAAACACCTAACCGATACGGGGTCACGGAAGCGTATTTCCACACTTTCATCTTCTGCTTTTTTTTCTGGGGGAGAGGGGGTTTCAAGATTTCGAGCAAGTGTACCAGAATTACAAAGTTACATACAGAGATTCAGAAATCTCAGTTCTCAAAAAATAATAAAACTAAAAGAAAAGGAGCATTTTGAATAGTCAGATGAATCTTTGACCTCAGAAAATGCAATTTTTATTTACAAATAAGACATAAAAATGTCCAAAGAAAGTCAATTGATGAGTTGTTGATGTTGCTCGGTAACAGTGTTGTTCCAACTTCATACTTCACTTTCCGCTCAGATTAAGATCATGTAGTGAAATCTACAAATATTACTTTCCAACATCATTCTATAACATGTACTAGTCTAACACGTCAGATTTTTCAGGATCGGAACTTTCATCCCGCGAGACCCAAGAAGAAACCAGCTTTTATTTCACAAATGAATCGCGTAATTGTTCACTTTTTTCCCGCCAAAATTCGAGCAAATAAAGAGGGACCCTCCCGTTTCCCGCCAAAACTGTAGAAAAGGCACCCTCACTGCCACACGTACGCCAGAGCGACCGTACATACACGCATGTCGAGAGTACGTACCTCGCTTTGCGACCAGCGACAGTGAGGATCGAAGACGGGAAGGGGAGGGGCATTTTCGGAAACAACGACGAAGCATCCGGTGAGGAGCTTGCGGTAGTCAGAGGGATCGCCGGGTCTGACGAGGAAAGACATAGCTTCATCGCCGCTGCAAGAGAGGCAGCGGCACCCCTTGCAGCGACACTCGTCCCCCTTCGCCGGTGGTGGAGGGATCAATGCCAGGATGGTGTCGGCAAGCGTCCGAGCACGGTTGCGGAATAGTCTCCAGAGGACCTCCGGAACTCTCTCTCTTTTTCTCGTCATTGCTGTCGATGGTGGGATGCAAAGTGCATGGAAAGATAGATCCTTTCTCAGTATCTTGCTCCAAATGGTGGTACCGTGAGTTTCGATTATGAAACCATTTATGAGCGAATTTGGGGATTTGGAGTTTTAATAATGACGGGGAAGACCGTTCGAATTCAAAAGTTTTTAGTTTTTTTTTTCAACAAAAAAGTTCTAATTTTTAAACTTTTTGAATAAAAAATTGTACTTTCCTCAAAAAAAGATTGTACTTATATCCATGTAATTTTTATATTTTAGTATTTCAGCCATACGAATGTTAAGTTCAATTTAAAAAAATGTATTGAAAAAACATATAATAAAATATGAGATAATATATATTTCTTTCTAAAAAAAATAATGAAGGAAAAGAGGGTGTAAAATGAATCCAAACATAGCCTTCTCTTGTACACACTACATGCGTGCATATTTTGTTTACTGGAAATAGGCCAAACTGGTAATTTCTATAGTCAAAAAAGGAAAACTAATCATTATTTTGAAACAAATATTATTTAGTCATTTTGACCAAACAAATAACATTCATATTATTCTAGCATTTTGTTTGATATTTGGTCTCTCTCTCTCTCTCTCTTACTCATTCACTTCTTTTTCTCTACGTCTTGCTCTCTCCTTCAAACATTTTGAAATTTTTGGCCCAACATTTAAGGCAGTCCTATGGGAATCTAGAAAAATGTGAGTACATTTTATTATATTTCTAGGTCATCATTTAGTAATACAGTATTGGGATTATTTTCGGATAAAGCAAAATCTGAGAATGGTACGAATGTACTGTTGGAGAATTAATTATCAGCTCCGAGTTACGTAACTCGATACCGAGTAACGTGACTCGATACCAGGTAACCAAATTATTACCAAGTTATATGAATCGGTACTAAGCTACGTTACTCGACATCGAGTTTTGTACTCGATACTTAGTTACGTCTCTAATATTTTATTTTTCCTTTTCATGTTTCTTTTGTTTCTTTTTTTTATATAAGAAATTGTTGGTGTTGGCTTCAAATGAAGGATGACAGACTCAAAATTGTCCATAATGGGTTTTTGGATAGTTTTTTCTATAGAATTGGGGAAGAAGAAGTACTCATTTATACTTTGTTGTGGATAATATCGTATGACTGGTTTTTTGGAAATTGTTCATAATATTGTCAATGGTGATCGACGATTATGTGAATACTAATTATAATGTTTAATGCCAACTGAAGGCGGTTGTGAGGTAAAATCATTGATTAAATGTGCAAATGGAACCTACGACGATCCACAGATCTGACAGGCTCGAGTTCTGCATGGTCACACGGCTACAATTTGGCCCATCCGCATTTGACCTGTTCACTTGGTTTTATACCAATGATTTGAGCTTCCTAGACTTGAGTTTTGTGTTGTTTTTGAGTATTTTGAGTCATTTGAGTAGCCAAGCCATGTTGAGAGCCAATTATATTGAGTTTATAGTCATAGTAATGAATCGTGTATCAAAATAAGTACAAACGAGCAAACAACGAGAGATTGATTTGAAGAAACGTCCAAACGCGTCAGAAATTTCCATCACTGGCAGCATTTCGTATTTTGGCCATAACTCTCTCTACAAAACTGATATTGAGATGATTCAAGCGGCTATGGAAAGCTAAGAGATAGGGCTACAACTCTTATGAAGACACAAAAAGCAAATTCGGACGTTTGGATGGCGCTACAGCGCGAATAAGAGGCGCTGCAGCGCAACAGGATCTTAATCTTATGAAGACACAAAAAGCAAATTCGGACGTTTGGAGTGTTCTACGGGTGCTGCGCAGCCCTTCTCCCAGCGCTGCAGCCGGGGTCAAAAAGTGGGCAGTGTGGGTTTGTGTTTTGGCGCTGCAGCGCCATTTTGGCTGCTGAAATAAGCGCGCATGGGCGGACAAAACAATGAAAGTCCGATTTTTGGATCTAAAAGGAGGGTACTATAAATAGATACATGGGAGGCTTCATCTAGGGCATGGAGGACACTTGGGGATACACCCAAGAACACAAGAAACACATCAATTTCATCAAGGAAGAATCAAGGGAAGAATCGGGTCGAATCGGAGCTTGAAGATTGAAGATTAATCGAGAGATTATTCATTTCCCTAAGTTTTCTCATTCTTTGTGCTTTAATCTTTCATTTTAGCTTCTTATGAAGATGAACAATTTGTCTATGAGTTGTTTATTTATAATGGGTAGCTAAACTTCTTGTGATTTCCGGGTTTTGGAAGTAGATTAATTGAACTCTTGTGATTGTTTTAATCTTAATTGAAGTTATTGTCTTGAAGCCTATTTGAGTACTTTGTTCTTATTCTTGTTTTATCATTTGGCCAATGATTTAACATGTTTGATATATTGATTCATAATTCGAGAGATGAGTTTCGATATTAGATTTTGAGTACTTGACATGAATATTTGCATAATCGAGAGGTTTGTGAATATTTGTGAGGATATATGATCTTTTGTGCATTTGGGAGTTGTTATCTTATGTTGAGTAGAGATGCTAGCATAGATATTTCAATCTACACTTTATATGCATCTCGAGAGGGAGGATAAAATACCATTGTGATCGTCTTATAGGTGTAGTGATAATAACTTTGACTTTGATTAAATCGGACAACAAGAGGAATATTAATTGAAACCATAACCCGGGAATCCATTTCATTCCCTGGATAATTCCACTATTCTTAGTATCTTGTGTTTTTGTGGTTAATCTTGTCTTTACTTCTACAACAATTACCAAATTTCGATCGTCTAAATAAAAATAAGACTATATTAGTTCAATACTTAGCGCATAAATTTATTAGTCTCCGTGGATACGACCTTGCTTACCCTATTCTATAAACTACACCGTACACTTGCGGTGAAGCTAAAAATAAGGCGAACATGACCCACCAATATAAAGCTAATACAGTAGAGTTGACAAGACCAAACAAACTATACTTTATCGAGAAATGATACACGATCCAAGAAAGAGCATTGTTCAATTAAATTAGAAAATTCAAATTACATGTTCACTAGTAACTGCCATCGTGAGCTCTATTGGGACAAAACCTCCTAGTGTGTCATTCCTTCTTATAAATGCTACATTTTCTTGGACCTCTTATGGCTTGTTGACCAATCTTGTTGCTTCTACACACATGTGTTGCATCAGGACATATAGGGAGCACTACATTACATGTAATACGATTATGACCCTTTTGTCGACATATGGAGCATAACATGGACCGTTGTGAGCTATTATATGGACTATTAAATGGAATTCGTCGAGTCCTCGGTCAGCTAGCTTGTCGAGGATTTAATGGTGCATTGACAACCAATAATCTTATCATTTCCAGCACATTCTAGTCTTTCGGATGTGCAATAGGCATGACTATTAGAGCATACAATTTGCATAATGTCTCTGTTTTATAGTGGTCGTGCACATAATTGTAGACTGATTGTTTTGCCTTATTGAAAGAAACCACAAAATTTTCATAAGATACAATAAACATGGCAAAAATAGTAACTAAAAATCCAAAGTTTTAACTATATATGATTGCCTTAATCGTATGTGGGCACGACAACAATTCAAGCTGGAAAGCTCGACAAGTACACGTTCTCTTGGCAAAATCAACAACAAAATAATGCACCACATCCTTCACATAACAAGTAAGACTACTAACATGTCCATCAATCTCTTTATTGTATTTATGGTGACTTTGTTGTCCATATTTTGTGCTACAATTTGTAGCTGATGGAACCACTTCTTCATGAGGTTTTGAATAGAATCCAGCAACAAACAAACTAGCAATTTACTAGCCCACAAAAGCCTAACATTAAGAATCTTTGTTGCTTTAGATGTCATGAACCCATATCATCTACCTGGACAGCATGCACGTGCCCACTTTTTCGTTCCAGTCCTAACTAACTCGTCATAGGTTTTTTCGTTTGTATTTTGAATCAAACGCATAGTCTTCTTGAATCTGTCACGCGAATGTGTATGTAGCCTTTTAGTATAAGCTCACCACTTGACTTTGATAATTTTAATATTTTTCCTCAAGTGATATGTACATATACCATGTGCAGCATCATGGTATACACTACCAACTGCATTTTTGATACTTTTGTGTCGATCAAAGACAATGAGCATATTTTTAGGACATCCACACGTGTTGCGTAATTGCTTCATAAACCATTTCTAATTCGTCCTTTTCCTTATCAATCACACCAAATGCCAGAGGAAACACTTGTTCAGTACCATATTTCGTAACATCAACAAACAACAGATCTTTAAACTTGCCCTTTAGGTGTGTCCCATCAATAACAATAACAGTTCTGCAACATTCACTGAATCCTTAGTTGATGCATGTAAGGCAATAAAAACAAACTTAAACATATCTTTGTCATCAGTCTCATATCGTGCAATTGTACTAGGATTATATTTTTCAACATGTACAAGAATGCAGACAATATCCCCTAAGAATGTATGTGGTCTCCATATATATAGTTGTAAGCTCGATGATATGATTTAATTGTCTTATCATACAAAATATATATATCCCATGTACATCAGACAAATCATCAATAATATCCCTAGGCTTAAGGCTTGGTGCAAACAAGGCTCCAATAATCTTTGAAAACAATTGTCAAGGAACATGTCTCTAAGGTTCACTGACATGTATGAGGTTGTTTGAATTTAGTGACCTTCCAAATTGCTTGTATAACTTGTATAATACCAAAGACAGAACTCCTAAATTGTTCCATTATTCCAACAGTTTTCATCTCTTTCGACGTGTCGTTTATTAGCTGGGACTTCGTATAGGTATTAAATTTCCCCTTCCAATTTTGTGGCCCACCCCATTTCCATTTTCACTTTCTCAGACCTGCAAAATGGAAGATGCACATTATTACAGAAGATCAGAAGAAAGAACACATAATACAAAAGTTTGAACACATAAAACATAACTCGACATCGAGCTATCTGTAACTTACCAAGTCACATAACTTGATATCATGTTACATAACTCGATACCAGGTCTTATAACTTGATACTTTGGAGTATAACTCGATACCAGATCACATAAATCAATACATAACTCAATATCGAGTTATATAACCCAATACCGAGTTATGAGACCTGGTATTGAGTTATACTCCCAGATATTGAGTTGTGCGACAGAAGTCCTCATCGTCTTCCTCATTCTCCTCCAACCACCATTAACAATACAACAAGATTTTCAAAATCAACAATCTCAATCTAAAATATATAAACCTAAATAAATTCTACCAATCTACAATAAATATTAATCTAAACAACTACAAATTATCTAATTCAATAGGAAAATATAAAATTAATCGAACTGAAGTTTGTTATTCATACATGTGTCGTTGCTACAGTCGTCGGAGTCGAAGTCATATTTTGATCGAAGTTCAACGGAACCCAAAACTTGTCTATTTTCGTTATGCCGAGTTAGAGAGGGGTTGTGACTCGATAATGTGGAGAAAATGGTAAATTTGGTTTTCAAGTAGGAAAATGGCTAAAAAAACATGTGTTTAAAAAAATGGTTAAAAAATATTTTGGTTTGAAAGGAGTGGCTAGAAACTTTACAAAGTTTTTGGGAAACTTACTCTTTTAGATGATAATGAACTCGATTTATAAGCCTTCCGACTCTATACCCATTTATGTCTGAACTTGATTTTCGTTTGTTAGAACTCATCTCCCGAATTACGAACTAACAAATATGACATAAATTATTGGCCAAATAATCCAAAAGAAATAAGCATTTGAATTTATATAATAAACACATAAATCAATTAAGAAAACAATCAATATAGATTTAACATGAATCCACATTTTTTATTATGCCCTAGGATTAGAAAGATTAACCTAATATATTTGACAACAAATTCATAGACAAAGTTGAAATCAAATAGTTTCACATCGTTTAAGTACAAATAAGAGATCTAAACTAAGAAAGAAAACCCCTTCTTGTCAGGATGGATCCTCCCTCCAAGCCTTCGAAACTCTTGTGCTTCCGTAGATGCGAAAGGCCTTGTGGTGCTCTTCGTGGATTAGCCCTCCTCTCTCAGAAGACCTTTGATTTTTGTAAACCTAGTGTATTGTAGTGTATTTTGTGGTATATGATGTTGTTAATTCGTGCAAGCCTTGGTTCATTTATATAGGTGCTTTGAGAGATCATTTGTAGAGTTCTGATGGGAAAAGGACAACAAAATCAGACAAAAACACATAGCACGGCCCGTGTGCACTTCACACGGTCTGGCTGTGTAACTTGTTTTCGTCTCTATTTTTCACCCAAACACTTCACACGATCGTGTCATCTTCACACGGTTGGGTCGTGTAACATGTCTCTGAAAATCAAGTCGCACGAACGTGTAAACATCACATAGTTTCAACTCACACAGCCATGTGAGCTTCACACGGGCTGACCGTGTGAGTGGTTTCTGTCCGTTTTTTTCATTTCTTCAATCTTTTCTTCGCACTCTTCAATCTTGTTCGGGCCTTCTAACTGATATCTTTCCGTTTACGCTCCATTTTCTGTAAAACATTACAAGAATACGCAGTATCATGCCCTTCTAAGGAAACCAAGTAAAATACACTAAATATGTGTGCAAATGCATCAATTATATATCAAAATAAGCCCTTAAATGCACGTATATTTTACACATCAAAATCCCCCAAACTTAAACCACTGCTCGTCCTCGAGCAAACTTTAGAAAAATAATCTCAAGGGGTACAAAGAACACATAAGAACACTATAAATATTCAATCTCATTCGACTCCATATTCAAGTAAACCATGCAATTCATTTTCAAGAAGTCATCCATCACAAGTTCAGCATAATTAATACTCTTTCGGGTACTTGACATCGCCACTCACAAGAAGTAGTAGTGTATCACTCATCTCTTAAAGTGTATGCGCTCAAAATCAATTCAATGAATGTAGAACTACCATAGGCTTGCAAATCGTCTAACATCTCGACCACTTTAGTGTGCACAACTTAAGAATCAAAAAAGACTTTTTATTTGGTTGTAATGTAGGCTTTTTGGTAAGGGTAGGAAAAGTATGGATTAAGTGACTTGACTTGAGTAAATACAATTTAAGCATACTGACTTGCAACTCACCAACCCAATTTCTCTCAAGAATCATTCTTATCAAGTTATTTTCTTTTTCAACTTAACTTCACATTTTTTTTTCTCCTTTTTCATTCTTTAGGCCTTCTTTTTTGTCTTTTTTTTTCCTTTTTTCTTTTGTTTTCCTTTAGACTCAAGCTCTCAATTCCTCAAAATTTCCAGAATTTTTTTTCTTTCTTTTCTTTCTTTCTTTGGCTCGGTTTTTCTCTCCTTCTTTTTCAGAGATTTTTCTTTCTTTTTCGAGCTTCATTATTCTTTCATTTACCTAAGCACTGTTCATCCCTCATTCTTTTGCCAACTTTCTCTCATTTTCACAATTTCACCACATCTCCCCCAAACTATTCATCTTCTACAAGCTAGTAATTTTAGGGATAAAAATCAATTTTCAATTTTAAAGATCAAAACGTGGCTAATAATAAAAAGTTAAGGCTCACAGTAGCTAACTAGGGAATCATGAGTTCATATGTATTGCTTTTTTGGATAAGTAGGCTAATACAAACATGGCCGTAAATTACTTTCAAAAATTGCACACATACATAGCTTCAATGAAGATACTAAAGCAAGTTCTAGAATTCTAACAAACATGAATGACACACTCAAGAAAAATAAAACTGCATAATATGAAAGCAGTTATAGGCACAAAAGTTCACAGACTTATTTTTCGCAACATGCACAAATACCCAATTTTCTCAACCAATGCCAAACAAGTAAAAGTTATCTCATCAATAATTCATCACATTATTCACAAAAAAAATTCATCTCATGAAATCAAATGCTTATAGTAAAATCATGCGGAAACTTTTTGTTCTTTTTTGAATTTTTGATCCTAAATCACACAAAAGCAATTAAACCGCGTGCTAAAGCGATAAACATGCTAAAATTAAAAACAATTAAAAAAATCAAAAATATTTTTGAAAATTTTTATGCTCTACATGCAATCCTAAAATGCAATGCAAAATGCAACAGTACTAATTTACGCATTCTTGACAACCCTCCCCCCCAAACTTAAAATATGCTTCGTCCCGAACATATGAGGAAATTATTAAAAGAAAGAGGAATGCATAAAAAGTACTTACAAAATCACTGTGGTGGTGTAGGTGGAGGATAGTGGCCCTGTGAGATGTGCCACTGATACATACGAGACATCATCTTGTACATATACTGCTGCTGCTGGGTGATGGCGGCAAACCTCTGTAAATATTCAGTATGATACTCATCAACTATCGCCGTCAACTAATAAGTATCATCTATTAATTTGTCCACATCGACTTCCACCCTTTCAAGCTTATTACTCATGTTCCATGGCCGGTTACCCCCTTGTCTAGAGGATTCCAGCATATCCATTCCCTGCATAGGCTAATCTTGCTCCTCTTGAGCAGTAGTCCCCTGATCACCTCTCATCAACTAATTACTCCTATTTCTAATGGATGTATCATCCAGGTTTGGGAGCCTAACTCTAGTTCTACCTGCATGATTTAACCAATTATCATGCCCATCAAACTGAATCATTTTTATGGCAGATAAAATAGTCATATCAATCAATTTTGGTCCATCGGCTTCCTGTCTTCCACATACCCCTCAAAGCTTACGTTAAAGTGCTTTGCTATAGGAGTAATAAGCCCACCAATGCAAATTCCCCCCTTTTCTGCTTCCTCACTCTATCAAATTGTCGTGCTATCATCGCCCTGATGTTTGGCACCACCTCTGTTCCCGAAGCCATACACCAAAGAATAAACAATTCGTCTACCCGTAAGGTCCCTTCGCTATCTTCCATCGCGAACACCGTTTCCACTAACGTATGTTGTACATTACAAAAAATGGGGTTCCGAATACTAGATGCCTTCGAGGTACCTGGTGTATAGACCTGTTTTCCCATATTTTCCCTCCAAAATTTATCTTTATCAAATTCATCATGTTCCTCCACCCCACAAGCCGGAGTTCTATAAATCGCATTCAAATCATCAATTGATAACTCCTTCGACTCATTGGCTAAACGAAACATAATCCCCATCAAATTTCGTTTCTGGACTACTAATTTAAAACTACTCAAGAATTCAAGTGTATAAATCGCATATGTAGTTCAATGCCCTTTCAATAATTCATGCCAATCTATACGCCCATGCAAAGCACGAAAATCCTCCAACAAATCCAAATTAGCAAGAGTAGGTTCATTGGGATACCTTGTAAATATCCATGGTCGGAAATAGAGCACCACCCATCGAGCCCGGTGTGTTTTATCCAGCATGACTACATTGGAGAACTCCGGTTGATTCACCTCGTACAACAGTTCGAGCTCAGGTTCAGGCTCTGGCATTGGCTCCCTTCTCTTTCTTGTATTCCTCCTAGTTCCTCTTTATCCCCCACTAGAAGCCATAGATATCAAGTTTTGAAGTTTATAAAATCTGAAATTTGAAGATTAGGAATCCCCAAACTTGAAGGAGAACTTGTGAAAGTTGAGAAATTGGAAGAATTTAGTGATGGGTTTTTTGAGAGGATAAAGAATTTGTTTATTTGAAGTGAAAACTGAAGAGATTTTGAAGATGGGTTGGGGTATTTGAGTGAGAAATTTTGAGTGTTAGGGTTTGGGAAGGAGAAAGTGTGATAAGATTTGAGTGTTTGAAGTTAAAAGGGGAAGAAAAATCGACTTGACCATTTCACACGGCACGTGCGAGCTCGCGCAGTCGGACCGTGCGGCCCTGAGAGCGGCTGTCTGTTGTCTGCTACCTTGGTTCACACGGCCGTGTGACTGGTCTCTATTGATCAACTCACATGACCCGTGTGGAATTTTCACACGATTGTGTGAACTGATTTTCAATTTTTTTATCCATAAGTTTGTTGTGACGCATCCTACACAACAATTCACAAAAACAAACAAAACTAAAAATTAAGTTAATATTAAAATGAAAAATGGACTTAAAATCAAATTAACCGAAGGCAATAAAAAATAAAAATACAAATAAAAGAAAATAAGAAATAATTTGGATTGCCTCTCATAACGCGCTAAGTTTTATGTCTTCAGCCAAACTTCAGATTTCTAGCTTCAATGTCGCTGATTTGTGTCGTTTAAAATCTTTGAGTCCTCATATTATGTACTGTCCATCAGACTAATGGCGTTGCATTGTTCCCTCGGATTAAGTTTGGTATCGCTTGGGAATTTGCCTTTTTGATGTTGGCCTCCCACTACAGTAGCGATCTGAACTACTTATGTTTCCAAAGATTTCAGTCTCGCATTTACGTTTGTGTTCAACTAAGTGACTTGTTCTTCAATCTTGTCTATCTTTGCTTCATCCTTATTCAGTCTAGCCCTAGTTCTCCGATAAATGAGGATATGCTCTCTTTCACAGATGATTTTTTATCACTTGACTTCGCTCTGCCTTGATTACCCACATTAAATCCCAGAGGTGGCTGCAAAACGTTTTTATTATTAGCATATAAAAATTCTCATGGTTTCGCAGCCCTGGATGATAGTAATTGAGTGTCTGATTATTTCTATAGTTGTTGTTGAAGTTCCTTTGTTGTCCAACGAAATTAGCATCTTCTTCAACAACTGCATGATCTCTAGGAGCCACTTACTGCATCGCATCCAGTTTCATATTAAGCATGAATACTTGTTCTGTGAGCATGTCAACTTTCTCATCCTGAACCGCTGCCACACGTCGGACATTGGATCTCTCAAATGGCCACTTGTAGCTATTGTTTGCTATCTTTTCTAACAGTTCTAGTGCCTCATCTGGATATTTCCCTAGCATTGCACCTCCAGATGCAGCATCTATATAATTCTTTGGTTGCCACTTAAACCATTATAGAAATACTGAACCTGTTGGTAATCAGGATATCCATGCTGAGGGCACTTTCTCAATAATTCTTTGAACTGATCCCATGCCTCATATAATGGCTCTGCATCTAACTGCCTAAACTGGGCGATTTCAGATTTCAATTGCGGCGTCTTACTAGGGGGAGAGTATTTGGCTAGAAACCGCTGACTTAGTTCAACCCAATCTGATGTGGATGGTGATAGAGAACATAACCATCCCTTAGCCTTATCGCGCAGAGAGAATGCAAAAAAGTGGCATCGAATGGTGTCCTCAGAAACACCATTCATTTTAACAGTATCGCAGATCTCTAAGAATCGCGCCAGATGCGCGTTTGGATCCTCAACGACTCTTACCCCAAATTGGTTTTGTGAAACCATCTGGATCAATACTGGTTTTAGTTCAAAGTTGTTTGCATTGATCGGCAGACGGGCCACACCCCCATAAGTCCGACTAACTTCCAACTGGCTTTCTCGCGGGCCTTTCCAGAATCCAGTCATGTCCATCCACCCCAGGTGGTGTTCGTCATTGTTCCTGTTATTCACGCCATTCTAATTATTCTCATCCGCCATTGCTTTAGATCTTTTCCTTAATTGTGGTGCTGTTTTTTCGATTTCTAAATCAATGGGTATTGGCTGGGCAGATCTGGAACACATGATCATGCACTATCTGCACTTAACAAAAATAATATTAGAACCAAAGTAATAAAGTTTATTTACAAAAATAAACAAAATCAAAAATAGAAAAAATATTTACAAAATATTGAAAAAAATAAAATGAAAAATATTTAAAAAAAATTGCTTCAATTAAAAGGGGGCTTACTTGGGAGCCTAAGTCCATTTATTGGGATCATTGTCAGCCTAAAAGGGAGCTTGTGGCCTAGACCCCTCTTGGGATCGTCTTGAGTCTGCTAGCCTTTTAGGGGCTTACTTGGGAGCCTAGGTCTCTTTATTGGGACCATTGTGGGCCTTGCCATCCTAAAAGAGAGCTTGTGGCCTAAACTCCTCTTGGGATTGTTTTGGGTCTGCTAGCCTTTTAGGGGGCTTATCTTGTGAGAAACAGTCCCTTTGATGGGACCATTGTGGGGGCTTGATCCCCAAAAGCGACTTGTTGCCTAGACCCCTATTGGGATCGTCTCGCCGGGCCTGCTAGGCTTAGGGGGCTTATCTTACGAGCCTAGGTCCCTTTGATGAGACATTGTGGGTTTGCGCCGACCAAAAGGGTGCATGTGGCCTAGACCCCTCTTGGGATCGTCTCAGGACTGCTAGCCTTTTAGGGTGCTTATCTTGGAGTTGTAAATCTTGAGTGATTTTCTTTAGGACCTGGATGTTTGATAAATGGTTTTATCATGATTTTGATGATTTTGTTTTTACACCAAAACAATGTTTTTAAAGGTTGTCCACATACTCCTAAATGATTTAAAATGGTTTTTAATATTTCCCGGAGTATTTCTTCAAGTTTATTTTCGACTAAATTGGACAACGCTTTTAATGATTTTATGTCAAAATGTTTTTACATCAAAACTATATCCCTGAATGTTGTCCTAATAGTCCCGATCGGTTTAAAATATTTTTACTATTTTTCGAAGTATTTCTTGAAGTTTATTTTCGATATAAAATTGGACAACACTTATGTTTCAGGCTCGACCGGTCGCCCTATAGGGCAACCCGTACCTGTGTTGAGTTTTGGAACAGAAAAAGGGACGGGAACAAAACTGAGGGGGGCGAACGGTCGACCCGGAGGTCGACCCTAGGGCGACCGGTGTCTGGGCGCCCCCTCGTAGAATAGAAACTTCTATTTCTCATTTTTTGTCTCCATCGACCGGCTGAGCAATGGGGTGACCGGTCGATGCCTACGTCGACCGGTCGCCCTATGTAAAATTGATGCGATATGTTTCAAACTTCTATTTCTGTGCGACCGGTCGCCCTATGGTTTGATAGCAAAAATCTGACCGTTTGACAGCAGACAACTTTCCCTTAATTTGTGGGATGGATTTCTAACAGCTCTTTTCTTCAATTGTCTTGCAATTTTTTACAGAATTCATGTCCCCAAGAGGAGCCTATAATGTACAAGACATCTTCTATAAATAGAGGAAGAATTGAAGCAACACAACATGAGAGAAAACTACAACACAACAAGATACACTCAAGAATACACTTGTTCTTACATTGTCTTATTTCTTGTTGTAATTTGCCTAGCTATTCACTTTCACATTCTTGAGGTCTAGGCTTTTCTTGATTACACTTGCACTCTATTGTATTATCAATTATCGAGTTGTAATCTTGAATTTGGGTAATCATTCAACACAAGATATCCTTGTGAGTGTTCTTGTGGTAAGAACATACTTGGGTGATCTAGGTGTTAGGTGTAAGAAGATTGTGGTAATATTTTTGTTGAGGTGTTGAAGAATTTGGTATTCTTCAAGGTTGAAGATTGTGGTAATCTTCACAAGGTGCCGTTGGAGATTGTGGTAATCTTCAAGTGAGATTGTGGTAATCTCAAAGGTGGTGTTGAAGAAGAGTGTGGTGCTCTTCAAGGTGTTGTTGTAAGTTGGTGTTGTATTAATTTTTGGCAAATTAATAAAATCTTTTTACTTTTTGAAATCCATCCCGGTTATACTGGGGTGGTAGAGGATTAGGCCCTAGGTGGGTTGAACCTCTATAAATCGACGTGTGTTGTTTACATTCCGCACCTTTATTATTGTCTTTGAGCATTCGGTTCGAAAAAGAGGGTAAGATCGAAAATATGGAGATAATTTATTCACCCCCTATAGATTATCGTAGCCGCTTGGACTTACAAGTGGTATCAGAGCCAAACTCTTTGGCAAGCTCATTTCACATCGCGAGTGAAGAGAAACGATCGTCGGCTACGAACGAAGCTCATCTTTCCGGCACCTCCACCACCAAGCCACCACTATTTGATTCCAAAAATTTTATATTTTGGAAAGAAAGAATGGAATGTTATTTACAAGGTTGCGGGTTCGATATTTGGAACATCGTCATAAATGGAGAATCTATTCTGATAATAGACACACCACACACCTCCAAAGGCTTCAAAGAGCTCAATGATGAAGAGAAGAAAATCATCTCCTTAAACGGTAAAGCTCTCAATATTTTGTATTGTTCATTTACTAATTTGGTATATGAACATATTGTAGGGATTCGATCGGCTCATGGAGTATGGCAAAAATTAGAAGCCATTCATGAAGTATATGCAAATGATAGGAGCAACTCAAAAGCATCTACTTCTCAAAGGGATACAAGTTCAAATCTAAGGAACAAGCCTTTTACAACTTCCAACTATGAAGTAGTCGAACAATGTCTTATGGGCATCGAAGAAGAAAACGAGGTATGTCTTAAACCCTCTACTTCTTATGATATTGTTATTCAAAATGATTATAGTGATTTGCAAAATGATTTTGATGATCTTCAAAATGAATTCCAAAATTTACTTGTTAAGTACAAAAATTTGAAAAAAGGAATTCATTGTTTTGAAAAATGAAAAGGATAGTTTATTTACTTCCTATGAATCACTATCATGTGCTCACACCACCACACTCGACAAGGTTAGAAACCTTGAAAAACAAAATAGTACTCTTGTTGAGGATATGAATTGCATGAAAAATGATTTATCAAAATCTAACTTGAGTACCAATAAATTGCCCAATATTGTGAATGTTAATGGTTGTGATAATTTGAATAGTGAACTTGATCATGAGCCTAATATTGTCAAGCATATGAAAAAGAATCGAGTTCCTATGCATGTTAGTAATGTTACTTGTTTTTATTGCGGTAAAAAGGGTCATACGGTAAATACTTGTCGGGCTAAAAATAGCTCTAATTATTTGTGGAGACCTAAAAGTCTCAAGACTAATCCCAAAGGACCCAAGCACTTGAGGGTACCACAAAACAATGTCATTTTAGGTACCCGGCGAAATAATAATCGAAGAAAATTCATGCCCCCAAGGAAATATCAAATGAACATCTCATTTGATCAAAGAATGAGAAAACAAAGTCAATTTCCAAGAAGAATATATAATCAAAAATGGGAAAAACACAATCCTTGGAAATGGCAAAGACATCATCAACAAGATGACTTTCTAAGAGAAAGACACTTTCGAAAATGGGAAGGCCACAATGCTTGGAGATGGAGCAATTGGAGAAGCCATCATCAACAAGATGATTTTCAAATGGGAAAATATCATCAACAATGGGAACGACACAACCCATGGAAATGGCGTAATTGGTAACCCGTATCTCCCTAGTTAAATATGCATTTTATTTTGTTATTATGCATGCTTTTACTTGTGTCTTAATTGCAAAATGAGTTTTCAAGTATTTATTTTTTAATTAAGGTCTTCAATATATATTTGTGCTTTTAAAATTGTTTTTTGAAAAAGAAGACCTTATATGATGTTTTTAAAACTCTTGTGCATTTTTGTAGACTAAAGTGTGTTATCATCTCTTATGAATTTTTATGGCATGAGCTTACTTGTGATATCTCTTAGCCTACACTTTTATAATTATGATTTGTGCTAGATTTGTTTTAAGAATTGTGTAGGATTTACATATTTTCACAAATGGCCATTTACGTCATTATTTGTCAAGAAAGGCATTAATTATCGAGGTACATTTACTTGTGTTATTCTTACTCATATAGACTCGATATATGTATTGCCATGTGCCTATGTGCTTGTTTTTCATAGTATTTCATACAAGTGCCATTAAGAGGATTTTTAGATTCTTTGAAAGGCACTATTCGATATTTGATTGCACATATTTGCTTTGTCAACTCTTGTTCAAATACTTCTTTTAAATGAGGTCTCAACTATATGCTATCGGATTTTCAAATTTCAAAAGAGACCTTTCGTAGCTTTCTTAAGCTTATTTGAACTTGAATGATTTATTAGACTCTTGATGATCTTCTAAATGCATAGTATGTGTTTCTTGCTTCATGGTCTATATATATAGTGTCTATTTCTACTATGCTCTTATGCAAGATATTTTTGTGATTGATGATTGAGGCATGTTGTTACACTTGGGCTATGTTTTCTTGCTTATATAAGCGATGCCGGTAATGAGTTTGTTAAAGTGTGTAGATGAGAAATGAAGTACTCCAAATATTAGTTACCTCAAAATATTTGGATGTAAATGTTCTATTACGAACACCTTAGATCAATTGGATGCCCTATGAAGAAGACAAGAAGGGTATTCCGGAACAAACTCGATGACCAAGGCAACATTGGTCGAACTACGGCGAGGTTAGTAGCTCGAAGGCATTTTCAAGAAGAAGGTAATTGATTTTGATGTAACATTTGCACTCATAGCACATTTAGTAGCTATTTGCATTTTACTTGCCAATTCTTGTTTTAAGAATATTTCAAGCTTTACCAAATGGATGTTAAATCCAATTTTCTCAATAGTTTTATTCAAGAAGAAATCTTTGTAAAACAACCACCAGGGTTTAAAATTTTTTCTAGGCCAAATGCTTTTTATAAAAGGCCTTGTATGATTTAAAACAAGTACCCCATGTATGGTATGATAGATTTAGCTATTTTTGCTAAATGGTTTTACAAGAGGGAAAGTTGATACTACTCTCTTTGTTTTTGAAAGGGCAAGATTGTTTACTAGTGCATTTTTATGAGAATATTTTTGGTGCTACTAATGAATATTTGTGCAAGATATGCTTTTTTTAAGTTGATACTAGGTGAGCTTGAGATGAGCATAATGGGGGAGCTCAATTTCTCGCTTGGACTACAAATTATTCAATGCCAAGAAGATGGTTATATTTCAAAAAGAACTCTTGAAGGAGTTAAGCATTGAAGAAAGAAGAACCATCTCAATCTCTATGGCTAAAGATTGACAAAGGTTGAGAAAGGCATATCGGCCAACAAACAAATTCGAGGTATGTTTTTCTTGTATTATTCCTATAGACTCGACATTCCATATGCCTTATGTCTATATGCTCGACTTCAAAAAACTATTCCAACGAATCTCATTAAAGTGCCGTTAAAAGAAATTTTCAAATATTTGAAAGGCACTTCTTCTTATGACTTGTATATCCAAAGTATTAAAACGTTCTTATTTTCCGGGATAACAAGTTCGGTGTTTACAATTTATGAAAATATGGTTCGTCATAATCGAACTAAACATATTGAGATTCGAAATTTTTTCTAAGAGATTGCGTTTCTAAAACGAAAAATTGAGATGTGTTTAATCCGTCTCAAGGATAACTCGGATTTTTTCGTTAACCGCCGGTGTATTTTACCTCATTTCGAGCTTGATTATGACATAATGTGTATTGAATGAGGTCTACGTTCAGCATTTTGCACGTTTTAAAACTTAGGGGCGAAAAATCGGATTTTTGGATCAAATTTCGGATTTTCAAAACGAGAAAAGAACATTGGCCGAGGGCAAGGTCGGCCGGTCATCGCCCGTCGGCCGTCGCCCTGCCCCTTGGACCGGCCGCCTTGGATATTGTTTGGCTTAAAATGGTTGTTTCCGGACTTAGCCATTATGGCTTATTTTGTCCATTTTTCGTCCCTTCGCAAATTGCACACAATTTTCACTCCAAGTTTGTTTTATTGCATACATTTTATATTTTGGGGATTATCTAGCTCGGTTATCATCATCATTGATCGTCTTTACCGATCGAATGGTAAGAATTTAACTCTCCTTAGCTCAATTGGGTTGAACCCTTGAGTTTGTGGCTTATATGTATTTTTCTTGATGAAATTCATATATTTTTGTGATGAGCTTATTGATTGTTGATGAATGATATTTGTTAAATTGCATTTGGTGATGAAAAACTTGGCTTGAATACATTTACAAGGGCTATATATATCATTTTCAAATTTTGGCCTTGCCAAGTGTTCGATAAAATGTTTCAATGAAAAATTCATCACTTACATGATTCTCTTGTTTTCAAAAGTCTTATATATTTATAGAGATCATGTTTTGCTTATCAAATGAGTTCTCATAAGCTTCTTCAAGTCGTATGATTCGACTTTTACCTCCTTATTAGGTTTATAAGCTTCAATGTTCAAATAGCTCGATACATCGGTTTTGTTGCGCACTTTGATATGAATATATGATGTATTTATCGTGCTAACATTTCTTTTGATGATTCCAAAGGGGAGAAACAGGTTATAAGCTCTTTAGGTCAAAGAAGCTAAGATAAAACGAAAAGAAAGCTATAAGCTATGGCTTCATAAAGCCATAAGTTGTGGATCATATTTAGTCCACTTGGTGCATTATGGTTATGTATGAATCATGGTCCATTGGTTGTAGTATGGACTTATATACGGTTCTAATGATGTCTCTTTGTGGGGGGAGCTTTTAAGTTTTGATACTTAAGCTCAATATCGAAAAACTAAGATTTTAGCGTATGTTGAAGTTGCTTCTATATTACTTTTGTTGTGCATGTTGATAGGGGGAGCATTTGCTATATGTGTTTGAATATCTCTACTCCCATCCTTGCGTTTATATTGCGTGGAATGTTGTCGCTCTCAACGGATATTCATTTTTGACCGAAAAATTGTTTTGTTTTCAAAATCGGTCTTGTTGAATCGTTTTGGTTTGTAATCATCAAAAAGGGGGAGATTGTTTGATAAATGGTTTTATCATGATTTTGATGATTTTGTTTTTACACCAAAACAATGTTTTTAAAGGTTGTCCACATACTCCTAAATGATTTAAAATGGTTTTTAATATTTCCCGGAGTATTTCTTCAAGTTTATTTTCGACTAAATTGGACAACGCTTTTAATGATTTTATGTCAAAATGTTTTTACATCAAAACTATGTCCCTGAATGTTGTCCTAATACTCCCGATCGGTTTAAAATATTTTTACTATTTTTCGAAGTATTTCTTGAAATTTATTTTCGATATAAAATTGGACAACACTTATGTTTCGTGCTCGACAAATACCCCCAGTAGGGCAACCCGCACTGTGTTGAGTTTTGGAACGAGAAAAAGGGACGGGAACAAAGCGGGGGGCGACCGGTGCCTCGGGCGCCTCGTAGAACGTAAACTTCATTTCTCATTTTTGTCTCCTTCGACAAAATTTGAGCAATAGGGTGACCGGTCGAAGCTACGCCGACCGGGTCGCCTATGTAAAATTGTGCGATATGTTTCAAACTTCTATTTCGTGATGCGACCGTCGCATCTATGGTTTGATGAAGAAAAATCGGACCGTTTGACATTGACAACAATGCATGATCTCTAGGAGCCACTGCTCGTGATCGCATCGGTTTCATATTAAGCACGAATACTTGTTCTCGTGAGCATGTCAACTTTCTCATCTCGAACACGCCACACGTCGGACATTGGATCTCTCAAATGGCCACTTGTAGCTATTGTTTGCTATCTTTTCTACTTGATTCTAGTGCCTCATCCGGATATTTCCCTAGCATTGCACCTCCGGATACGGCAAAGATCTATATAATTCTTTGGTTGCCACTTAAACCATTATAGAAATCTTCGAACTGTTGGTAATCGGATATCCATGCTGAGGGCACTTTCTCAATAATTCTTTGAACTGATCCCATGCCTCATATAATGGCTCTGCATCTAACTGCCTAAACTGGGCGATTTCAGATTTCAATTGCGGCGTCTTACTAGGGGAGAGTATTTGGCTAGAAACCGACTTAGTTATTGTCGATGTGGATGGTGATAGAGAACATAACCATCCCTTAGCCTTATCGCGCAGAGAGAATGCGAAAAAGTGGCATCGAATGGTGTCCCCAGAAACACCATTCATTTTAACAGTATCGCAGATCTCTAAGAATCGCGCCAGATGCGCGTTTGGATCCTCAACGGCTCTTACCCCAAATTGGTTTTGTGAAACCATCTGGATCAATGCTGGTTTTAGTTCAAAGTTGTTTGCATTGATCGGTAAACGGGCCACACCCCCATAAGTCCGACTAACTTCCAACTGGCCTTCTCGCGGGCCTTTCCAGAATCCAGTCATGTCCATCCACCCCAGGTGGTGTTCGTCATTGTTCCTGTTATTCACGCCATTCTAATTGTTCTCATCCGCCATTGCTTTAGATCTTTTCCTTAATTGTGGTGCTGTTTTTTCGATTTCTAAATCAATGGGTATTGGCTGGGCAGATCTGGAACACATGATCATGCACTATCTGCACTTAACAAAAATAATATTAGAACCAAAGTAATAAAGTTTATTTACAAAAATAAACAAAATCAAAAATAGAAAAAATATTTACAAAATATTGAAAAAAATAAAATGAAAAATATTTAAAAAAAATTGCTTCAATTAAAAGGGGGCTTACTTGGGAGCCTAAGTCCATTTATTGGGATCATTGTCAGCCTAAAAGGGAGCTTGTGGCCTAGACCCCTCTTGGGATCGTCTTGGGTCTGCTAGCCTTTTAGGGGCTTACTTGGGAGCCTAGGTCTCTTTATTGGGACCATTGTGGGCCTTGCCATCCTAAAAGAGAGCTTGTGGCCTAGACTCCTCTTGGGATTATTTTGGGTCTGCTAGCCTTTTAGGGGGCTTATCTTGTGAGCCTAGGTCCCTTTGATGGGACCATTGTGGGCCTTGCCAGTCTAAAAGGGAGCTTGTGGCCTAGACCCCTCTTGGGATCGTCTCGGGCCTTCTAGGCTTTTAGGGGGCTTATCTTATGAGCCTAGGTCCCTTTGATGAGACATTGTGGGCCTTGCCAGCCTAAAAGGGTGCATGTGGCCTAGACCCCTCTTGGGATCGTCTCAGGACTGCTAGCCTTTTAGGGTGCTTATCTTGGAATTGTAAATCTTGAGTGATTTTCTTTAGGACCTGGATGTTTGATAAATGGTTTTATCATGATTTTGATGATTTTGTTTTTACACTAAAACAATGTTTTTAAAGGTTGTCCACATACTCCTAAATGATTTAAAATGGTTTTTAATATTTCTGGGAGTATTTCTTCAAGTTTATTTTCGACTAAATTGGACAACGCTTTTAATGATTTTATGTCAAAATGTTTTTACATCAAAACTATATCCCTGAATGTTGTCCTAATACTCCCGATCGGTTTAAAATATTTTTACTATTTTTCGAAGTATTTCTTGAAGTTTATTTTCGATATAAAATTGGACAACACTTATGTTTCAAAGCTCGACCAGGTCGCCCCATAGGGCAACCCTGCACTGTGTTGAGTTTTGGAAGAAAAAGGGACGGGAACAAAGCGAGGCGGCGGGTCGACCACTAGGGCGCTCGGTGCTGGCGCCCGTAGAACGTAAACTGCTTTCTCATTTTTGTCTCCTCGACCGGGTGAGCAATGGGTTACGGTCGAAAGCCTACGTCGGCGGTCGCCCTATGTAAAATTCTTTGCGATATGTTTCAAACTTCTATTTCGCGCGATGTCTGGTCGCTCTATGGTTTGACAAAAAAATCGACCGCTTTAATGACAGACAACTTTCCCTTAATTTGTGGGATGGATTTCTACTTGACTCTTTTCTTCAATTGTCTTGCAATTTTTTACGAAATTCATGTCCCCAAGAGGAGCCTATCATGTACAAGACATCTTCTATAAATAGAGGAAGAATTGAAGCAACACAACATGAGAGAAAACTACAACACAACAAATTACACTCAAGAATACACTTGTTCTTACATTGTCTTATTTCTTGTTGTAATTTGCCTAGCTATTTACTTTCACATTCTTGAGGTCTAGGCTTTTCTTGATTACACTTGCACTCTATTGTATTATCAATTATCGAGTTGTAATCTTGAATTTGGGTAATCATTCAACACAAGATATCTTGTGAGTGTTCTTGTGGTAAGAACATACTTGGGTGATCTAGGTGTTAGGTGTAAGAAGATTGTGGTAATCTTTTTGTTGAGGTGTTGAAGAATTTGGTATTCTTCAAGGTTGAAGATTGTGGTAATCTTCACAAGGTGCCGTTGGAGATTGTGGTAATCTTCAAGTGAGATTGTGGTAATCTCAAAGGTGGTGTTGAAGAAGAGTGTGGTGCTCTTCAAGGTGTTGTTGTAAGTTGGTGTTGTATTAATTTTTGGTAAATTAATAAAATCTTTTTTCTTTTAAAATCCATCCCGGATATACTGGGGTGGTAGAGGATTAGGCCCTAGGTGGGTTGAACCTCTATAAATCGGCGTGTGTTGTTTACATTCGCACCTTTATTATTGTCTTTGAGCATTCGGTTCGAAAAAGAGGGTAAGATCGAAAAGATGGAGATAATCTATTCACCCCCCTCTAGATTATCGTAGCCGCTTGGACTTACACTGGAATGCTAGTGATACATGTAAAATATGCGTGCATTTAGGGGCTTATTTTATTATATAATTGATGCATTTTCATGCATATTTAGTGTATTTTACTTGTTTCCTTAGAAGGGCATGATACTGCGTATTCTTGTAACTTTTTAAAGGAAACGGAGCTTAAATGAAAAGATATCAGTTGAAAGGCCCGAACAAGATCGACGAGTGCGAAGAGAAGATCGAAAAAACAATGAAAATGGATAAAAAAAGTCACACGATCAGCTCGTGTGGTGTCACACGACCGTGTGAAGATTACACGACCATGTGAAGTGTTCGAGCGAAAATAGAGACAAAAATGTGTTACACGGTCGGACTGTGTGGGTCCACACGACTGTGTGGGGTAACCGTGTGATATGACACAGCCCGTGCGATCTGTCTGCGTCTGATTTTGATTCATTTTCCCATTAGAACTCTACAAGTGATCTCTCCAAAGCACCTATATAAAGGGACCAAGCTCTGCACGAAAATACAACTTGAGATATCACAAAATACAATACAATACACATGATTACACAAATCAAAGGTCTTCTAAGTGAGGAGGGCTAGGTTGCGAAGAGCACCACAAGGCCTTTCACATCTACAGAAGCGCAAAAGTTTTGAAGGCTTTGAAGGAGGATCTATTCTGACAAGAAGGGATTTTCTTTCTTAGTTTAGATCTCTTGTCTATACTTAAACAATGTCAAACTATTGATTTCAAGTTTGTCTATGAATTTGTTATCAATGTTGGGCTAATCTTTCGGATCCTAGGGCATAATCAAAATTGTGGATGCATGTTAAATCTTGATTGATTATTTTCTTAATTGATTTATATGTTCTATTTTATGAATTTGAGTGCTTATTTTCTTGCTGATTATCTGATCAATAATTTGCATGTCATATTTGTTAGTCTATAATTGGGGATATGAGTTCTAATAAAGACGGAAATCGAAGACATAAATGGGTATAGAGACGGGAGGCTTATAACTGATTGGGGAGAGTCATTCAATTCACATATCTGTTGAGAGTTAGTATTAATTGTTGAGTAAGGATGCTAGCAATTGGTATTAATCTATTGTTTATTTACTTCGGGAGGGGGAATAAACAAGTATAGGAATTGAACCCATAGAAACATATGAATTGGTTTTGATAAACATTGATTGGATTTAATATTGAAGAAGCATGTTGAAATTATGTGCCTAGGGTTGCTTCCGTATTTGTTCAAAAGACTTGTGGAGCTCGGGTTTTTACAAATTTATTTCTTTTGTTTTTATTTTTTCGATCAGATATTAAAACTTGTGTTTTTTCGGTCGCTTCAATAAAATTGGAATACAATGTTATTATAGCCTAAGTGTTTCATATTCAATCCCTGATAAATACGATCTTGTTTGTCGTTATCCTACAAACTACATTATACACTTGCAGTATTGAGATCCAAATTTTTGGCGAACACCTAGATAAGTATATTTGCAAACAAGTAAATATTGAAAATGACGCTTCACGTTCTTTCATTAAGAGTAATTCATGACCTAAGTCTTTTGCGCTTCCAAAACTTAAACTAAATACATAACATAAATAAACTTAATATGCAACACGGATAACATCAAGTATATAACCTTCTTTGGTGTTAACGTTCTAAGCCTTGGGAGCTCCTTTGACACTCGAGTCACTTTGAATGGTCCTTCCGAGTTCCCTTTCGATTTCTTGAGTTCATTTCTCTTCGATGAGCTCGAGCTCGAGTTCATGTCCTCTAGCCTCGTCGCCCCTTTTTTTCTTCTCTCTTTTTTAAGGCTCGTAGCGAGCGACCCAAAGTTAGATTTCCCCTTCCGAAGGTCATCTTTATCTTTTCTGGCCATTTTAACATATCAGTTCGTTCTATTGTCATCAATGCCTGACCTCGTGAGGCGTACTTGTTGTACCTCCCAATCCTGGGGTGATCTTGATCTGGACATCGGTCTTGACTTCTCTCGGTTCTAAACTGAAGACTTTCTCTAAAATCCTCTCCATTAGGAGCCTCAACCACTCGATACCATTCTTGATCTTTCAAGGCATTCATCTCTTCCTCCTGGATATATCTTTGGGTTACCTCCATTAGTTCTTCTTTGTCAATAGGTGGCTTGCGAGCAAGAGCCGATGCTAGGATTCCCTTCTGCAGCCCATGAATGAGCATATTTGACATCATGTCAATCCTCATATCTTGTACCTCCAAAGCTTCATCATTGAATCAATTCATAAATTCTCTAAGTGATTCTTTCACACCTTGCCTTATATTGAACAAATGTGACGCTGACCTCGAGCTCGCTTTTTGCTTACGAATTGATACAGAAATTTTCGAGCCAACTATTTGTAGGAGACCATGGTTCCATGAGGCAACCCCATGAACCATTCTTGCGCCTTCCCCGTTAACGTAGTTATAAATATTCTAGCATTCATGGCATCGGATTTCCCATACAACTGCATCACATGGTTAAAAGTAGTGAGGCGTTTCTAAAGGTCCCTATTTCCATCATATTTCGGTAGATCATGAAGCTTGAAATTCGGCGTGACCACCTCGGCTAAAATCTCAGGTGAAAATGGGGATCCCCTCTTTTGTAAAGCGGATGTTACAACTCCTCTCCTTCAAATCATCTAGTAGTCGGGTGACATGCTCAATTTGCTCACTTAGTTCATTTATATCCCCTAGCTTGTTGATTGGTTCGCCTAGGATATCCACGTGTCGCCTCGTTTGTGGCATAGCTGCTTGGCTAACTATCTCTTCCAAGTTGTCCCGCACTTTGTTTCGTTTCTTCACATTTCCCCTTTCAGCGGGGAACCCTGAACAGGTGTTTACAAAACCTTTTTACCATTTATCTCATTATCCTCCCACATCTTTTCCAGCATCTTCTCAAAATCACTAGCTTTCATGTGAATCATCTACTCCTCCTTTCGTACCAAGGAGGGTTCCACGAACTGCAGTGAATGTATGGACGACCCTCCTCGGGGAGGTTCCTCCTAGGGCTGCAAATGAATCAAGCCGTTCGCGAGCTATTCTGGTCTCGGTTCGACAAAATATTCGTTCGATATCGTTCATCAAGCTTAACGAGCCGAATTCAAGCCTAAAATTCGAGCTCGAACTTTTAAGTGAGCCAAACTCGAGCTTACTGGTATTCAGCTGAAAGTTCACGAACATGTTCGTTTACAGGCTCGCGAGCCTAGGCTCGAGTTCGGTTCGTTAATTGAGCTAGTGAACGGTTCGTTTACATGCTCGTTAGCTTGTGTTCGAGCTCGGTTCGATAATTAAGCTCGCGAACATGTTCGTTTATAGGCTCGTGATTTATAGGCTCGTGAGTCTATGTTCAAACTCGTTTGTAAAATAATATTATTCCTTGTAACAAACTATATATCTAAGGATTAAGGCTAGACAAAATATTAATCAAACTTACAAAATCAAAATCAAACGAATCCAATAGTATAATATAAAATAATATAGTCTATATAGAAGCACATATATAATAATGAGGTGTACTTATAAAAGTGTTGGTTTTGGATATCTTAAAATTATTTGATTTTGTTAAAAATTAAAATATTAAGAAAATAGTTTAGGGAACTAAGAAGTGTCTAAACAAACCAACAAAATTCGTATACTACACGAGACTTACCTAGTAATAATTATAAATTTAGACTTAGTAATTAATGTGATCATCAACCAGTATTTATCATAAAATCATAATCATATTACAAATGTTTAAAAGAGTATGTAAATTTTCAAAAATTTATAACTATCTAATAAACCAAATGAAACTAAAAACATAATACATAATAATATAGTCTATATAAAAGCACAAATATAATATCAATCATATATACTAAAACAAAAAATAAAGTTGACACGTGTCATTTTCTCATCAAACTTGGATATTTGTTAATAACCAATAATATAAAGGAATATCAACTCTAAATTGTACATAGCTGACAAATAGTTTGGAAAAGTCAATGTCGATCCATTCAACTCCTTTGCATATTTTTATTGACAAAGGTTCTATTAGTTCAAAATCTATAGTAGAAGATATTATCTCATTTGAATTAATAATATATTTTTGAATTTAGAATATAACAAATTTAAAAGAAAAATGATCTAAAAATCAATGATTCTATCTACACTATTTTTAAATTAGTTATCTTTTCAAGCTTAAATATTATATTATATGTATAAAAATGTAGAAAACAAGCAAGAAAAAAAGAAAAAGATCTTATCGGTTCAACAAATTTAAAAGACAAATAATCCAAAAATCAATGATTCTATATATACTATTTTAAAATTATACTATTTTATATTATATGTATAAATATATAGAAAACGAGAAACGAAAAAAAAAAGATTTTATTAGTTCAAAATATATATTGTTTATTGAATTTATTCTCTCGTTTTAATTAATAATATATTTTTGAATTTAAAAAATAATAATTTTAAAAGATAACAAATAATTCAAAATCAAGGATCTATCTAAGCTATCTTTTAAAATTTATTTGTGAACAAATCCCATGTAACACATGGGTGTTACTCTAATTGAGGCATATTTAAAAAAGTATTAGTTTTGGATATTTTTAAATTATTTGATTTTGTTTAAAATTAAATTATTTCAAAAAATTGAATAGTTTGGTGAGAACTAAAAATTATTTTGTCTAAAAAAACCAACAAAACTCGTGTATCATATGATAGTTACCTAGTATTAATTATAGATTTTGACTTAATAATTAATATAATCATCAACTAGTATTATTTTATCATAAAGTCATAAGCATATTACAAATGTTTAAAACATCACATATAAATTTTAAAATATTAATGTTATTAATAATTATCCAAAACTAAAATTATAAGTTAATTATGATTCTAAAAATTTATTTTAATTTCATTTATGGTTTGCTTTTTAGTAATATGTAAGATTTTTACTAACTCTTATACATTTGATTTTTACTTTTTCATGCTACAACAAGTGATTTAGTCTTAATATGAAATTTGATTTAAAAATAAGGACAATTTAACATATATTTTAAGCTTTAACGAACTCGAACTCGATCTTTAACGAGCTCGAGTTTGCTTTGACGAGCTCGAATTTGAGCATAAGCATATAACGAGCCTTTACGAGCCGAGCTCGAACTAAACTCGATAAAATTTAAATGAGCCTTTAACGAGCCGAGCTCGTTTAAGCTTAAATGGGCCTTTAACGAACCGAGCTCGAGCTAAGCTTGTTTAAGCTTAAACGAGCCTTTTATGAGCCAAACTCGAGCTAAGCTCGTCGAATATGTTAAACGAGCTTTTTACGAGCCGAGCTAGAACTGTTCGCGAACTACATAATTTTTATACGTGCCGAGCTCGAACTCAATTAGGAAAGCTCGAATTGAACTCGAGCCGATCCAAAAACTAAATGAGCCAAACTCGAGCCTGTTCCTATTCAGCCCGGTTCGGCTCGTTTGCATCCCTAGTTCCTCCGTAACCCTTTGAGGCACCTTTGATACATGCTTAGGCCATCTCCAACTATATTCCTATTTTAGTGTAACTTTTGCACTATAATATTGCAATTTCTGCACCAAATTTAAAATTCATCTCCAACCATTGTGCTTCAAATTTTACACTAAAAAGAATATTCCTTGAACATTCCTTTTTGTTTCAATATATATGAAAAATCAATTATTTATTAACATAATATTATGAATATATATTTAGTTAATTAAAAATGGATTTTATTATTATATTTATATATACTATATTAAAATAAAATGATTTAAATATATAAGTTTTATTAAAATTATTTACTGATATTAAATATGCAATCAGGATAATAAATCACATTTTGTAGCATACTTTATTACACAAAACAGAACTCATTAATTTAAAACAAAAAAAAAGAGAAAATTGTTTAGCGCATTCACAGTGCTGCGCTATTGTTCATCACAATCTTAAAATAGCGCTTCATATAGCGCTTGGTTGGAGACGAAATTTGCGTCAATTTGGAGATAAAGCCCACTTTGACGCATTGATTGGAGATGGCCTTAGGTGTTTCCATCACCTTCTCTGGTGTTTCCTCCATCTTTAGCTAGACCTCTTTTCCACAGACGACGCCAACTGATTTAGGAAGGTAAATCAGATGTACCTGACCTAGGGTCTCAGAAAGCGAGGTGAGGTACTTTACACAGGGTGACTTGACCTAGGATTCCAGAAAGCGAGGTGAGGTGCTTTGTTCAAGGGTACCTGAAACAGAGCACATGTTAGGCTAGCCGGGGTGACCCCCAGCTAAGGTCCTCCGATACTTAAGTCAGAATCAGGTAGTTGAGGTACTTAGAAAGTTAAAGAGCGAGGTAATTTATAATAATAACCAGTTACTTTTTACCTTGATTTTTGTGCCGTATTTATAGTACTGTTCACCGTGGAGGGCTCTCGGACAACCCTACTCGGGCCTTCGGGTCGGGTTGGGACCCATATAAAAAACTGCGGATCCTGGGAGTATCTTGGTAATTTCCAGCGAAGCGAGATCAGGATGGTAATTTTGACCTGTTGGAATTTTGGTTGAGAAATTGGGTGTTGACCCTATTTTGATCAAATATTTAATTGGTTTCCATTGGTGAAAGATGGAATTAAATTATATGTTAAAATTCTACTAAGTGAGTAGATGAGATTAGCATTTGGAATTTCTCAAGACTAATTCCGGGTGAATGAGAAATTAATGCTACAAGTTATCTACTTAAAGCTAGAAATTGATATGGAAAATGGAATATGTGGGTAAGGAGAAAAGCTTCATCCCACATAGAAGGAATAACCAAAGATTGCTTTATTTATAAATCCCAAGTTTGACAAATGGGTTTGGGCCCTTGGAGCACCAAATTTTTTAAAGGGGTGAGGACCTACATGCTTGTGGGTTTGGTTCAAAACACAAACGCGCACGTGCGCCGCTACCGCCCGATCGCTGACCGGCTCAGCTCGGCCTGGCCTAGGTTCGGGTCGTAGGCCGTGGGCTTCAACGCCCTTATATTTTTTGGACCAAATTTATTTAAAATCCTTTAAAAACTGTTAATTAATTCATTATTTCCAACTGGGATGTGCGAGGCGCGAGCGCGCACCGTGCTGCAAGGCCAGCGTGCACGCGCGCGCACCGCGGACAGTGAGCAAAAATGGACGCGCGCGCAGGTGGCGTGGACGCGCACCTTCGAACTAATGCACTTGTTCGAGCAACCAGATGCATTTTTTGGCTGTAGACATGTCTTTTCGATCTTAAAGACATATCATTTTCATCAGGTACCTTGATGCCTATATAAATGAACCTTCAGATGAAAATGGATGCGAAAATATGATACTAAAATCGAGTCATTACTGCATTACATCATATTGATATCATCCTTCAAAAAGCTTGAAAGCCGTAAACACTTTAAGTTCGCTGTTGGTTCGACTTTTGCAAGTGCTGCTAAGTCGAACCTGTTAAAGTCGTTATATCATAGGGACGATTGCCGGAACCGTAAGCACTTCGTATACGGGGCAATTTCGTCTTGCGGAGACAATATTCAATACTGGCCTCGACTTAAAATCCTGTCCAACTGTGTCCAAACAATTTTAGTCATTTTCTTGTAAACAGTAAACCACACAAACTACATGACCTAGGCGAGGTTAGTATAGTAATTTCCATATCAGCTAGTAACTACTTGTTATGTTTAGTTGATTAATGAAGTTCGATCATGATGTAGAATGTTTTAGAATGTGGGGTTGACTCCTTAATAAAAGTTATATTCCCGTGTATTAAAGTTATATCCTTATTAGGGGTGATTACGGTGCGGTTTTGCGATTTTTTGAGTAAATTCCAGACCGAATTGCTATATATGGTTCGGTTAAATAATATTTTCAAATCGCGGTTTTATGAAGTAAAACCGAAAGTACGGTTTGAAGCGGTGGTGGGCGGTAGCAGGCGTTTTTGCGGTTTCAATTAACAAAAATATTATATAATTGATAAATTAATATAATTTTGTTATGATCTTTTAAAGAAAAAACCAAAAAAAATATTATAATGGAAAAGTATTTTTTTTAAACAAGGTCTATTTTTGCGAATAAAATGCACATTGCAATATTTTTATTTCATTTACATTCAATCTATAATGCAATGTAATGTTGTTCTATTTTGGTGCAAAACATAATGCATTGTAATAACATTAAAATAATGTAAAATGCGTTATTTTTAGTATACAAAGTGTGAATCTAATTATATTATTCATAAAATTAGTTCTTAATATATTTATTATCTAACTATTTAACTAAAGTATAAAGAACAATATATTATTTTACCCTAAATTATAGAGGTGCGGTGCGGTGCGGTTTTGGCGATTTTTCAAAATCTAAAATCATAACCACACCAAGAAAGCGGTGCGGTTTCTATCTAATATTTTGAATCGCGGTTTTAATCATTAATTATTATGAACGGTGTGGCTTGGTGCGGTCCGAGCAGTTTTTTAAATTTTTCTCCCGAAATGTATTAACAGTCCTTCTGAAATGTATTAGCTATCCTTATAAAAAGTATTAACAGTTCTTCTGAAATGTATTAGTAGTTATCTGAAGAACCTTTTAGTATTTCTCATGAATATAATTAAATTTTTCTCTCCCAAAATGTATTAGCTATCCCTCGGAAAAGTATTAGTAGTTTCTCGAAAAAGTATTAGTAATTTTCTGGAGAGTATTTTCGTAGTGCTCCTGCAAAGTATTAGTTTTTCTTATAAAATATATTAGTACTTCTCTATAAAAGTATTAGGCGATACTAATACTTGTATCATTAGTCTTTGGATTGGGACAACACAACCTTTGTCACCCCCATAGCCTTTGAGGAACAACATCTTTGTTGGAACTCATGATTACCAATGTATCCTCATTAAACTAACATGAATTGTAGTCATCAAGGTCCAAATACTCATCCACCTCACCACCGATCAAGCGCCCATGTTCATCCAACATACAATAATCATTGTCTTCCCAACACTACTACGATCAAAGTTAGAAAAAAATCTTCACCTAAGCTCGATAATAAGAAACAACAACCGAAATTTGGATCCCCGCTTATTCAATCACCAAACTATTCTTACAAGATTTTTCGATTGCCATCATAATATGGGCCGAAACTTTCATCTTCAGGTCCAAATATTATATTCGGTGCGGTGGTGGCAGCGGGCCAGAGGAATGGCGGAGTGGATATCGGCGTCGCAAGTGGAGCAGAGGTAGGCCAAATTTGCGCGGCAGTAGACGGTGGACGCGGCGGCTTGGCAGGTGTCGCAGGGACGGGACCAGCTGCTGTTTGTGGCGACGCCGCTGCCGTCTCTCACGGTGGTGTTTTCGACCTTCAGAATTTTCAGTTTGATTTTTTACTCTGTTTCTGTCTTCCTCGTACCGTTTTTTTTATTTTTTCACGGATCCGGGTTAGGTTTTCGAGATGGGTAGGATATTTAGATTATGACAGGAGACTAACTCTACAATGATTTGTTGATTCCATACATTATATCTTCATCTAATATATTGTTTATTTGTTTCAATGGTGTCGATGCAATTTTGTACAAGATTTGATATTGTTGATCCTAAATTCTAAGCATAACCACCAAATATGACTTTATCTTCACGTTCCCCTCTATTTGTGCTTTCATCAAGTGTCTCACCAACATCGATAGTATTGAACTCAAATTCTGCAATAAACAAGAGTTTTTATATAAACTATATTGTTGATTGTACGAACATTTTGTGAGTTTTTTTTTATTATTCTTGATAGTTTTGTTGTATTTTTTTTAAGTTATTTTTTGTACGATTTGTTTATTTTTTATTATTCCTCATACTAACATATTTCCTGTCAACATATTTCGTGTCAACATTTATTTTTTGTTCATGTATATAAACTTCAATACCCGCCAACATTTTTTTTGTTATTAGTTTATAGTTTTCATTCATCAATTATTGTTTTGTTTTGATTCGGCAACATTTTTTTTTGGTTATTAGTTTTATAGTTTTGATTCGGCAATAAACTTCTATCTACTTATTGTAATGAATTCTAATATTATTCAATAAGAAACTCATTACAATTTGTAATTATATTAATTTTTTTATGTCAGCGTCTTTCATTCCAATTCGGCAGTCAATTTAATGGTCTTACACCATTAAATTTTGACCTGCATAATGTGAATGGACATAAACTAAAAGTTGACTATGCATTCAGAGTTCACGTCAAGATTTGAGTCAACTTTTATTTATAGTCAGGCATGAACAATTCATTAATTTGCGATTGACTATAATGAGCAGGAAATTTATATTCAAATAGGTATATTTTATTTTATTTTTATTATTTTGTCACAGGACTCGGAACTTAACTCTAGAGCCATTCATTCTGAATCAGTTGGTGATAAGGTTTTAAATTTATATTGTTGATTGGATCTTTAATGCATTTCTTTTCTTTTATTTGAAATTTTTATAGATAGCAAGTTAATGACATAGTACTTTAACAAGATCATCTTAATTTATCCGTGGAAGAAGTTTCTTTTCCAGACAAATTCAAACTAAAGAATGTTGACTCTTTTCTGTATCTTGATGATGACAATAATGTTAAAAGAAAGCTTGAAGCATAATTCTCCAGTGCCGGTTCTTTGAAGAAAACTAAGGCGGTTATCAAGAAGGAAAATGATTAGAGTGATGTATGATTGATGTTTTCGAACTACTTCTAGACTTTATTTATATTTGAATGTTTTTTATGTCACTTTTTAATGGAGTGTTTCTATGAACAATATATTATTATTAATGAAATATTTGTTTCTTATATCATGCTTTAGAATAAATATCCGAATATTTATATTGTATTGGTTCAATTGCAATTAGTATAATTTTGTTAAATTAGTATTCTTTATTACATTTGTTTTTGGAATATATTTTTACTATATGTTCATTACAACTATAAATGATATTATAATTTTTTAATAAAAAATCTTATAATTTTTGGATAATAAAAAGTCTTATATCATTTTAAAAACAAGTCCTATTCAATACCAAATTGACATCAACATGTATCAAAAGAGTTTACTCGAATGGTGAAGCTTAAAAAGCCATAATAAAAGAAAAACAGTTAAATACCAACTTATTGTTAATAAATAGTTTCATTACAAATTAATAATGTAAAATACTAATACACGTGCAATGCACAGGGGAATTACTAGTGTAATTAATATATATTTATAAATCTTAGGAATCAAAATACAGTTGGAGAGTCACAAGTAGAGATGTTAAACGGGCCGCAGGCTCGTTTAACACAGAAAAAAACAGGGTTAGGTTTGGAAATTTTGGCCCGCACCGTTTAGCTCACGGGCTAGCCCACAACCCGCTTTTTATTTTTATTTTATTTTTTAATTGATTGAAAATTATATAATTGTGTTATTTAAAGTAACAAGAATTCATTGTTTGTGTTATTTGAAGTAACAAGAATTCTTTTATAAATTGTACTATTTAAAGTATCAAAAATTCATAAATTGTGTTATTTAAAGTAACAAGAATTCATTGTTTGTTGTTATATATATATATATTAGATGAATAAGGATTGAAAGATAATATTTTGTCTAATGGTGGATTAAATGTGATTGAGGATGATACTTGATTAATATTTACTTGTGTACTCAAGTCATACTTGTATGATTTTATTTAATTATGAAATTTTGAATGTCTAAGCTTTAAGAGTTTGTCCATTAATCCAACTACTGCAAACTATGTGTTGACTTTTATTATTAATAATAATTTGGTTTGTATATTTAGTTTGCATGATAATATTATATATATTTTAATTTAAAATTTTAGATCTAATTTTTTTTGCTTAGCTCGTTAGTGGCCCGAAGCCCGTTAGGGTTAGATCCACAATATTGCTAGCTCGATTGATAGTAGCCCGATTAATCCAAAATCTATTTAGCTCGAAGCCCGCTAAACTAGCCTTATGAGTTTCGGGCCAGCCCGATTAATATCTCTAGCCACAAGATAAGTAAACGTCGAGTCAAACTTGAATAATTATTGGGAGATGCGACCTGTAGGTTTTTACAATAGAAAAACTACAAGAATATTTTTCATTCTTAATAATTTACGTGATACAAAGCTGCTTGTATATATACAGAGAAAACTAATCTCAACGAACTCCTATACAATTGCTATTTTAAAATTCAAAATTTAAACAAAACAATTACGCAGCCGAAGTATCAGGAACTGATTTGTTGTGGCACAACTATTTCTTTGGTGTTTGTTGCGGCTGGAATATTTTCATGTATCTTATCAACTGGAATATTTTCATGTATCTTGATAAGATACATGAAAATATTCCAGCCGCAACAAACACCAAAGAAATAGTTGTGCCACAACAAATCAGTTCCTGATACTTCGGCTGCGTAATTGTTTTAAACAGGAGATAAGATACATGAAAATATTCCAGCCACAACAAACACCAAAGAAATAAGAGTGCCACAACAAATTAGTTCCTGATACTTCAGCTGCGTAATTGTTTTGTTTAAATTTTGAATTTTAAAATAGCAATTGTATAGGAGTTTGTTGAGATTAGTTTTCTCTGTATATATACAAGCAGCTTTGTATCACGTAAATTATTAAGAATGAAAAATATTCTTGTAGTTTTTCTATTGTAAAAACCTACATGGTATCAGCCATTTGAAAGACTTACGTCTAAGAGATCTTTCCCTTTCAAAATGTCTTCTGCCTCTCCTAACAATTCTGAAAATCTTCCTCTTTTCAACCCCTCTTCCTCTATTAACCTTACCAAACTTACCCGTCTCAACTATCCCACATGGAAGGCCACTATGCTACCTTATCTTAAAGGCCAGAAGGTCTTTGGCTATGTCGACGGCACTATTCAGAAGCCTAATAAAACCATTAGAAGCACTGATGGCTCTACAATTCCCAACCCGTCTTACGAAATTTGGGAAACTCAGGATAATCTTATTCATAGTTGTATTAATTCTTCCCTTTCTGATGCAGTTTTGGCTCAGGTTGCTCACTATAGCACTTCCGCTGAAGTTTGGACAGCCCTTAATTCTGCGTTTGCATCGCAATCCCGTGCGAAGGCTGTCCATGTTCGCTCTCAACTCTCCACTTTGCGAAAAGGCAACCAATCTGCAACTGATTACTTTATGATGATCAAACGCCTTACGGACGAATTGGCCATTGCTGGTCAACCTCTAAAATGTGATGATATTATCACATATTTACTTGCTGGACTTGGACCTGAGTACGACTCTCTTGTCTCTATGGTGTCTCACCGTGATGGTTCTCTCACTTTGGAGGAAATTTATTCCATGCTCTTAACATGTGAGGCTCGCATTCAACATAATACTCAAATATTAACCTTGCCCGCTGCCTCTGCCAATATTGCTACTCGGTCCCAATACTCTTCTGGAGGACGAGGTCGTTCTAACTCACTGGCCTCTCGAGGAAGGGGGCATTATCAATTCAATGGAAATCGTGGGGGTGGTCGTGGCTCTTCCACTGTGTTATGTCAACTCTGTGACAAGCCGGGTCATACCGCATCCCGTTGTTGGAAACATTTTGACCCTAATTTCCAAACTCCACCACCCCGTTCAAATGCCCAAGCCAATATAGCCTCCCACCAATTTCAGCAGTCATCAACTGAACAAGAGTGGAATCCAGACACTGGTGCGACGCATCATTTGACAAACAACATAAGTAATTTGAATATCCGAAGCGACGAATTTTGTGGAAATGATTTAGTACAAATTGGTGATGGTACAGGTTTGCAAATCACTCATGTTGGAACTCGTTCTTTATCTCATACACCTTCCTCTTTTATTCTTGATAATATTCTACTTGTTCCCAAAATTACTAAAAATCTGTTATCTGTTCAAAAATTTACTCTAGATAATCATGTCTACTTTGAGTTTCACAGTTCTTTTTTCTTGATTAAGGATTACTCGGGGAACGTCCTACATAAAGGATTTGTCAGTGATGGCCTCTATTGCTTCTCTCCACCTCTTCAGCGTTGTTTTCCATCTGCTTTCGTTGGTGTTCGGGTCTCTCTTTTTGTAGGTCCCAAGGGGTGTAAGTGTAAGGTTTAGAAGGGGGGGTTGAATAAACCTTACCAAATTTTCGATTTAGTCCTTTTAAATCTACAGAGTTGATTCTACACAGTTGTGTCCTTGATGGACAGTCGAATTAGTCACTCAGTAGAGTTAATCTCTCAACAGACTCAGTTGAGCTGTTGATGGAGTAACTCAGTTGTTGGCTATAATTTAACTCAACTGTGGTTTTATTTTCAGCGGAAGACTTAACACCCTTAAGTTTGATTAAGCAAGATTTTAGAGCTTGATTTAGTACTTATAAATTATCAAATGGATAGCAAATTTATCGTGAGATATAAGCGAGTTAAAAGTGCGGGAATTTAAATCTTTGAAATGTAAATGACACAAGTGAAGTTTTTATAGAGGTTCGAAGATGGGGTAATTCTTCTACTCCTCTCTTCTCCAACTCCGGAGGAATCCACTAAGTAATGATCGGTTTACAAAGTGGTAAGCAGTCCGGATACAAGTCTTGATCACAACAAGCTGACTTGATCCTTAGGGACTCGAGACGCATTGATCACTGTTTTGGCTTCTCGTGCGACGACTCAACTTCTTCACAGTGGCAAATTTGCGCTTGTTACTGACTCACTTGCTCAAGCTCTTTGGATTTGATCACGAAGCCCTCCAAAAGCTTAAGACTTGGTTCACCTTGAACCTTTCTACAATCTTCTTCCGGAATGTAGACCCCTTGTTTTCAAAAGTTTCCTCTTCAACTGATTGAAGTTCTCTTTCCTTCACCCGGGTGAGTGTTGGATTGATGTACTTCGTAATGTAGGCTTGAGGATTGAGAATGTTTGATTTTTCTAATGTGCTTGTATATCTCACGTGTGTGTCATTCTTCTCAAACAAACTCCTCGGCCTTTTATAGTGAACTTTCAAAAATTTGCCCGTTGAAGAGATAGGCTTATTTTTGAAAGTCACTTGCGATCGTTGGCTTGTCTTGTTGCGATCCTTGGAATTGCCATTTCCTCGTATGAATTGTTCTTTCACCTTTTCGAGTTCGACACGGTGTAGTGCTTCCCATTGGTTCATTCCTTTTGCACGCTTCCTCGGGACTGAGCACTCCAAGAAAGGTGGTATGGAGATATTACTTGTTTAAGTAAATCTCTTGATTTTCGCGGCAACGGTTCTTTTACGATTATCTCGACTTGATTGCATTTCCTTGCTTTCCCCAGGTGACTTAGAGTCGCCTTCCAATCATGGATGACTCTTTGTCACTTCAACTTGAGACTTGGCTTTTCTTGAGTTGACTTGGTGATGCTCCACTCACCGCTTCTTCAAGAGAGTTCCCGTCTACTCTTTTTGCCATATTCAAATTGTTTCACAAAGAAAGTCTTCCTTCCGGTCTTGTTTGTCTTCTTGCATGTTATGGCGTAGGCGACTTAACTCGGCTTGGGCACTCTAATTGTTACAATACATTTTACAGCAAGAATTGGGGTGCCAACTTTCTATTCTAAGTTTTACATGGCATTCATCAAAATCTAAACAATAAAATTCCTAACAATTTCCCCCTTTTTGATGATGCCAAAACTTAAATCATTCAAAAATGCAAACAACAAAGATACATACAGATAGTGTATTGACATAGAATGTATGCGCAGAATAGATCTGTTTATTATCATATCATTTCTGTTCTTTTACTGTTGTTTACAAGGTGTATCGAGCACATATTTGTCTACACCGAAAATAAAGAATTTATAGCTTTATTACGGAAGACTTACATTGTATGTATTTACATGATAAAATACACGAAGGGTTGGACAAAGAACACTTCATCTCCTTTTGTCTCCTCCTTCTTTCATCTTGATCAAGATCTTCTTCTCTTTCTTCTCTTTTTCTCGTCGTCATTTGCCTTCTTTTTCTTCTCATATGCCTTCCTCGGCACTTCATCTTTTCTTATTCTTTCCTGTCTCTCCTCCCATATCCGAGTTTGTCTCTTGTTTTTTTCTTCTAGTCTTTTTGCATACTCGGCGTTAGTTTTAGCCACTCGCAAATTCGCTACTTGGTCAAGCCCGGCCAAGAGATCCCTCCTTTCTTTCCTGGATCCACGTATTCAATGTTTTTGGCGCGAGGCCAGTCCAAGCTTCTTCCTCCACTCATCGCTTCTTCCTCTACCCTGGGCGTATATCTCGGGGTCTTCTTCTTTCCAAACCGAGTGACAAGCGGAGTGACCCAGCAGAGATTCGAGGTTGTCTCACGCCTGTCGCCTTCTTCACATAACGTGAGACCTTTTTCCCGATACAAGTCTCAAGCTTGAGCCATGACATATTTGCAAAGTATCCCCCAGTTCGAGCGTTTTAAATTCATCGACCGATCGTGGCTCGTCCCGACATCCGAGATGGCATAGGTGTCTCTGTCACTTTGGAATGCCTCCGTGTTCTTTCAAGATGTTCATGACGGGCATCCATTCTTCCTTCCACTTCCTTCATCCCTCGCTTCAATTGTTTTTCTCTTATCGGCCCATGGATATAGCAGAGTGTTGGAGTGGCGTGAGTCAGTGAGGAGTTTGCCGCTTATAATGTCACCGTGACAGACCTTGTTGGGGGTTTCTCACGATGGGCCGATGATAGCGGGAGGGATGTTCTCTACTTGACCTCTTTACCCCCGGGAAGTCTCAACCTCCCGTGGCCTTCATTTCCTCCAGTCTCTCTGCTGCGAGGCCTTGGTCCTCCTTTCGACAAAGTGTCACTGCCTTAGGGTCTTCTACTGATGGCATCCATTGGAGTCTCAACCCCATGGATTGCACTTTCATCGCCCAGTGTTAACTCCCCAGTCATTCCTTCTCGTGCCTCGAATGCATCGAATAGCGTCATTAGCCTTCGCGGTTGGCACTCTCACCGAGACAGTCTCAAGTATCGAGCTTCGTTGATGGCAACTTGTTGTTCTTCTTGTGTTTGTATTTTCTCTACTTCGCCTCCTTGATTCGTTGTGGGAGTCATCGGCAAAGATCCTCCGACCTTTTGCGGTGGAGGAGTTTCCCCACCGGTGGCGCACCGGTGAGTGACTTGTAATGGGGTCACTCGTCTCCAAACTCCCGGCCATTTCGATTGATTGTTCAACCGTTGGGGCGGTGGTAGCACACCTTCAATAGGGGTTGGCTCGGGGTCCCCACTATCCCGGTTTCATCGCCCACTCCCTTATCGCCTTCTTACGAGTGAACTAGGAAGTGGTAGCGAAAGAACAACGATGGCTATTTCTTTGAACCACTCCCATTGGATCGATTTCACCGTGTTCGAGGACTCTCCTGGTCCCTCCATTAGTCTTTGCTCGTGAAGAATTCTTGATTCGTGCAATGCTTGCGCTGATTTGCAACTCTTGCGGGTAACAAACATTCTCCGGTTCCTCGCCACCGCCGGAGAAGACATCAAGGAGAGGATGTGTGTGTTATGTGGTGCCGAGATAGGCGGATGCTTGCCTTCTCACGTGCTTTCGCTTCTTTCAGCTTGCTTTTCTCTCCTTGTCCTTGTAGATCTGCGGGATGTCGTGCGATTGTCTTCATCCGTAGCCGGGAGCACGATGAGAGTTAATCCAAGGAAATTTAGCATTCCTCTTCTTCTTCTATGAACTCGGCCGTTGGAACTGTTCCTCGACTTACTCAACTTCCATTTCTCCACTCACGCAGGACGATTTTGGATGTCCGGGTAAGGTGGAGATAGGATCATTACATCACTATCCGCTCCGGCGCAGTTCTTCTTATGCTTTGTGTGTCTTGGTTGCCTCTGGCCGATCGCCTTCAACAGACTTGGCTCGTTTCATCAACTACATCCGAGACTCTACTTCTCCGATAGTCTCCAGATTTGTGCTAGCCGAGAATCGATCATTTGGTTTCTCCGGGGCCGATTCGCTTGACGATTCTTCTTCGTCTCCTAGTTTGTACCAGAGGAATTTCTGGTTCGAGACGGTGTCCTCTCGAGTCTTGGGCGGCCGGGGCTTGTCTTGGTGTCTTTTTCTCGAGGAGCAGCGTCGTCGTGGCTTCTCGGTTCTCTCTCTTTTTGACGATCGGAGAAGGTATTTGTGAGTCCTTCTCGATCCTGCCGCAGGGCGGGAGACACGGCCGCCGGGCAGTGACTCGCTGCAGGGGCGGGGAGCATGTTTGGGTTTCTTTCGCAGGGCAACATCTTTCTTTAATTGCAGGGGCAACTTTCTTCTTGGTGGAGAGGAAAATTTTGTATCTTGGGTCGGTGATTCCCCTCACCGTGTCGCCTCTCTTGGCGTAAGCTCTCTTCTGCGCGCCGAGAGAGGTTTGCTCAACATCCTCTTGTTAACATGGAATGCCTTCCCATGTCTAAGAGGACTCTTTCACCTCCAATAGCCGGCCAATCACAGGCCATATCCTGAGGATCCTCCAAATGTGCCATCTTCTTTGAAGGATTTGTTCCCATGTTCTCGGCAGAGTCTTGTGAGACAAACTCGGCCATTTATCTTCTTTTCTTCGATGATTGGCCATTACAATCGCTTTGCCTTTGATAGATTGGTCAAAGTCGCCAAATTTGATGTCGATACATTTGGCAACTATATCCAACAACTTGTGATAATCCTCCTTGGCCAGATCTTTTGTTTGTGTATATTATTTTTATCAAAGAAAGTCGGACTTGGCTATTTATTTCCATGCGTCGGCCAAGTTTACATCGAACTTCTTTAATCTCGAGGATGCTCCTTACTGGGTAGTGAGCAATGTTCACCAAATCCTCGCGGTGATAGTCGATTGCTTTCCGTGAACAGGATGACTTGATTCCTTCATCGTGAATCTCAAAGCATTCACGTAGAATTGTGTGACCTCCTCCACATAGGTCATCGGATATTCTAACATTAGAAACGGTTTTAGCCCGGGGACGTTTCCAACTTCTCGGCCGATTTTCTTCACTAGGGTGTCGTCGGACCTGTTTCATCATTCCACAAAATCCACCGTAGAGCGGTGTGGATTTGCTTTCCTAACTTGGTAAAGTCATAAGTTGGTGCCATTTCTCGGGATTATTTCAAGGAAAAACTCGTAAAATGATTTGAAGATTGATAGGGTTTCGAGAGTATTTTGCCTTTGCTTTTGAGAGAAAGAGATGAACAGTTTTTTAGAAGTGTGAGAGAGAAACGGACGAAAATGGTTTAAATATGGTTTATGAAAGGACGTGCGGGTGGTTTTTGAATTGTGATCGAAATCAACGGCTTGGATTTCACACGCCTATTGAGCATTTCATGTCTCGTATTTAATGCGGCAGCATTTATATCCAATCATAAGCTTGGTGTGCAGCTTTATGTCTGTACACATCATCATTATGCTGACGTATTCCTTAAAACATTCCCGCTTAGTCAAAACGACTGCGTTTATGTCACTTTGCTCATAAGTTATTCATCTTATCTCTTAGCTGATTTAACTCTACTTCTCACAGTTCTCTTAGCGACTTAGCTATCACCGACGGTGTAGTTGTCTTCCGATACAATCTGGTGATTCTTGGTGATTGCATTTCGACTCTTTTTCACCTCCTTTTCTGTTCCATTTCTTTTCTTTGGTTCTTATGTGTCTCGGCTTAGTTCAATTAATCCCAACTCATGCTTGAGTTCTTCAAATCTTGACTCACATAATGGTTTTGTGAAGATGTCACTAGTTGTTTATCAGTTGAGATATATTCCGGATGATGTCCTTCTTTTCAACATGATCTCTTATGAAGTTATATCCGACATCAATATGCTTTATTCTTGAATGCAACACGAGGATTTTGAGTGATTGCAATTGCACTTGTGTTATCGCACATAATTGGAATTTCTTTTTCCTCAACTTCATAGTCTCTCATTTCTTTGTCTCATCCATAGGACTTGGGCACAAATGCGCCCGCAACTATGTATTCTCGCCTCCATTTGTAGAGGTGGCTATTGAGTTTTGCTTCTTGCTAAACCAGAAATCACTGTTTCCTAAAGATTTGACATGTGCCTGAAGTGCTCTTCCTATCAACTCGTGCATCCAAAGATAGTCAGTCGAATAGCCAATTAGCTTGAATCCACCTTCCTTTGGATACCATAGGCCTACTTCTTGGCTTCCTTTCAAGTATCTCAATATTCTCTTACTTTGTCATATGGCTCTCTTTTGGAGCAAATTGAAATCTTGCACATACACCTACAACAAAGGTGATGTCCGCCCCTTCTTTGTGAGATAGAGCAGTTGATCCAATAAGTGCTCTCAGATCTTGTTTGATCCACAAAGCTTGCCATCCGCATCCATGTCCATTTTGATCGATGTGTTCATTGGTATTTTTAGGTAAGACTTCTCCTCCATACCAAACTTCTTCATTAAGTCTCTCGGTGTATTTTGTTTGACTTATGAAGGTTCCATCCTTCAATTGTTTCACTTGGAGTCCAGGAAGAATGTCGCTCTCCCATCATGCTCATTTCAAATTTACTTTGCATGAGGTTTGAGAATTTTTCACACGACTCTTTGTTAGTGGATCCAAAAATGATGTCATCCACATATATTTGAACAAGAAGTATACTCTTCTTGTCTTGAATTCTGAAAAGTGTTCTATCTACTTTTCCTTTTGTGAATCCATTTTTAGTTAGGAATTGTGACAGGGTGTCATACCATGCTCGGGTGCCTGTTTCAATCCATACGGGGCTTTTTTGAGTTTGTATACCTTGTCTCCAAGAATCTTCGCTCAAATCCTGGAGGTTGTTCAACATACACTTCTTCTTCCAATAAACCATTTAGGAATGCACTTTTACATCCATTTGATATACAATGAAATTCTTGTGAGTCGCATAGGCAAGAAACATCCTTATAGCTTCCAATCTTGCTACAGGGGCAAATGTTTCATCAAAATCTATCCCTTCTTCTTCGCAATATCCTTTGGCTACCAATCTTGCTTTGTTTCTTACCACGAGCCTTCCTCGTTCATTTTATTTCGAATACCCATTTGGTGCCAATAACATTTTGATGCATGGGTCTTTGCACTAATTCCCACACTTTATTTCTTTCAAACCGATTCGACTCTTCTTGCATAGCTTGAATCCAATGTGTGTCATCCAATGCTTGTGACACATCTTTTGGCTCTATTTGCGAGATGAAGCATGTGAACATAGCTTCTTGTTGAGTTACGGATCTTGTTTTGACACCTTCTCTTATATCTCCAATGACAAGTTCGGTGGATGGTCTCTCGGCCATCTTACATCAGGTTGGAGTAAGTTAGCTGGATTGATCGACGGTACCGTGTGTTCTTTGTGGTCGACTCTCTCATAATCACTTAGCGCAAATTTTCCATTGTTTTTGAGATTCAAACTATCTCATCTTCTTCCGAATTGATAATTAATTCGGCTTGACAAAGATAGGGACTCTTCGTATGGTTGGATGATTCAAATTTATCAGTTGACTCTACAATGTCTTCTCCATTTACATTTGGCTCATCGAATACTACATGAATGGATTCTTCGTAACCATAGTTCTTTTGTTGAGTATCCTGTAGGCTTTGCTTTCAATTTGAGTATCTTAAGAAGATACCTTCATCGACTTTAGCATCAAAGGCCTTTAGGTTGTCTTTGCCATTGTTGTGGATGAAGCATTTACATCCAAATATTCTCAAATATGCAACACTTGGTTTTCTTCCGTCCGGATCTCATAGGAGTCTTTGTCACCGTCTGTTTATCATACATCCTGTTTTGGGTGTAGCAAGTCGTGTGTTGATTGCTTGACCCAAAATCTTTGTAACCCCGCTTGACTAACATGGTCCTTCCGCTTCTTTGAGGGTTAATTCCTTCTTTTCGCAACTCCATTCTCGCGTGGAGTCCTTGTTCTTTGATAGTTCATGACCAATACCATTCTAAATACAATATCGAGTTATTATTCCATTGACAAACTCGGTTCCTCTATCCGATCTTATTTTGATAATGGTTTGACTCTTCTCATTTTGAATCCTCTTCATCACCGTGGTAGTTTTTGTAGAGTTTCTTTCTTCTTGCACATGAATATTGTCCATGTATATCTTGAGTAGTCATCTACTACCACCAAGGTGTATTTCTTTCCACTTATCTTAATTTGGTTCCCATTGGGCTAAATAGATCCATATGAAGTAGATGCAATATTCTTGTTGAGGATGGGCATGTCTTTTCTTTGAATGACGACTTGATTTGCTTTCCCTTCCGACATGCATCACATATACTCTCCTTCAGATATCGAGTCCGGAAGTCCTTCTACAAGATGACTTCTTGCCAACCTTGTTAAGTGTTTTGAAATTCAGTGACTCACTTTTTGTGCCACAACCAACTTGATTCAAATTTGTGCTTTTGCTAGTAGACAAGTCTTCGGGTGTTGCGGTTGACCAATCCACTACATACATATTTTTTTTTACATCCTTGCAAAGACAACTTCATTTGATTCAATATCTTTGATTTGACATATACCCATGTTGAATCCAACATTGTAGCCCTTGTCACAGAGTCGATCGATACTCGATAAGTTGAAGTTGAGTCCTTCAACATATGCAACATCGTGATTTCTAATCCATTCTCTTGATGGATCCAATGCTCTTATTTCACCAGGAGCTTCATTTCCTCCAAATATAACTTTTGCTCCTTTGACTTCCTTGAATTTTGACAGATTTCTCTTATTTCTGTCATATGTCCGGAATAACCACTATCCATGTACCAGGTTCCTTGGCACTTTCGCTTGTTCCTTGATCCCGCAATCAAGGAAATTAAGTTTTAGTGTACCCATACTTGTGCGGGTCCTGAGGGGTTAGAATTGTAAGATGATCCAACCAACCTATAGCCAAATGATTTGACTCTAAGGGGTTGCCATCTATCGATGCCATAATCATAATTAATCCTGGCAAATTGCTTGGGGATTCTAGGTTCATACAAATTGTCTCTTTTGTCCGTATGCTGCGCATATGTGTTTTAGCAATTGCCTTCCTTGGGTAATTGTGGTGTTTTTGAGTGTAGTGCCTAGTGCATATGTGTGTCTTTGATGAAAGCTCTTATACTTTTGGAATGGCCTTTCTTGAGTTCTGGCCTTTGCCATTTGGGCTTATGTTCCATAAGTCGTGGCGATAGTTTACATTATTCCAATCGGCTTGGCTTGGATATTTTCTACCATTCCCATCATATGTATTTCTTTTATGGGGTTTTCGGGGATTTTTGGTAGCTCGCTTCTTCTTTGCAAAGTATTTTTGTTTTGGAATTTCTTTGAGGACTAATTTGAATCTCTTCTCACGGTATCCTTTCAAAGACACTCAATAGTTGTTTTCCTTTTCCTTTGTAACCAAGGCCGCTTTGCTTAGTATTGTGCTTTGGAGTGAATGTGTGTGCAACATTTAGAGTTTTGGATTTTTCGGACTCTTCATGACTTGAAGATCCTTTTTCCAAAATTACTCTTGAGGTTTGACATGGCACAGAGGAATTAAATCCTAAGCCTGTCTTGTCTCCACATTCTCTTTGACTCATAATAAGATCATCCAATGATTTAGATGCCTTAGTGAATGAGGCAATAACATTCTTGAGGTCATTTTCCCTTTTTCTATAGCAGCAATTTCTCGCTACTAATTTAGCATTTTCAACTTTTAAACTTTCATTTTCAATGACTATTTGACTTAGAGTACTCGGCTCCTTAGTCACTTTGAGTTTTGACTTTTGAGTAGCCGTTTTCCTCATTCAATAGTGTGTGTGAGGATTTAATGTGTTCAAAATCTTTCATCATTTTGCCTAATGAATCATAAAGATCGAGTAGGTGATGAAGTGTGTGTGTCACGATCACTATCACTAGTGTACGAGTTTGTTGAGTTAGATTGTACCTCATCTTCTTGATCTTGTTCTTTGGCCATCAAGCGGATCGGGGCTTCTTCTTCGTGAGTCACTTGAGTAGTCGCTTCACCGCTGCTCTCAATCATTGTCTCTCTTGACTTTTGTTTTGATCTCTCAGCGGCCATCATTGCCTTTTTTCCTTTCTTGTCTTCTTTCTCTCAAGACCTTCCTTTCTTCTTCATCTCTCGTATTTGTTGACTACAGGATATGGATAGTCGATGGCATAGTGACCTGGTTGTCTACAATTCCAAAGATAGATATTCAACCTTTTGATCAGCCTCTTTCCATTCTTGGATTGTCACCCTTTGATACTCAACTTTTTGATGATCCATTCTCTTGGTTGGCCTATCTTCCTTGATTTGGAGGAGCCGAGTGTCTTCTCGGGAGATTCACCCTTTCCTCTTTGTGGTTCTTATTGAAGAATTTGTTGAACCTCTTAACCATCGGGCTATTTCTTCCGGGTCAATGACTTCTTTGACCTCGGCTCTCTTCCATCTTTAACAATTAGAGCAAATTGTTTTGGGTACAACTGTCTCTCTTCTGGTCTTTCCTTCTCACTCAAACTCGTAGGCTTTGAGGTCCGAGAATAGTTCATGGTTGGATGTCTTTGATAGGTCCATGGAATGTCTCGATTGCCATGACCTTCATTTCCCATTCATTTGGAAGACTTTTAGGATCTTCATACACATTTCCTTTCGTGTATATTCCTTTCCAAGTGTAGACAACTCATTGTGATTTCTCGTAAACCGAGCATCCAGTTGATCCAGGTTTTCTCCGAGATCATTTTGAAGTTCTCAAATTTTCATGACCACCGATAATTTGTTTTCTTTGATTTGCTCACGAGCCTTCACAAATCAATGTCAACTTGTCCCCATTTCTTTAGCCGTTTTGCATGATTTGACTTTATTGAACATGGCTTTGTCCAAGGTTTTGTAAAGGATGTCCTTGGCTACATTGTCCAGGTTGTATCTTTTTCGTCATCATTTGTCCACTCGGTTCTTGGTTTTTCAACCGATGGTCTGGGAGCAAAGATCTTCTTCTCCTTCGGTGCAACTCTTCGCATAACCGTGTTCACCTTTAATATTTGCAGAGGCCCATCTTCTATCACTATCCACATCTCATCATGTAATCTTCGATAGATGAGTTTCGCATACGAATTTTCCAATCATCAAATTCTTCGATAGTGAATATAGGGATGCTGTCAAATTTGCTTCCATGATAATGACTTTTAATAAAAAAGAGTTTTGAAGGTTTAAGTACTAAAGCAGACTTTGAAAAGTTTGGAGATCTAGTTCAAGAACGATGCGGAGGGTTCAATGAACCAACCTCTCGATACCACTTGTAGGTCCCAAGGGGTGTAAGTGTAAGGTTTAGAAGGGGGTTGAATAAACCTTACCAAATTTTCGATTTAGTCCTTTTAAATCTACAGAGTTGATTCTACATTTGTGTCCTTGATGGACAATCGAATTAGTCACTCAAGAGAGTTAATCTCTCAAATGCATCACCGAATTTGTTGCCATTGATGGAGTAACTCATTTGTTGGCTATAATTTAACTCATTTGTGGTTTTATTTTCATTGGAAGACTTAACACCCTTAAGTTTGATTAAGCAAGATTTTAGAGCTTGATTTAAGATTTATAAATTATCAAATGGATAGCAAATTTATCGCCAGATATAAGCGATTAAAAGTGCAGAATTTAAATCTTTGAAATGTAAATGACACAGTGAAGTTTTTATAGAGGTTCGAAGATGGGGTGATTCTTCTACTCCTCTCTTCTCCAACTCCCCGGAGGAATCCACTAAGTAATGATCGGTTTACAAAGTGGTAATAAATCCGGATACAAGTCTTGATCACAACGGCCGACTTGATCCTTAGGGACTCTCACTGAGACGCTTGATCACTCACCGCTTCTCGTGCGACTCGCCTTCTTCACAGGGCAATCGCACTTGTTACTACAAACCACTTGCTCAAGCTCTTTGGATTTGATCACGAAGCCCTCCAAAAGCTTAAGACTTGGTTCACCTTGAACCTTTCTACAATCCTTCCCGGAATGTAGACCCCTTGTTTTCAAAAGTTTCCTCTTCAACTGATTGAAGTTCTCTTTCCTTCACAGTGAGTGTTGGATTGATGTACTTCGAATGTGCAGCTTGAGGATTGAGAATGTTTCGAGTTTTTCTAATGTGCTTGTATATCTCACGTGTGTGTCATTCTTCTCAAACAAACTCCTCACTTTTATAGTGAACTTTCAAAAATTTGCCCGTTGAAGAGATAGCTTTATTTTTGAAAGTCGCCAGCGATCGTTGGCTTTGTCTTGTTGCGATCCTTGAATTGCCATTTCTCGTATGAATTGTTCTTTCACCTTTTTCGGAGTTCGACACGGTGTAGTGCTTCCGTTGGTTCATTCCTTTTGCACGCAGATCGAAAGCACTCAAGAAAGGTGGTATGGAGATATTACTTGTTTAAGTAAATCTCTTGATTTGTCGGCAACGGTTCTTTTACGATTATCTCGACTGACCGCATTTCCTTGCTTTCCCAGGTGACTTAGAGTCGCCTTCCAATCATGGATGACTCTTCCATCACTTCAACTCGAGACTTGGCTTTTCTTGAGTTGACTTGGTGATGCTCCACTCACCAGATCTCACCGCTTCTTGAAGAGAGTTCCCGCTTCTACTCTTTCTTTGCCATATTCAAATTGTTTTCAAAGAAAGTCTTCCTTCCAGGTCTTCAAATTGTCTTTTTCAGATGTTATGGCGTACAGAATGATTTAAACTCTGGCAGCGATTCTAATTGTTACAATACATTTTACAACAAGTTGGGGTAAAAAGGCCAACTTTCTATTCTAAGTTTTATAATGGCGATTCATCAAAATCTAAACAATAAAATTCCTAACACTTTCAGACTGGCATCGTCGCCTTGGTCATGCCTCTTATGTTACTGTCCGGCATGTGCTTGATCATAATAAATTACCTGTGACCTAAGTCTAGATTTGTCTTATGTTAGGTGGAAAATTTTGAATTTCCAAAATGATAACCACCCATACTCATACACTGTACACATGACTGGGATTTTCTTTTCTTTTGATGTGTACACATGTCTGGAACTTGGTGGAGAAACTGATCGAACTTTCCATCAATAGAAATTGCGTCAACATAATAAACAGTACTACTGGTCGACATTGACCTATATTTATTTTTAAGACACCTAATTGATGACTGAGCTTTCAAACGGATGTAGACAAAAGGATGAATGATCTGGTCTGGGTATGGATTTATTTTACATATTGATTTAGTTTTAATTCGGTTTGAATTGGGAATTAATATTGTGCTCCAGTAATATAGTTTTGTGTTGTAAGAGCGATTGAACCGAGTTTGATTATATACGAATGCGTGTGTCCTCTTCCCTATTATTTTCTATTGTACTAAAAAAAATCAGTTTGGATTGAGCCAACTAATTACATGATAAGCGTCAAAATTATCTCACAACTGATTTAAATTATAATCGGATTAGTCCCATATGATATTCTATATGTTCTTAGGTGAAATAATATAAGGGACAATGAAATTTAACTAATTCACCCATGTAAGAAGTTAAATTAGAAAAGGAGTTGACGGGTGGCATGAAGACTAACCAAATCCAAATTATTTGATTTAGAATATTGGTGGGAGTTAATTCTTCAAAACGATGGCCGAGCCAACTCACATGGAGTGAGCCGGACAGAAAAATTGGGAACTTTTTTTTTAGTATATATTTTCCTAGTGATATAAGTTATTAAAAACAAAAATTGGGAAGAGGGGATGGGTCCCAACATGCCCTATCTCCTCCAGTGCTTTAGAACAATCTGAGTAAGATCAAAACAAAAACTTCTTCTATAGATAAATCACACATAAGGTATAAAATTCTACAGTTTAAAAATAAGAATTAAGTCTCAAGAAAATATGTTGTTAGTTAGCCTCTTTATAATATTTTTCTTTTCATTTTCCCTTTTCAAGATTGTTTTAATTTATAATACTGTATTAATATTTGATTATTAAAAATGTAGGGTTCAATTTTCATCATCCGTCCCCTCATAGAATATGTACTAACAAAAATGTATTTATTCTAAAAAATGATTATAACTATTGGACTGGAACTGATTTCAAGTAGAATGTCCAATTTTACCTTTTCAAATTAAGGAATTGGATTGGGAATTTGATAGCCTACTGCTAAGACCTTAGTAAAATTCAAATATGTGCCTCGGCTCAATTCCGACAGAATTCCTTCCCCTCTTAGAATTTGTACTCGAAAAAAGTTGCGAGATCGGGTTGAGAAAATATTTACATTGTCAAATTGTGCTTACAAATAACTACCAAAACTCTATCAGTACCAAACACTAATTAGCATTACAGCGTGAGCCACTTCAAAGTAGTCACATGATGTGGTGACTGATGACCATAAGCGGTTTCATCTTTGCTTGTGATTTATAAAGGTAAATCAGATGTAACCTGATCTAAGGTCTCATGGAGCGAGATGAGGTACTTTGTTCAAGTAAACCTGAAACATCGCACACGTTAGGCTAGTTGGGGTGGCCCCCAACTAAGGGCCTCCGGAGCTTAATTCAGAATTAGGTAATTGAGGTACTAAGAAGCTAAAGAACGAGATAATTTAGAATAATGACAAGTTACTTTTTACCTTGATTTTCGTGTCGTGTTTATAGTACTGTTCACTGTGAAATACAGATCGCCATACACGTGGCGCTCCATCGATGGTGGAGAACTCGCGAGCGACCCGACTCGCACCTTCGGGTCGGGGCCCATATAAAAAAAACTACTGCTTCTGGGGGCATTCTGGTAATTTTATGCGAGGCGAGGTCAATACGGTAATTTTGACCTAGCCAGAGTCAATATAGTCATTTTCGCATCAGCTTACATAATATTTAGAGTAATTGCCATACTTGCCCTACTTTTCGGTAAAAATACCACCAAATACGACCCTCACTTTATACCTATTTTTTCCTCTTTTTACGCTCCTACATATTTTTTGATTATTTTTACGTTTTTTTCGTTTTTTTATTCATGTATTGCTTTATATGTTATATATGTTATTTCGATGTTGTTTAAATTTGTTTATTTGTTGTTTTGATATTTCAAAACAACTTTTATCTATTTTTTATGCTGCTTTTTGTTCATGTATTGTTTTGTACATTGTTTCTATTATTTCGATGTTGTTTTATAATCTTTTTAATGTTGTTCTAATATTTTTGTTTGTTTCCATATAGTTTTCAATGTGTAGATACAGTTTTTACCTGCTTTGAAGCTCTTTTTTATTCATGTGGTGTCTTTAATATTTTTTACGTTGTTTCTGGGTTGTTTTCATACCATTTTTAATGTTGTTCTTATGTTTCTTTGTTGTTTCCACGTAGTTTTTGATGTTTAAATACAATTTTTACCTATTTTTAAGCTTTTTTTTTGCTCGTATGATGTTTTCTATATTGTTTCTCATTTTGTTTCTATATTATTTCTTGGTTGTTTCCATGTTTTTATGTTTTTCATGCATTGAATCAAAAATTAAATTGTGTTTTTTTATTCATGTTGTTTCTATATTATTTTCAATTTGTTTGGTTTTAATATGTATTGTTTTATGTGTATATTTCTTGTTTTTTTTATAAGATTTTGAGTATAAAATTGATTATATAACGGGTCCAAAATTTATTTTTCCACTGAAATTTAATTAGAAGAAACATGTTTGAAACAACAAAGAAACAACAACGTAAAAAAGTGGAAATTTTGGCAGGAGCGTACATTTGTCCAAAAAAAGGGCGAGAGTAATTTTGTCCAAAAAATACCGAAAAGCGTGAAAGCCTTTTTTTTTTTCCAGAAAAGTGGGGTAAAAGTGTCCATGACCCTTATGTTTATCCCCCGAGGAGTTTGAATTTTATATATATGCATTTCCTTTTTTTTTTTTATAACTCAGCTTCCAAACTTACGCCTGACTATGCCTGAGGACAACAACTCCGGCTCCTTATTGCCGCGCAAGGTAAACGCGGATGTGCACGACCGACCAAGTGTTCGACGGGGGTCTCACGACGTACAACCAGATCCTCCGTAGGTAAAGAGAACAATTATGTTCGACCCCAATCTACTAATAACGATCTCTCCCGAATCGAATCCACACGGATCTTTATTCAAGATGAGCCTCCCACCAAATCTTCACTAAAGACGCATACGCCTTTGGGAGCAATTTGATCCTACATGTAACTATTTGATAAAAGATTTCAAAAAAAATATAACATCCATTCGCTCTCATTTTCCAATCCCAATTTCACTAAAAAAAACCATTACAATGTCTGTTATAATTAAACTTTCATATCACGAAATCGGAAATACACATTTTCTTACTCTCATCACCAATATACAGTATTCAATCACAACTTTACCAAAAATATTTGTTTCAGTCGTCGTCATTATGTTTTATTCAATATTTAACCGCACTTCAAACTTTATTTTCTTTTTTCAAAACAATATCTCACTATTCTATCTCAAAATTAGAGCAGTCAATTTAGGTTCGGCCCGTTAAGAAGATCGGATTGGGCTCTAGTTTTAGAGGCTCAAAATGAATCGAGTTTTTTTTGCCCGACCCTTTAAGCCCGAAAAACCAAGTTTTTTCAGTGTATTTTGTGGAATGGGTCGGACTGGAGCACCAAAAAACACCAGCCCGGTCGCTGTTTGGCCCGGCCCGGTGCGACCTAACACAAATTTTTTCTTTTTGGCCCGGCGGGTGGTACCAGACCGGTTCGATCCATTTGACACCTCTACTTAAAATCAAAATATTGATCACTTTCTTTTCATTTGTTTGATAAAGTCTAGATCTACCCACGAAAAGTATTATATATAGTTTCTTTCCAATGTTACTTATCGCTTTTTACCCAGCCGGTCCGAATGAGGACTGACGAGGCCGGTTCAGGCCGAGTTTTTCCTATGGAGATTTCGCAAAAGGGAAAGGCTATGGGTCATGAGTTGTAAGTAGAGGTGTCTATTTTGGACCCAATACACAAACTCGACACGAACTTAACATGAAATTAATGGCCATGGGTCCAGACTTCATGGATCCGGGTCGAAATCGAATCAAACTCGAATAACCCGCTAATTAAACAGTTCAGATCAACATGTAATGACCCATCTAACCCGTATAACACATTTGTGAATTAAAAAGAAAACTACGTAAATAATTAATTATAAGAAAAAAAACAAAAACAAGACATATCTTTAAAACTTAAATGCAAAAAACTTCTTAATTATGCATGTTGTTATTATTGTGCATGCTTTGAATGTTATCCTCAAAATATGATTAGTATGTTATGTTATTTATACAATTATGTCATTTCTTTTTGTATGTTGTGAATTGTGATATTTTTTATTAATTGAATAGAGTGTAATTGTATTTGATTTTAAATTTTTTAAATTTATTCAGTTGAAATTATTAAATGTATATAAAAATAATTTTATTAAATAGGATTATCTGTGAAATAAACAGGCCAGATCCGGGTCCAAGATTCTGACACAAATAATTAAACGGGTAGTGTCCGGGTTGACTTATTCTGACACGCGAATCCACGAACCCCGACGCGTGAAACCGGACCAACCCAAATTGACACCCCTAGTTGTAAGGAATTATGGTTGTTCAGTCACCCGAGGATGATGTTATAAACTGCTACATTAACTGGAGATGGAGCTTTCTACAATTGTGGGAGGCGGCCGCCCTGATCTAAGAAGAATAGCAGATCGATTCTTTTTGACCAAATAAGGACCAACTTATTTACTTTTCGAGCTATAGTTCCACGATATTGACCCGCAACTTGTTGGGAGTAGAAGCATCAAAGCTTGCCCAACCTAGCTAGTAAAGGGCTTATAGATAGAGGGTTTTTGGGGGCAGATACAGTTTCCAAGTTGGAGAAGCCTCGTTGTAATGAAAGCTGGTAGTAAATTTCACTCCATATCGAGACTCCCAGTCTATTATATATCTGTCTACCAGTTGCTGAAGCAACTACTTTCGAAGTAACATAAAACTTTAGAAAGAAGATCTTTTATCTCATGGTAGCATGCTTCAGTCCCTTACAAAACTTTCGTTATTGGGTCTATATGTTTGACAATCACCATTTAACGCAAGAAAACAAAGGAATTAAAATGAAAGGAAACATCATTTTTCCCTCAAGATTCAGCGTACAATTAATAATTGTAATCCGTGGAAGAGTTGGGCTTTTCTCCAATTGGATAAAAGAATTGAAGATTTATACAACTTTTTTTTATTTTTATTATTTTTTTGTTTGGGTAAATGGCAGCTGACCTCTTTAATATCACCATTTGTCACATTATTCCTAAAATATAATAACGCACTTTCCCCTTTCAATTGTATCTATCAATATATTCTTTTTTCTGATTATTTTATTTTAGGTCGAATTTTTAATGGAAAATATCTTTAACCACTCCCACATATCTTGTTCCCTTATACCCTGCTCAAAATTTTTATTATTATTTGCGGTAAATGGTTGTATTTTAATATTAAAAATTAGTGTAAATTACGGCACGAGAAATAGGCAAAGTGGCAACGTATCGAAATCACTGTTGTGAAAAATTGGCCTAGATGCTAGGCCTCCCTAGGCCGATACGATTTTACTAAAATTGGTCCAAAAAATCGTTTGGCCGAATATCGGCCCAGGCGGCAAAAAATTAGGGTTAGAGGCTTACATATGCGGCCAAAAAATTGGGCATAGGCGCCCGCCTAGACGAGCTAGGCGGCAAAAATGGCTAAAAATCAATAAAAAATAAAAAAAGATAAAAAAATAGAGTTGTTTCTAGGGAGACGCTAGGCATTGGGCTACCGCCCGAATAGAGCCTAGCGATTTCTGCAACCATGATCACAATGATGGAAAATATGGTGCTTGTGTGATGATATGACTGAAATCTAAAGTCTCAAGCAGCACAGCTATAGTTTATAGAAAAACTTTGTCCTAAAATTTTGACCTGAAAAAAATGGTTGAAGGGCATAGAGTTACAAATTTATAACCCCTCCAAAAAAAAAAAGTTATAAATTAATAATAGGTATAAAGTGACTTGTGAAAGTCCGAGAGATTCTGTATCAAAACACAACAAAAGTTCACCAAATAAAAAAGTATCGCACACCATATAATTTGACCTATTTTAAAACTTCAAAACATTATAATTATCTCAAACCTATTTTAAATAGCATAGCAACTATCATGTATCAAAGTTTGCACATAATATTATTGTAAAATCAAGAGGTAGTCTCATGTTAGATAGTTTAACGATTAGATATATCTAACCTAAGCAAGAGGACATTTTTGTCTTTTGAGAGTTGAATTTCTTTTTGTTACATTTTGATATCTGAATTACATCAAGAGGACGTTTTTGTTACATTTTTATTAAAATAGGTCAAATTATATGATGTCCCTTGAAAAACTAATATTATTTAGGGTTGTCTAATATTACGTCATTACGTAATATTTTTCAAGGGGACAATTAATAGATTTTAGATGGATTACTAATATTTTTAGGGCAAAAAATCAATATTTTTCATGGGGGCTACTAAAAATATTGTTCAAGGGGATTACTATTACTTTTTAGATGTACTACTAATACTTTTCAGATGTACTACTGATACTTTTTAGTGAAAAAACTAATGCCACTAATATTACAAAATATCATTGGTCCGGAGATCCTATAGCACCAGCCCAAAATATTATAAAAATGCCACCGGTGCATGAAATTACAAAAAACAATCGGGATCAGATTGGATTCGTCTAACAAAAAAAACCGATTACACATTCTAACACAAGTCTTTGTCATTAACGAATAACTACATATCAGAATGGGAAATTTAATAAATACCAACTGCCTCATAATTGCAAGAAAAGAAAAGTTGCCTCCAACCTTATCTAATAATTTAATAATCAGTATTGAAGAATCAATCACTAATACTAATTCTATTTAAGAACCAATCGCTAATTCCCCTCAAAAAAAAAAAAAAAAAACAATCGCCTAATAATAAATTTTCTTGGCGCAATCACTGATAACAATTATAATAAGTTTTGATCCACCCGCAACATTGGGTTTCAATTCCGCCTGATAATAAGTTGAATGAGGATTTCTTGTATGATGATTCAATCTAAGACAGTTTAGGATTTTGGTTCGTTGAAACATATCCCGTGATTCATTTACTCCATGAAATTTTAGGGACGGGACAACAAGAGCCCTCAATAATGAGGTTAATCTTTTTTTTTTTTTTTAAATAAGTTTTGAACTAAATTTTTTTTTAGGTTCAGTTTTGAACTAATTCAAATCCAAGGATTAAGGCTAATTTATTAAACTAAAGCACTTTTAAGATATATTTAATTAATTAATGCAAAAAAAAAAGAAAATTAATGATTCAGGTGAAAACAGAGTTCCTACCTCTGTTTTTTCACTTTTTCCTTTTTTTTTCTGAAAATTTAGAAAACAGAGTTAGGAACTCTGTTTTCTAATTTAATTTTTTTTTAATAATTTTTTTTTGAGAAAATTTATTTTATTTTTTATTATTTTCTTAAAATTAATTTTCAGAAATAGTTTTATATTTAAAAAAAATTGAACCGATGGTTCGGTTCGATTTGGTTTGTTTTTTTTGGTTAAACGGTTTGGTTCGGTTTTCAGTCTAATAAAACGAATTAATTTTCGATTCGGTTCGGTTTTGGTCCATAAAATATCGATTTGCATCGAACCGAATCAAATATATTGATCTCTATATTTTTATATTATTATTTTATTTATTTACTTTATTTTATTGTTAAGTTGTCATATAAACCGAAAAACCGAACCGAACTAAACCGAAATAATTCGATTGGTTTGGTTCGATTTTTCTAGCATTGCGGTTCGGTTTCGGTTTAAAAAATATATAAATTTGATTTTCAATTTTTTGCGGTTTCGGTTCGATTTTGCACCGAACCGGTCGTTTGCTCACCCCTAATTCCAGTTGTGTTTTAAATTCATTCCAAATTCAAATATTTTTTCAAATTTTGAGCAAAAAACATTTACACTTATCTGAAAAATAGTATATATATTTTCAAATTTGTAAAGTAAAATTTTAGTTAAACTATTTTTTTAAATACAAAATTATTCCTGAAAATTAATTCAATTAAAAAATCTGTTTTTTTTAAATTTTTTGAAAAAAAAAAAAGAAAAACTGAGTCTCAAAATTTTATAAAGAAAAAATAAAAATTGAGAAAACAGAGGTGTACATAATATATTAATTTTTATGATTTTGGCATTATTTGGTTAATTAGATTTTTAAATAGCATTAGTTTAATAAATTAGCCAAGGATTAAACACAACCAAGAACCTTCTGGACATATGTTGACAATTCCAAACTCCATAGTGCAAAATGTTTAAAGTAGAGAGGGCCCCACAAAACCATAGGCCTCCCATATGCGAGCACATTGATTTTCAATAGTAGCTGTGTTCCCACGCATTATCGATTCTATCCTCATAAATCTCATTATATTATACTATATCCTTTATTTCAATAAAATAATACTTGACGACTCCCCACCATTTATATATAATTGCAAAACAAGTAGATAATTCTCACATCAATTTTGAAAACCTATTTTCATTTCTAGAAAAATTCCAGTCTCCATCCCTTTTTCTCCCACCAACTCAAAAAAAGAAAAAGAAAAAAAAGGAGTCTTTGAGAAATCAAGAAATCAATTATTGGGGATGTTGCACTTGTTCTTCGCAGTGGCATTTTCTGCAGTCCCATTGACTCTTTACATCCCACCAATCAGAAGCTTGAATCTTTTTGTGGAGACCATGGAAGGTATGTGGAAGGAGTCAAGCGCTCATACTGTTAGGGTTTATCCTCGATTGAGATATGCTTGTTCAAGGATCTTGAATTGTATGCTCTGCAATACTACTAGGTAGATGGGCTTCGATTTTTACTTGGAAAAAGTTCAGAGCTTGGAAAGCCCAGATTATCATAAAGAGAATTTGTGAATAGTTGCCCTGTTTATTTTTTTTTCTTTTTTTTTCCTTGTTTATTTGGAGCAGTAGTTTTTTCTTGTGTGGTGATGTATATTTAGAGAATAATTGGGAAGGAAAAAATGTATCGTTTTGGTTGATTGAATCTACTTATTGAGTAAAAATTTAACTTGGTTTTTCTTCATTATGTATGTTTTTTTAACTGTGTTTAGGCTAATCTGTTAGATTATTCTTCTGTCTGATTGTTTTGCTTAGTTTTGTGGCTGATTCTTGGGTTTTATGGAGAATACAATATTAAAAAAATAAAAAATTCCAATTATTTGCACTTAATTTATTTGATAATTTGTCTTTTGGGGTGCTTTTGGCATAATTCAGAGGGGATGTCTCTGCAATTGCCAAAAGATTAGGGTCTTTTGGTATTTCATAATTGGGAATTGAAAGAATCCAACTGAAGTAGAGGGGAATAATAACAATCAGGAAATGCAAGTATGTCACTAGAGTTAAAAAATGGATGGGTTGATTCCATTTTATCCAACTGCTACTATTAGAATATGTTTAAGAAAAGAAAAAAAAATGCAGCCAGAAAAGCTAGAAAGCCATAGAATTGAGGGATGGATGTAGTGTGTTGTAACTTATCCATTAAATTATTTTACACCCTGAATGTGAAACTTTTCAAGGTTGTTATTCTTATCCTTTTTCCAAGGGGACCCTTGTCTGCAACTATGAGGTTAATATACTGAACTTCCCATACCATGTGAAGGATAGTGTACCAGTAAAGTGATGTAGATATAACTAAGCTACCCCATCAGCATTGTACTTTATAAACAATTGAACAGAATGTCATGAGATAAATCTTGAAATCAATCCAAGAACCTAGTTCTTACCAGATGGACTCGTGTACGGTTCATCTATAGTTGTTTTTCCAAGACAACCATGGCTGTCAAAATGCTCAATAGAGAAAACTAGGAAATAATGTTGTGTTCGGAATCAGTTTGCACCTTCGAGATGGAAATAATCTTCACCTGCAAAACCATTTTAAGCTAAGCGAATCTGCAGAATTAATTTTCATGAACCAAACTTATTTTACTGCAGCAGATGTTGATCCAAAGTTTGGGTTTATTGTGTTTTAAAGAGTGTGTTCTTTTGTTCCTTGGCAAGACAGTGTGTCATGTGTGAAAGAGTGCGAGGCTCGAGGTTCAGACTAATTATAAAAAAGACCTACCTATCTTTCAAAATAACAAATATTCCCTTGACATATGATTCTATTTTACAAATTACAACCTCAAAAGGGGACTATTTTTTTTTAAGTAAATACAAACTTCATGTGGGTGGTTGTAGTACCTTAAGTGGGCAGGGTATTTGTAATTTTGAATGATATCGTAAGTTTTTTTGGAATTAGGCTAAACCGTAAGGTAATTTTTGTAATTTACCCTAAATAGTGTGGACAAAGAACTTGCAATTCTGTTCCGATCATGAGGTACTACAGAGTGGCAGTTTGCTCCCCCTCAAGTCCATCTTGGTTGAAACAGCAATAATCGGATACATTCAATAGACTTTAGTATAAGAATGCACCGTGTGCTCACGTTATTTCGTTTTGGTATATGATTATAATATGAACAAAGTGTCCACAAATTCTGTTGACCAGGAATGCTGCATTACTTCAGGAAAATCACAAAATAAAAAGAGTACGTTAGAGTTTTTCCACTTCTTTTTGCTCTCATCTGTAGCGGATGCAGGAATTGAGACTTGGGGGAGGTGAAACTAGGGTTGTAAATGAACCGAGCTCGGATGAATGACGGTTGTTCATGTTCGTTCGTTTATTTTAAAAGATTGTTTGTGTTTGTTTGTTTAATAATTGAGCATGTTCACGAACGTAGACGAGCAGTTCGCAAACATGCTCATTAATTATTCATGAACAACTATATGAACATGTGTATAAACAAGTTAAATACACCTTGATTATGATCAATCAACTCAAAAAAATTTGAACATTATGATTATTGCAAATGTAAATATGTTGTAATATTAAACTAAAACAAGCTTATTTTTCATAATAAAGTAATGAATATTAAGCAGTAAATATATAATTAGTGATTAAAAATGAATAATAAACAAACATCAAACAAAAACTAAATGGACATGTTCGTGAACAGTTCATGAACATAAGCGAACACATATTCTTGTTCGTTTTTGTTCATAAGCTTAATAAACGATCATAAACGAACGCTAATCGAGTTCATTCACGAGCTGTTTGTCGAAAGCTCTGTTTGTTTACAGCCCGATGTGAAACCTATTTCTTTAATACAATCGCAAGATTTTTTTCTCAAAAATTTGGGGGGAATGTATTTTTCCCCATAATTATACATAAATATAAACTAATTACATATAAAATAAAGAAGAAAAAAATGAATTTTCTTTTGGGGGCAGCAGGCCCCACTTACCCCTTGATCCGTCGGTGGCTCTCATTCAGCTAGGCATAGGCCTAATTCCCAAAATATTGCATGTATATAATGAATTGGAAGAGTTGAAAGAGAAAGCTTTTACATTGGGGGCTCGTTTGGTTGGGGTTAATAGGAGGGATTTCACACCCATTTTTAATATTTCACTCCCATTAATTAGTTTGGTTCAAACCTGCAAAGCCCATGAAAAAGCAAGGGCCCGGTCCACTATCCACCCAAAATGGGTATACCATATCCCACCAAGGGGGTGGGATACAATTTCACTCACTTTTCGATAAGGAGTGAAATGTCAAAGAATACCCCATTTCCTCCCCATTCTTGTCGTTTCTCTCACGGATGGTGTGCTTTAACTGAGAATAACCATATCTACTTCTTGCCATTTAAGATCATTGCTTACCTAATTTGAAATGACTTATAAAATGCAAAAATGTGGGATGCAAGTAATCAGATGATGTCTCAGTATCAATTTAAATCTTTCTTTATATTCGTATGAATCCTTTAGTTATGTATTCTAGTGATCATTCATTGCTCATAGTCATTGTTAAGTCTCTGTTAACTACTAAAACCGATTTGTTAAACTATTCTTGTTAAGTTAAGGTAACTTCAAAGCAGTACCAAATTTCTGGGTGTTTTAAGATTTTCAAACACCAAAGTTCTGGATTTTAGTGTTTTTGCCCCATAAAATTTGTGGGTTCTTTTGTAAGTTTGGAAAACTTATGGCTTATTTAATTTGTGGGTTCTTTTGTAAGTTTTGGGTACTTTTGTAAATTTATCAAACTTTTAGTTGTTTAGGTTTTCAAACACCAAAGTTCTGGATTTTTATGTTTTTGCCCCATGAAATTTATGGGTTCTTTTGTAAGTTTAGAAAAATTCAAGTTTTAATTGAAAGTTTTGGGTGTTTAACATCAAACATCAAAGTTATGTTTCTTTTAGTTGTATGTTATATTTGCCTCAAAAGTTATATAGTTGGTTAGTTAATCCAAATTTTCAAAATTCTAGGTATTTTTGTATGAAACAAAAAATTCTGGCCAACATGTGAAATATTTATATATATGGCCTGACCTTTTAGAAATGTTATATTTGCCTCAAAAGTTATATAGTTGGTTAGTTAATCCAAATTTGCAAAATTCTGGGTATTTTTGTATGAAACAAAAAGTTCTGGCCAACATGTGAAATATTTATATATATGGCCTGACCTTTTAGAAATCTTATATTTGCCTCAAAAGTTATATAGTTGGTTAGTTAATTCAAATTTCCAAAATTATTGGGTATTTTTGTATGAAACAAAAACTTCTGTGATTAAAAATCCATTCTAACAAAGGTCCATTGAAAACATAAGTAGATTCATTGAAAACAGAGGTACATGTAATCAGAACACTCGAAAGTGTCGAGATTGTGCAGAAGGGTCTAGGAATTTTTTCCAGCGTAGGTGGAAGGAAAATGAACTGATGAAATAAGGAAGTGGTGAATGGCAAATAGGTAATATTAGGTGGGGTGAAAAGGGAAAATGAATTATAAGTTGGGGGCAAAAAGGTAATATTAGTTGGGTTGATTGTTCTTATCCATTTTAAACCAAACACATTATTAATAAAAGAAGGTATATCCATAAGGCTAATCCCTTAAACAAACATAATATTAGGACATATTATATCCACCTTATAAGGTTGGAAAATAACTTTGGAATGTATCACACCCATTACCATCCTGCAACCAAACTTGTTTATAATGTATTACACTATTGATGGAGTGTAAGATTGTTTGACTTAGAGACTCTCGCGTGGGCTTGTGCAGGAGTCCAAATCTTAAACGGATCATCACTGGGCCATAATATTCGCGTGCGCGCGTGTCCTGTACACGCGAATGTTAGAATTTCGTTATGCTAAAGTTCTTAATTGGCTTACAAGTAGGCGTTCGTCAATAATTAGTTCCATCCATGGACGAAGGTATGTGGGGGCCAAGGGGGCCACTGGGCCCCCCTCAATTTTTTTTTAAAAAAAAAGGGTATGTTGGTTATTTTACATTTTAATTTAAAAAAAATAGAAAATAGAAAAAAAAGTTTTCAATTATATTGCATTCCTCTTTCCTACTTTCATTTTTGAATCTTTAAAAATATGAGTCTTCATCATTTTTCCCTTTTCTTAAACTTTTGTACATTATTTAAGCTCCTCCATAAACATTAATTTGAATTTTTGCATTATTCTCTTGTGCCTCTATTTGTCCTTTTTGGTATATTGATATAATTGTATTTTGTTATTTATTGTTGAATATTAAGATGTTATTGAATTAATACATTGACTTAATCAAAACTTCTACTTATTTTTTTAAATTTAATGTATTGTTTTTCATTTTTATATGTGGTAGTGGACAATTGTCCACTTATGTTTTGTAAAAATAAGATAGTCATATTTTCCGAAAATATATTTTTTAGTCATTTTGACACGGTCATACCCTTCTTGTGTTCTCAGATGAGATACTTAATTATATTTCAAAAAACTGATGCAGTACATTTTCTGGTACCGAGCCATGGACCGGTCCCTAGAAATTAAAAAAAAAAGACAAAGGGAAATTTTGAACTCAAAAATAGCTAAAAAAACATGGTTAAAACTATTTTTCTCATGTAGAAGTGACCAAAAATTCGACGCACTCTTTTTATATTAATATTAGTTGGGGCCCCCTACCCAAAATTCTTGGCTTCGTCTCTGGTTCCATCTATTCTCGTAATTTTTGCACATTTTCCTTTGCTATGGTAAATTTATCCAAATTTCATTACCTAATACTTTGTTTGGCTTGTTATTGCTAAATTCAATTTCCCTTAATTTAGGAGACATGCTTGAATATGTTGTGCAGTTTGAGCCCCCCACTTCTAACAATAAAGCAGAGTATGCAGCCTTACTGATATGAGGAAGGCTGGCCTTTGCAGTAGGAGCACAAAAACTTACTCTTTTAATAAGTCTCAGCTAGTGGCCAGTCAAATCGAAGTAATATATGAGGTAAGAGAAGAGAAGACGATCAAGTATCTAGCCTCCATGAATGAATAGATGACTAGATTTGAAAAATTTGTGGTGACACAATTTCCCGCAAGGAGAACACAAAGGCAGGACGACAACTTGCCAAGCTAGCAAGTTCAATACAACTATCAACAATAGAGCGATAATATTCCTGGTGTCAAGTCAGTCAGAGCTCGAGAAACCAGAAATAGAGGTACTTAATACCATACTGAGCACCCCCTCATGGAATGATGGGATATTCCAATACTTTAAAGAAAGAACCATCATTAGCTCCCACTACGGAATTGAGTATCAAATTTTGTCTTGATAGATAGATAATCGTACAAGAAATGATTAAACCCAACCTTATCTGAAGTGCCTAGCCCCTGAGAAAGCCAACTACGTACTTAAAGAGATTTATGAAAGGAGCTGTGGTAATGCTACTAGCTGCAAATACCCGAAGGCAATGCTACTTCTGGCCAACTCTTTTGAAAGATACAGAGACTTTAGTATGATATTGTCGCTCATGCCAAAAGCACGCTAGAATAGTACATCTCCCAGCAGAAGCATTGCAATAGTTAGAGAGTCCTCGTCTCTGATGGAAATGGGCATAGTGAGACCATTTCCCTGGCACCAACTCAGAAGAAATTCCTGATAGTGGTAGTAAACTATTTTACTAAGTGGGTAGAATCACATCCCCTTGTGAAGATATTAGCTAGAAAAGAAGGTCATAAACTTTATTTGATAGAAGATCTTTTGCAGATTGTCCCCAAGCGTTAGTATCAGATAATGGAACACAGTTCCTAGGAGCAAAACTAAGGCAATAGTGTCACGAGAAGAGAATAAAATAATTCTTCACATCAATTGAGAACCCACGAGCCAATAAACAAGCCAAAGTAACTAACCGCATTATACTCCAACACCTAGACTAGATTGAGAACAACTAAAAGAAACTGGGCAGAAGAATTTTCCTCCGTTCTCTCCGCTTATCGCACAACTCCGTAGATGACCATTAGAGAGTCTCCATTCAGCTTAGCCCATGAGATAGAAATAGTCATCCCATCAGAAAATTGGTAGTCAAGCCTCAGAGTTGCGAACTACTCTCCAGAGAAGAATGATATCAATTTGAGAGTCAACTTAGCTTAATAGAGGAACTCAAATAGAAAGCTTTCACTAGAGCTAAAGTTTAGAAAAAAAATTTGCCAAAGCTTACAACACTAGGGTACACCATAGAAGTTTTCAAGTAGGAGACCTTACCATGAGGAAAGCAAAATTCTGTGGACCAATTGGAATGTTAGGCCCAAGGTGAGAAGGACCATGTAAGGTCACTTATATATTGAAATCATGAGTTTATGAGTGCAACCTATGGACGCACATGGAATATAGATAATCTTCGAAGGTATTACCCTTAAGGCCTTGCATAGTGGTCATGGCATTCTCCTTACATGTAATAAGCTCCTTTTTCATTATTATGCAAGTTAGTTCCTTTAACGAATGTACTACTTTTCAAGTCCCAAAGATAAGTCTCCAGTTATTTCTTCTACTACTACTACTACTACTACTACTACTTATTAGTTAGAGTTATTTCTTTAACATCATTCGTTTCGATCTCTTTCATTCATAATTCTCCAAGTTATTACTAGCGAAACTAAGCTTGTACACCTAACCCTTACAGGTTATCAGCTCCACTAAGAGAGGAAACTATCCACTTAGTCAAGAGATAAATAAGAAGGTCTGTAAGAGATAGCTTCTCACTATCTAGACTATTCACTAAGCATACTCTCCGTAAAAGGTAGCTCTACACCATCGAGGACATGCTTCATTGCTTTGGCAAAAGCCATATAATAGGCAACTACGTGCTATCCATGGAATTCTTCAAGTAAAAGTCTTATAATAGGTAGCTACGCACTATTCATGATATCCCCTAAGGCTAAGTCTCGTAAGAGGTAGATATGTGATATCCAGTGCACTCATCAAACACAAGCCCCATAAGAGGTGGTTTCGCACAATCTAAGGTAACTCCTATGCATGCACATAAGAGGTGACTCAACCCCATCTAAAATATAGAACAAAAAGTCCATCACACTTAGTAAGACCAAAACACATACAAGGATCTTTACAAAAACCATACAAGCAGTGAGAAAAATACCAAAGCATGAAAAATGCCAACATGTATGAAAGTTAAGAAAAACAACTGAGAAAAGGAACCCACAAGATCAAGAATGAGAGAACACCACAGGCCAGATCAAGCGGCCGCTTACGCCACATGGAGCATTAGGCCGCGACGTCCGATTGACCTTTACCCAATGGTGGTCTTCAATTGTTGTCCGTCGTTGTCTTCTGATTTTAAACTTAATTAGTTCTCTCCCTTGTTAATACCTCCTCCAATCTACCCCCGTGTCGCGTACTATCCAATCAAGTAAGGAATTGAATAAGACATGCCAATCTCAAGATAATCTGCTCGTGAGTCATTAGAGCTTAAAACAAGTCTCCAATGGACTAAGTATCAAGGAGGATAGAAGAGGTCCCCAATCCAAAAACTATGTATTGAGGATAACTTTCTCCCAGAAGCCAATAAAGACTCCCACTTATGAGGTATTATGTACTGAAGAAGGCTCTCCCTTATCAAGCACCAAAAAAGGATAAAGGAGTCTCTAGACCAAAGTCTCATACGGACCAACTCCGGGCAAAAAGCTTAACTTGAGCACTGCTCATTCCTCATCTGTAGGGATGGCAACGGAGCGAGTAGGGGCGATCCGTGTTAAATATAATTTTATTATTTTAAAATTTTATCTTGTATTTTATATTATTAATAAATTTTTTATCTTATATTTTGTATTATAAATGCATATTATTTATAACAATTATCTTATATATGTTAAATATAATATTAAGTACATAACTATATTATCTTATATAATATACATGTAAAATATATATTAAATATATTAAAATATATATATATATATATATATAGGGATTTGATCAAATGAGACCAGATAAATAGAGTGAGACAGTGTGGACTAATCTTGGCCACAAATCAGTAATTTTAAATGGTTCAGATTTACCCAATTTAGTAAATATTTTTTATTTATTTTAAATTTGAGAAGGGCAGATTAGTCAATTATACCCTAACTGGTCGTGTGCTCGCCTCTCCTAATCAGACCCAAAAAACGCCATGAAATCGCTGATCCGACTCCAGGAATCGGTCTCCCAACACGGAGATCCACTCGAGCGAGTTTCGTTCTACTTCTCTGAAGCTCTTAATAGCAGAGTCTCGCGTCAAGCAGAGAAAACGGCTCTCAGGGATTCTCCAACAGCATCGCTTCTCGCTACAGGGAATCGGTTGCGAGACTTTGCCAAGCTGCTGGATCTGAAGTTCGAATTTGAACGGATTTTGGTCCCAGTTCATGAGCTCAAAGGCTCGAGTTTCCGTGTCGTGGATGAGGTTTTGGCAGTGAACTTTATGCTTCAATTTTATATTTTACTGGACGAGAAGTAATGAAGGCGTTGAAGTTGCACTCAAGCTTCCAATCATTAAATCCATGCGTGGTCACTTTGGGTGAATACGAAGTGAGCTTGAACCGGATCGGGTTTCTACACCGTTTCAAGAACACGCTCAAATACTACACAACCATATTCGAATCGCTCGAACCGAACTTGACCTGGGACTCATCGGAGCGGCTCCAGGTGGAAAGACTGTTGCTCGGTCATAGAATAGCCGGAGTGGTGGGCCCGGAGGAAGAAGACGATGCTGATATGGATGGATTATTGTACACTTATATGTTTTTCAATGTATACTTAGATGTGTTTTGATGTATAAGTAGTTAATTTTTTATGTATGTATTTATGTTGATGTGTACTTATGCTTTTTGATGTATACTTATATGTATTTTGTTGTATACTTATATGTGTTTTGTTGTATACTTATATTTTTTGTTTGACCATTTTTTTATATGCAGTAAAATTATGTTAAATATACAGCAAAATAGGTTTAAGTATACATCAAATATATGCTAAATATACAACACAATAATGAGCATAATTTCCTCTCTCCCTATAATTGATTTACTTAATCCACGGTCCCCACATGTTAATGAACGTGATTCTCTCTCTCTCTCTATAACTGGTTCCTTGATTCATGGTCCCCACATATTTTTGTTTGACCATTTTAATATATAGTAAAATTATGTTAAACATACAGCAAAATAGTGTTAAGTATACAACAAATCATTGATAAGTGTACATCATACTGCATGGCAGAGCACAAATGCACGATTTTCTCTTTCCAGCGCGATTTTCTTGCGATTTTCTCTCTCTCCACGTGATTTTCTCTCTCCTAATAACTGATTTCATATTTGGATGGTCCCCCACATGTTTGTTTTGACAATTATACCCTTATTTTGCCTTAATTAAATCTTTAATATAATTTTAACCCCTATTTATCCTAGCCATTGATATAGATAAGGGAGGGTTGAGATGAGTCCACATTGTCTCACTATAATATGTGGTCTCATTATAACCTCCCTATATATATATATATATATATATATATATATATATATATATATATAACATGGGGCGGGTATCCACGGGGCAGAGGTGATACCCAGATTCGTGGCGGGACAACCCAAATGGGGCGGGCCAGGTTAGGTCTTGAACTGGGCAGGTCAAATTGCCATCCCTACTATTCCGCTGCCCAGAAATTGGGGCCTTTGGATAGGGATAAATTGATTTTTTTTCTTTATTTATTTATTTATTGCATTTATTAATTTAAAAACTAATTATTAATTCCCAATATCATTATTTTATTAGGTCAAAATGTTATTAGGCAGCCCATTATGTTTATATCATTATTTACAGTCATGAGGCCTACTTCATCATATCAAATCTATGAGACTTATCATAACAGGTATAAAAGATAACTCACTATTCCATTGTAAGTTAATCTAACGTAAATCATTTATGTACTACCTTTGCCATGCATTTTTAAAAACACAATCACTTAATGTTTTTTAAAATATGTATATCAAGCTCACACATATATATAAGTTATTTTATACTCTTTGTTTAGTACATATATTTAAACCTATAATTTTGATCTTTTACTTATTTTTGAAAAAAATAATCATATTGAAAACTAAGTTAATTTTTTTTTGAAATATTTATTTAAAAGCCATAAATTTTATCAAAGTTAGAAACACTAATCAGCACTATTTATAATTATTGAAGATTGTCTCATAATCAAAAGTTTAATATCCTATTTTTCTTTTTTTTAAAGTATCTATACAGTTTTTTTTTCATGAAAAAATATTTCTAACGAGTGTTTCTGAATTTAAATTTTGACTTATTTCTTTTTATGTTTGTATGAAAACTTGGCTCTTGATCAAATAGATAGATTATTTTCATATAAATTTGGTTTGGTTTTTCATTTTAATAGAATTATTTGGAATCTTTTACATGAGACCAAATTGATATTTTACTAAAATTGCAAACTTCAAAACAAATGGATCCACATAACCTTATGTGCAAGTGTCATAGTAAAATATTCATGTGATTATAACTAAAATAAAATAAACGAAGAATTAACAAAGAAAATATATGAAAGATCATAATAATGCATCTAACACAAAGAAAACTCATAAATCAACTAAGAAAAAGCTACTTCAGCCATCAAAGTTCATAAAGATAATGACTAATGTGATTGAATAAAAACTTATTTTGTTACAATATCATATACGTTTTAAATGTTTTTCGAATTTAGTTCTTTAAAATTTAATTTATCATTCACATATATGTATAAAAAAAATATTTAGAAGCATGTCAAAATATTTCATTTTAAATAATTAAGTGTTTTTCAATATATCTTATTGATTATACCATCTATCAATTTAGTAAAATTATTAAGTTAGTAAAGTTATATAAATCACGTGCAATGAATGTGTTTTTTAATAAAATTATATAAATCACGTCCAACATAGGTGCAATGCTCGTATGCACGTTTTACTAAAATTATATGAGTTTTGAATCGCGTGCAATAATTATTTTTTCTCCTTCTAAATTTATATAAATCTTGTGCAATTTTTGTGCTTTTCTGTAAAGTAAAATAAATCACATGCAAAACATGTGTTTTTTTAACTAGTACTGACAAATAAAGAAAATAAGACAAAGAAAAATCTTTTAATGATTTTCTGTCATATTTACAATTAGTGGTAAGTAAGCACCAATAATTCATCTGTCTTTTTGAATCCAATACACTTTTATAGCCTTGGAGATATGACTTGTCCTTAATTCCACGGCCAAAACCTGTACATGAAGCCAATTTTCCTAGCGAGTTTCTTAATTAAGCACAATGATATAAAACAATTAAAAAGGAACCATAAAATGCAATTGTGTAGTAAAAAAATTTATTGAAAAAGGAAGCGACATAAATTCAGGGAAAATTTTGGTCCCATTTCCTTATATTTGTGTACCTTCGAAAAATTCATCAAGCTTTTCAATATTCCCCCAACTAGATTCTGAAACTCATCGCCCGCCCAACCCAGTCTAACGAATATGGATATTATAATACATATCACATCGCCAATGAGAATGTGGAAATCCTTTGGAAAACCCATATGCATTTGCAAAGTTTTCGTGACATGAGAACCGCGTAACCATTATACTATAAATGAATATGAACATGAACACTTGTAATCAATCTCTTCTTCACGTTGGGGAAATGTCTTGTAGATATATACATTACAACTGCATTTAAGATTTCATGAAAAAATGGTAATTAATTTGATTTGTATTGTTTTCAAACTATTGAATAGATTATTTTTATGTTTCATTTTACTTGGAATGAATACCAGAATACTACAAACTGCAAGTTGGCAGCAATGTTGCAGCATCTTAGTTTAAACTTTTTGAGATGGTTCCACCTTCCACCTTGATAATAAAAATTCCTTGATAATAAGAATTAAATAAACGATCAAATGAGAAACATAATAAGAAAGAAGTGAAAAGAGAGAAAAAAGTGTAATTACCAACTGTGATTTCGAAGACAAGAACCACTATTAAGGCTGCCCACATTTCGACTCGTCCAAAGCTATCGTATAGAGGCCTATAGTAGTACAAAAAGACACCAGTGTGAGAGCTACTCCAACCTTAATAGAGAATACAATTTTTCTTAGATCATCATCTCCAGTTTCTCCGTGTTCTTCCAGTTCTCTTTAACTCCCAGAAATGACCTTAAAGAAACCACTAGATCTCTTGATTTTCTGAATCCGCAGTGAATTTTGGAATGTGAATATTCTGAGTTTTGACTTCCCCAATGAGTAACGAGCAGTGAAATTCGGAGTTCCCTATTCCCTAACCAGTAATATCGTAATAGCAGTGATATTGATTCGACATATAAACTTGCTATCGTTTGCTCTTTTCTATAGTGTGAACATAAAATGTTTTGAATTACAAATCTAATTAAATAATATTTGAAAACAAAACAAACAAAAATAAAAAAAAATAGTAAGGGACACATTCTTGAATATATGCTATATTGATTCCAATCAACGAATTTTGGGTTGATTGTATTTATTATCTTTTGGTGATTTTTATGTAATGCGAATATCCTCGAAATCTGGAATTCTGAATTCCATTGATTTGACACACACACAGACACATATATAAATACTCTTATTTATTTTGTGAACATAAATTGTTTTGAATTATAAATTTAATTAGACAATATTTGAGAACAAAACAAATAAAAGTAAAAAGAGAAAATGGACATGTTCATGGATAGATCCCATATTTGGTAAGTTAATTAATTATTGAATACGACAATTGTATTTATTATCTTTTCGGTTCTTTTTGGGACTCTACAATATGATAAATGTGGTTATGAGAATATTCCATGCTCTGAATTCCTTAATGAGTAACTAGAAATGATATTGATTTGACACATAAACTTGCTATTATTTGCGATTTCAATAAAATGCACGTGATTAGAATAATTGTAGTAACAAGTTAAAAACACTTGTGATGCACCTGATTTGTATTACTCTAGTAAAAAACATGCGTAGTACACTTTATTCGTGTAACTATTGTAAAAAGCTAAAAAGCCCACATATGATTAATATAATTTTAGTAAAAAGCTCATACAATATAACTCAAGAGGTTTTCTACATTCCCACGTCGATTATTTTGACCTGATTTCCACAACTAGCACTCCAAAGCTAAAAACATGTTTTCCGACTTAATAAAAATTTCCCGTGCATAACGTATATCAGGAGTGATATATTCTCTTCAATATGCAAATTGCAATAATCTTTTGTCATGTCCCAAACAGATCTTAATAGCTGAAATATCACTTCATAATAAAATAATAAAATATGTTCATTATATGCAAGATTCATGCATATATTTACAAGTACACCAATATACTAAACTAAAATAACTCACTAGTTATGGGAGGTCCATCTCCAATGTGGCAACTACATATCCTAGTCTTATAAAATATTTCCCTTCTCTTACAAGTTTGTTATCTGGTGAGAAATATTTTAAAACATGAGGAAAACCTTCGTAAGTGGGTGCATGGGTGCTGCAAGTGTCATGTTTGATGACAGTTCAAAATTTGGATAAGATCAATATTATATAAGCATATCAATGTTTAAGATAGCTTACGAGTTTTGAAATCTCGAAATGTTGCCGGTGTCTTAACCCAATTCTTCTTGCTACCGGCCACTGTCCTTCGTTTTTTTCCGCTCAGAACTTAATTGATTAGAGATTCAATTGAAAATAAATTAGTATACTAAGATTTTATATTTCTCACCTAAGAACTTAATATCATAAGAAATTCAATTCAAATAAATTACTATACTCATATTTTAAATATAAGTAAATCAAAATTTTGGGGTCCTACATCTATAGTTTATGTGCCTTGTGACCTAAATTATGAAATAATATCTTCTATTCAAAATCGTCTTTCATCCAGTGTTTTAATATCATCTTATTAACATGCACTCACTTGGTGCATTTATTTTGAAATACTAGATGAAACACGTTTCAGGATAGGAAATCCGAACTGCTAATCATGGTATTGGTGCTAAGCAATTAGAAACAAATATAAAATATTTTTTTTCTTAGAAGGTGTATGGTGTAATTAATACTTACGACGTTCCAACAATCTTGTTCGCACTGCCTTGAGTCTCATCTTGACCCAATAGCCTTGCATGCCAAAGTTTGCATTTTGGGGTTTATCCCTCCATGTAAAAGTACATTATTGTGTTTGAGATCAATCACAGTAAATAAGCATGACTTGAGAATCTTCATGCAAGTAGATAATTCCCCTGGCAATATCTATTATGATCTTGAAGCGTCTATCTCAATCTATGTACAAATGTTTAATTGGGTCTATATATCAAGAATGAAATTATATTTCAAGGTTTACTCTGAAATAACATTAATTGAGAACAAAATCTTATCGAGAGTAACTATGTATTGCGGCAAAATGATATATTTTACCAACTATAAAGAGATATAGGCTCACATTTTGAACGATTTCATATATGAGAAACTTCTCAATCCTTTCTAGACAATAGTGAAAGAGTCTAACCAGAATCAAGTATTGATGATTGGCCAATAATAAGACATCGATCTTAAATTCGAGATCCCACTATTCTGGGATAATTTTTTAACAACTATTTCTCGATCATTTGGAAATTTTCCCTCATATTAGTTGACAATACATTAGAATACATGATCTTTATTTATGTTTTTTTAATTTTAAGTTGTTAGATATCAATGTTTCTTTGTAAACCACAATCTCATATACCTTATAAACAACCCCAAATCCATATCTACGTGTCAGCAAGTCGAAATTAGCAATAGCGGGATTTTGGTGGAGATACTACGACAAGGACCAATATTTACGAGAAGCACATTTTGACAGGCACTGGCTAGTTCTGTTGTTACCTGAGATTATGATATGACATTTGTTTTCGTTCTAAAAAATAAATTTATGCATGTGTTTGCAATTCACATGTTTAAACATGGTAATATCCGTGCTATACTTGGATATATTATTCAGTGGGCGCTTAATCGTGGAGAAATGCCCAATTTTATGGAAAAAATGTGCTACATATACATATCTATCACATATTCACTGTATCATCTACTAAGTGTAACATCTCCAAAACCGTAAAAATAGATTATAAATTGTAAGGTTTGTTGCAAGTGGTAGGGGTGTTCACGATTTGGTTAACCGACCAAACCGAACCGAAACTGATAATTCGGTCCCGATCGAAAACCGAACCGAAATTTCGGTTTGGTTTTCGATTATTTTTTTTGAAAATTCGGTTTTCGGTTCGGTTTCGGTTCCCCGAACCGAACCGAAAATCGAATAGTTTTTTTTAACTCTTTAATATATATATATATATATATATATATATAGGGGGAGGATCAAGTGAGACCATGTCTCTAGGTGAGACACAATGGACTAATCTCAACCATCCCCCACTATTAATCAATGTGTATGATTTAATGGATAAAAATATATATTAAAATATCAATTTAATCAATATAAGGGTAGTATGGTAAAATAACATAACAAGTTAGTTACAAAAATGGAATCAAATATTTTTCTCTCTCATACATCTCCCAATTTTCCCAATCCCACACATCTCTCTCTCTCTCTCTCTCTCTCTCTCTCTCTCTCTCTCTCTCTCTCTCTCTCTCTCTCTCTCTCTCTCTCTCATTCCTCCATTAACGCAAATAAAAGAAAAGCGTGAAGAACTCGAAAATTACGAGAGAAAAAATAAGAAAAATCGGTGCAATATTACGGAGAAATAAACGAAGTGAGTTCGAAAACTAAATATGCAACAAAACTCAACTAAATATGCATTATCTGAAAACTATCTATGCGGCGTAAAAAAACTAATATGTAGTACAATATATCCAACTATGCAAGACGTCATAAACTATGCAACAAAATCAACTAACTATGTATTATCTAGAAACTATCTATGCATTGTGGAATAACTAAATACACGCAAAGACATTATGTAACATCCCATTTTTATAATTTCCAAAAGCAACATCCCATTTTCATAACTAAATATATATTATATTGAACCTATTTATGCAGTGTAGTATAACTACATATGCAGTACGTTATATTCAATTATGTCTTGTTTTCGTAAAACAGTGCCAACAAAATAACTAAATATGCATTATTTGATGTCTAATTATGCAGTAGAAGAACCCTAACTATCTTTGTAAAATAAAAATATTGGAAAGAAAACGGGTTCCTTTAAATTCCGCCACAAAATCCCGTGCAGTGTCAATTTCAAAGCCCATAAAACTATTGGGACCACTAATTTGAACTACAAAATTACAATCTTACCTTAAAATCGAAAATTAGGAAATAATTAAAAAAAAAACTGAATTAATCACATCTCTTCATTTTTTAAAATCAATGGGTAAGATGAGTCCACACTGTCTCACCTAGAGAGGGTAGTCTCATTTGAACCAAATCCTATATATATATATATATATATATATATACACACTACCATGTGATTCGTGACCTGGGCTCTTTGGGAAAACTTAGCCAAAACCTCTGCTAAAACATGACGAGCTTCTTATATTAATAAAAAAATTGGCTGAGCGAGACAATGTTAGTTTTTGAGTTTTTTTCGAATTTTTAGAGATTTTCGGGTGTTTGCTTAATTCTGGCCGGATTCTGTATTTTTTTATTTGGAATTCTGCATTTCTTGTTATATTCAAGCTTTGTCTGCCTTCGATTTTGGTTAACCGTGTACCGAACCGAAAAAACCTAAAAAAAAAATTCAGTTTTGACCGAAACGAACTGTGGAGTTCGGTTCGGTTTCGGTTTGAGTTTTTGACGAAATTTCGGTTAACCATTTCGGTTCGATCGGTCCGGTTTAGACCGAATGAGAATGAACACCCCTAGGAAGTGGTTACATGCTTACGTAAGATGAGAAGTTCATCGTGCAACCTACTTAGTATCAAGTATCAATTATGGCTAAGTATTGTTCAAAAACTTGTATATAGAAGTTCGAACACGAACTTGTTTTGCGTATTGCGTCCTTTATTACATTGCACTAATTGCTACCACTAATAATTTTTTCATATGACAGATAATTTATGCAATACAATATATAATGCAAAAGACGCAAACAGATTCTGTCTTATAAAAGTTAAACAAGGAATAATAGCAAATGCAGAAGTAGAAGGCAAACTCGAATTTTTTTTGAGATTTGAAAAAGGGGTCACCGCAGTATCGTTTTGATTTCATACCTTCGTAGCCCAGAAAAGAAGGGTAAAAATTCTGGAAAAAGCATTATGGCCTTATGATGTGATAAATTTAGAAAAACATGGGAGCTATTGATTTTGTGAGTATAATCTTTTAACTTGTTATGTGATTATATAATTAATTTGTTTGGAATGAATTGCATGACATCTAGAAAAACCAGGCAAGATATTCAAGCTTGTCCAGTTCCATAAATTCCTAAAAGAGCTGGGACACCCATAAGGGCCAAAACACAACCTCCAACCTGATACAATAAATGTATGTTCGAATATAGACTGGGAAGAAAAAATTCTTATTCGACAACAATTTTGATGTTAGCTCGGCAACATGAGATAATGCCAGTAATATTAAGCAAACATCTGGCGCATATTTAGCAAGGGAGACAAAACCTGAGTAACCAACCATTCATTATGTAGATGAAGTTTAGAACATGAGGCTGGAACTTGAAAAACAAAGTTGTAATTACATAATTTACACCAGAATTCCCATTTAGCGCAATGATTATCAACGAGACAAGTTCCAAATAGTTTCTTAGACAAAAGGGTCAGAGACTGCAAATTTTTAATAGCAATTGAAGATATCATCTCCCAATAGCATCTTAGTATGAAGCAACAGTATGGCTGCAATGAGATAACCTACTACATATGCAATCTTCAGTAGATACTGAGCAAACTAAGTTTCAAAAAGACTCTTCGAGAAGTCAGAAATCGGCATAAATACTTTTACAATATTGGGATTCAAGAAGTTCCCTCCTTCTGGAATCTGCCCAAAGCAATTTTTCATATTCTTCTCCATTGAATCGACAAGATAGCTCTTAAAATAGTTGTGCAGAGTGAAAAGAGTATTCACAATTTACATGATCATCCACTAAAAACTTGAATAACTCATAAATAGAGGTGATACACAACATATTATTTTTACTGGCAATCACATAAACATTTGTATGCATAAAACAACTGGACAATATAAAATCATATACCTCAGTTTCAAAATTTGCCAATTCCCAGTCCCCTAGCTTTATTTTGGACAAACACTATGAAAAAACTCATCTTTATTTTCATATAAACTCAATCAAATATCAAACATCTTTCTGAATTATCCAGTACTGGCAACAGCTAGCAGTAGAGATTGTATAGAGATAATATAAACTCAAATTCAACGAAATTTCGAGTACAATCACATAACAAAATAGAGTAGAGGAAAATTCTAAGAGCAGAGTATTTAAGTAAAATTCTAACCCAAGACCACCAATCAGTACGGACAAGAACCAATTATCCAGCTTTGGCAACCACAATATTCTTAGGGTTGATGCTCTCGATGATAAACCTATCATTTGTAATCTTCTTATTGTAAACCTGTCGATATGGAAGAAACGTAAGGTAACCCGCAATCGCGATTGAATATCCTCCCCTCACTTTCTCCGCCACGAAACCTCTCACCTTAGCGTTAGCCCTCCACATATTCTTCAGCTCCAGCCACGCCCGGTGTTTCCTGAACCTCCGCGGCAGGAGTAGCGGCTGCTCGCCGCCACCGACGGTGTCGTTTTGTCCTACAATGTCATCGAACCTGGCGGCGGCCTGCTGCTTGGTTCGCGAATCGCCGGTTACTAAATCGACGAAGCATCGCTGCAATATGAGATTTTTCACCGGCAGTTCTTCATTCGATGGCTTGAGGAACCCGACCCGGCTCGAGAAATTGGCCGGGCCGGCGGTTTTTGGAGGCTTGATGAGCTCATTCTGTGTGGCGATCCTCGGACGACCCACTCCTGCGTCGACGAGGTACAGTTCTTCTCTCAAGCGTACAACTTTGGCTTCCAATGCATTCCCGCTGCGTAGGAAGAAGCTTGAATTGGATCTTGGGAACAGCCGGCTCATGTATACGCTCATCTTGTGGATCGATCTGAATGCTAATTCTACCCAGTGGGCAGTGATTTTGGTTGATCTTCAATTGAGGGGTTTTGTGGAGATTTTAGGGTTTCTGTAATTAAATTGGATAATTAGATCTTACCTCTGTGCTTTAGGAATTTGCATTTTTGCCCCACAAGTGTGTTTATTTCCATCTCCATAATGTAAGGGCTGTTAATGAATTTAACGGGGTTGTCGTGACCCAATTTGGATCTTACTGTCCGGTCTTGACCTCAATCTCGAATTTAGAATTCTATAACATTCTAACTAAGTGTCTTCAATTTGGATTTTTATAAAATCCATTAGGCTCAAATAAATTAGATTGGTATCGAACTTGAATAAAGATTCGACCAATTTTAAACCCTTTTTATAAATACTTGAGGTTAAAATATATTTAGTGTCATTTGAAAAAATATTCTTAATTATTTTAATTCAATTTTCTGTGTAGCCTATCAATATTCAGTATAAACGATATTATATTTCAGACAAAATTACTTTTTAAGTCCTAAGTGAAGCCACTCGGAGATTTGGTCTTTTAAATGAAAAAATCGGACTTTTAGTCATATGACATGCTACAACATGTAAATGTTACCTGCGGACTTATGTTGGTTTTTTCCCTTCAAAAAACACAATTTTTCATTCCAAATTAATGATATGGCGTCCAACATGACAATACACTTGCAAAGTTGAAAAAAATACTTGAAAAAAAAATATATAAATATAATTTAATTGTGTTAAAGAGGAGAAAGTCAATTGTAAGTAATTTTATACCATAATTATTTTAGGCTAAATACCCATTTTATGTTTCTTTCTTATTTAACAACCGTGATTTGTGAATAATTCTTTTTTTTTATGTGAAAATATTTTGTTTAATCCATTTTTAATGTTATGTTAATTACTCATAATTTAAGCCTTTATTAAAATATAGTTATATAAGAATTAGAAATGAAGTATATAATAAAAATAGAACTATATATAATAAAAGAGTTATGGTATTGAAAATGAGAAATACAAAAGAAAAATAGAAAATAGAAAATAGAAAAAAAGTTTCTAAATATTTTACGTACAAAAAATTAATTTATATTTTTTGCATTTTCTTACAATAGAGTTTTTTTTTTTTTACTTTAGTTGTAAATTATATTTAAATATTTTTACTTGTGGAACAATTCAAGATATTAAAAATTTGAATAAATAATTAAAAATGTAAAATTTAAAGTTCCAAGTTGCCTTTTTCTTTTTGCCCCCTTCATTTTGTCTAGTTCAAATAGGATGTCCCTTTCACAATTTGGAACGACAAATTATTTTTTTAAATAAAAGAAGTCCACGTCATCCAACATGTAACATTTGGAAGTCCAAAATTTTTTCATTTAGAGAACTAAATCCAAAGTCGAAGAAAAAAAAGGATCAAATCTCCGAGTAGCTCCACTTTGAGGGCTAAAAAATATTTTGCCTATATTTTTGGATGCAAACTAAAATTGATTCCTGATCATAGGAGAATATAGAGAACCATATTATTACAGCAAGAAGTGGTGGAAAAGTCGCATTTTTTGCATCTTAATTTGTTTTTCGTTAACTTCTCATGACAAGTCTAATTTTCATTCCAAACATAATTGGGATTTGAATTTATTAAGAAAATATTAAGAAAAATATATAAAAATTTCAAATGATGCAACTTCCTCAAAATTCTTTGATCCAAACATAGGTACTCTTTCACTTAAAATAACGACGTTGCATTATTTATTCTCAACGTGGCCCTTTTGATACCATCATTGCAAGTATACTTGGAATTTTACCATTTTACCTTTGATTTCTGGTTTTTCTTCTGGAAAATAATGCCATTGAATCTTGGATTTTGCTGAGGAAAAGGGAAGGGAAAAGGAAAATATCAATACAAAGCACAGAATCCTATCATCAAAAGAGGAAATTATTTTCTTGGTATATATTGTCAAAAACACAAACGGCATGAAATAAGATCTACGAAAATATATTTGTTGCCTCGCGATTTATAATCCATGATTATATTACTTCACAGTTGGAGCTTTCAACATGAAACCAAAGACGGTTCGAGTTGGAACGAACACTATAATCCAACATAATTAAAAAAATAAATGTAAAATAATTCAAAAGCTGTGACCATCTGTATAACTACATTGTAGCATTCAAATATGCTTCAAACCTAAAAGTATAAAGCCAAGTCTTTCTAAATCTTAACAAAACTTTTGATACAACAGCTCAAATCGAAGCGCTGAAAACTCTTGGGGCGAGGCAGTGAAGTTATAAATCTGGTACACATATCATTTATGAAGTATATTGCTATATGCTATATCTCCAAGGCTCAATTCCTAGAAAGAAAATTTACATCTACCAGCCTAGAAGCCTATACATCTACTTAAATTCAAAGAGCAACACAAAAAGCTTTGACTGCAACTATATATGAAAATAACCACGAACTTGTAGCTCAAGTGGTATTGCTCACCCTTTGTAAGGGTGTCGACCGGGGTTCAAACCCGGTATCTTTCAGTTTATTTGAAATTTATCCCTTCCCCTTCAACCAGTACTCCCAACTTATAAAAAAACTATATATGAAAATAAAAAACATATATATAAGTAAAGATGAAGCCCTGAACCTGCTAGCACGATTGATGTCCTCCAATTTACCTCTCGATCAAATTACCCACATGATTTGCTGCAGCCATTTTTTGTGCTTGCCACTGCCTTATAAATTGAAGATTTGCGCATCTTCACATCACAAGAATATTATCACAGTGCCCAACAAGATCTTGCCGCCCTCAGTTACAAAGGGAATTACGATCGATACCAAAAGACTTCGAACCCGATGCAATTTGTCAACAGGCTTTTACAGACACCCAAAGCAAATTCATTAATGAGAGATTTTCTGACTGCAGCTTGAACAATGGTTCTTTATATAATTCAAACGCCATGTTCTACTCCACTGTTTATCAACTTCACATACCCTTGTAAGAGTCCCATATTCATGGTATTCTGCAATTATTGCGAAAGAAAATAACCATAAGATCAATACTTCGGAAAATTCGTAAAGATGCAAAATATTGCAGAAATGCACAAAAACAGTTATATTAATTTCTAATGTTGGATTACTATTGATAGGTGTGAGTTTTGCATGTATTTTGAGGCGTATTTCTGGCTATAATGATGGTAAACATGCACATACTCGCGTTAAATGTTACATATTCACTCCTTGTGGAAAAGATATTACACTTTGCTTATTTTGTAGGAATTTCATCATATTTGAAGCAAATTGAATACGAATACGAGAATAGCAAAGTGGAAACACGGAGAATTGAGTGAGTATACGAAAAGTGAAGCCAAAAAGAGCGAAAGATGAGCGTCTAAGGAAAAGACAGGGAGCGCACGGGTTGGGCGTGCCTTAGGCACCACCCGTGCACCCCTGTATGAAGAAAATTTGAGCCTCTGTAAGGCGCACGGGTAGCTCGTGCACCGACGCATGACCCGTGCGCCCTACAGAGAATGGATTATTTCAACGGGATGGCGCACGGGTAGCCCGTGCTCCGACGCACCACCCGTGTGCTCTACAGAGACTGGATGATTTCAACAGGATGGTGCACGGGTAGCCCGTGCTCCGACGCACCACCCGTGCGTCTGCTACTGAATCCCATGTCTGCAAAGATATTGCCCTAAACTGAAAAGGGGTATAAAAAGGCTTTTTGGGGGGCGCACACAAGGATATTCTGGCATTTTTGGGATCTACAACACAAGACAAGAGTCTATTCTTGGAAGAAGACATCAAGGAGACAATCGGGTTGTATCGGAGCTTGAGGAACGGAGATACATCGAGAGATTGTCGACTTTCCTAAGTTTTTTTGCTTCTCTTTTAGTTTCAATCTTTCATTTTCATTTGTAATGGCTTTGAACAATTTGTTTATGAGTTGTTTAGAAATCATGTGTAGCTAAACTCTTGAGATTTAGGGTTTTGAAGTAGATTAATGAACTTTTGTTGGATGTTTTAATCTTAGTTGAAGTTATTATCTTGAAGCCTATTTGAGTATTTGGAGCTTATTCTTGTTTTATCACTTGATCAATGATTTAACTTGTTTGATATATTGATTCATAATTCGAAAGATAAGTTTCAATATTAGATCTTGAATACTCGACACAAATATTTGCATGAATCGAGAGGTTTGTAAATATTTGTGAGGATATTTGATCTTTTAAATTTTTGGGAGTTGAATGCTTCATGTTGAGTAGAGATGCTAGCATAAGTATTTCAATCTACGTTTTATATGCATCTCGAGAAGGAGGATAAAATAGCTTTGTGATCGTCTTATAGGAATATTGATAATAACGTGGCTTGATTAAACCGGATAACAAGAGGATTATTAATCGAAACCTTAACTCGGAAATCCATTTCATTATCTTGATACTTCTATCATTTGTATTATCTTAATCTTGTGTTTTAGTGATTTAAATTGTCTTAATCTCAATACAACAATCATCCAATTTCGATCGTCTAAATAAAAATAAGACTATCTTAGATCAATACTTAGCATATTAATTTATTAGTCTCCGTGGATACGACCTTGCTTACCCTATTCTATAAACTACACCGTACACTTGCGGTGGAGCTAAAAATAAGGCGAACAACTATATTATTTGTCTAAAATTAGAACTACATTTTATCATAATGCATACTAAGCTATTCAAACAAATGTCAAGACAAGCTAATGTTTACTATGCGAAAGATCGATATCTTATTAGCAGCTTCACAGGGCATATATGCACTCTACAAGTTAACGAGTATGCCAACACAACCTCACAGGAAAAAAATGCAATGGAAATGGTTTGAAGTACTAAGGAAATAATATAAGCTGACCTTAAACTCTTCGATTTTACTTTGGTCTTTTCTGTTCATAAATGTCCATTACCAAGTTAAGGAAAGATCTATACGTTCCCAGGACCTGCAACCATTTGCATCACACTAATCAATTCTTTCTTGATCTCATATCAAATTGGATACTCAGCAGCTAACTGTCAGGGCTTATTCCATTTGTCTTGGTCATGACAAGCAGCAATCTCTTTCCAGTCAATCAGAATTTTACCTCGCTTTTCAACATCAGTTTTGCAACCTTCCATGAATTTCACGCATCAACAGTTTTGAGTCGTCAACAAGAAGTTTGCTTTCATACACAATGGACTGATACAATTCATGCTTAGGGGCTGGCCTGAATGAGCTTAATTCAATAAGTGGATTAGTGATCACTGATCTATTGCATATCTCTTTTGCTGGTTGGACATGCTTCCACCAGAAATCAGACAACGCTATCTTCAAGGTATTCCAATATTCCACATCGCGATGTATCCTAAACAAACTACTGCCATTAACAGTCCAGACATACATGTCCATCCAATCTCGGTCAAGAATTTCCATCAAACCTTGAGCTTGGGGGATATAATGTAGTGGGACTCGTTTCAAGGGAAGGCTCTGCTCATATCACCACCAAAATATGGACATTTAATTTCAAGTACCCCACGGGTAGGCAAGCCATAATAAAAGCTGTCAACAGCTCCGTCAGGGGAAGCTGCAAGCCAATTATCTTCAGGGTTCTTTTTCCCATAAACCTGGAATTCAGGATATGTTACTGTATTTCCAGTTATTAGCTTATACCTTTCGAGAGCTTCCTCTTCCTTAATGTTGCTCCAACATGTAGCTAGGTTACCAGAAAATGGTTCAATTGTTCCAAGCTTCTCGAGCCATAATCTGGCCCGTCCACGAGGCCAAAAACCAATTGCCAAACCGAAAGTACTTGCCGTTAGTTTATGCTTTCTCAAGTGTTGCCAATTCTTGAACCAATGCTGAAGCCCGCTAGATTGAAGAATAGGATGACTTTTGCTAGAGAAGATTTCACAAGGGCTGCCACTGTACCACCTCCTGTTGCCGCAGAATGGAGAGATAATAATCTTCTTAAAGTTGTTGATATGCTTGTTAAATTTCAAATATCCAACAGAAGAAATAGAAATTTTCAAATTCTTCACTGCACAAGATAGATGTTAAAAGGACATAAGTATTCAACCTCTCAATGAACAATCATGTTGAACAATCCAATGAACAATTTATATTTCACGCTTCTCAAAAAATTGAAAGATGGGATTACTAAAGAAATACACCTAGGCAAAGAATGAAAACATTTCCTAAGAAGAAGCCACAATACAGGACAATGAAGATCTCTATCAATGATTGTGATGTTTCTGGTTTCAAGAGAAAACTTCAATCCTATTTTGGCATTAACAGGGGATAAACAATCAAATCCATCAACACTGCAAAAAAGCTTACTCAAATTGTGCACCGATGTCAAAACAAGTACCGGAAGCTAGCCCAATACTCAGTAGATGCTGCAAAAAATAAGAATAACTGTGATTCATCTGTCCATCTTATCTTATGACTAAATATAGAGAGAACGATATAGTAGAGAGTTATAGAACTCAGTTAGAAGCAACCATCACCTGGTTAATTTAACGCATTTTAGTTAGTGGAGATACAATGTGACACCCGAAAACAGAATGTTACAAACGTATATTCAAGGGTGTAACTCAAAAAACACTAGAGAACTAGTAACTTATCACTTCTAAAATTTATTCTAATTACTTTCCCTAGAAATAGAAAGAGATCAAATACAATGTGACACAATCCATGCTGACCATTGAATAAGAGATTCATTTCAATATCGACAATTCTGTATGCATATCTTTATTAGTCTATGTCAATATTTCAATTAATAACTGAATATCAAATAATTTATGTCAAGGGGGCTCCTTTCATGTCAATTCAAATTTTTTAAGAACCTGAAAGAACTGTTCCAATATTTCAAAGAATGACTAAAAGTTTCTTCCCTTGATTTTTGTCTTTTAAAATAACTTTGCCCAGTGCTGGTAGGTTAACAACAAAAGTTAAAAAATATTGTTTTGAGACAAAAGTGAAAAAATTAAACTCTCTGTATAGCCCTGGACCTGAACAGGTCCATCATGATGAATTTCTTTTTTGGTGTAGGACTTTTAACTGCATGCATTTTCCAATTATGTTCTGAGTTTTCTTTTTCTCTAGAAAGTCTACTTTGATCTTCGGAGAAATTTTATTTGCAGTCAGCAACACTATATACAGACTTTTCGCGTAGTTCAAATAAAAGTCTGAGAGTGAAGCCTTCTATGCAGAAATGGAGCAGAGGGCATCCAACCTAATTTATGTATGGAGGAAAGATTTAAATTATTTCTTGTGACGCTCTGTTTTGGTTTAATATGCAACCGGGGAAATTTGTTTTCTTTTCTAATCTGAAAATGTGTCGACAACCAGTAATATGAACAGTTCCACGAAAAAAGAGTACGTTTTTATATTTGCAATGTCTTTAGTGAAGTAAGAATTATAAATTGTACACAAAATAGGCATCAAATTTCAAATGCCTTTTATATTGAACTCAAACTCAATGAAAGCAAATAAAGCATTTTTAGAGAATTCATAAAGATATTTCTGAGTTTAATATGAATATGAATATCAAATTTACACAATGGGATACTCATCATTTGACAAAAGACACAAAAAAGAAAAACTATAATCTTTATTTTCAATGGGGAACATAAACAGAAAATGTAAGTTTAACTTGTTTTTTTCCCAATTTGTACCCAATACACCCAAAATGAGAAAAGCACAGCACTCTCTTCCCATTTGAGGTATCCATTTTTTCATCACTCATATCTGCAAGGTTGTAACATATTCTGATCCTAATTTTCATGTTTCCTGGTAATTGACCATAATTCCAAATTTCCCCACATGTCAAAATCTTGAAAAATAAAATCAATATCTTCTCAACAAAACAAAAGATTCACACACAGAATAAATAATTCGAAAATTAGGCTGGACAAATGAAATGCAATAAAACCAAATGAAAATGAAAGTTGCAGATTTCATGTTCTCAGACACTATGGCCATATCCTTTTCACTGCTCTTAGCTTTTTTTGAAAAGAAAAATTATATATATATATATATATATATATTATTACAATTCTCAGATGATGCACAAAGAGACACAGAGCAGTAAAAAAAGCTCCCCACACGCATTAATAAGATTTTCTCCTGTCAGCGCCTCACAAACCAATTCATTCATAAATTATGTTATGGATTGTGTCATTCTATTCTAATACAAAAAAAAAAAAAAAAACCAATTTTTATAGGAGAAGTTACTTATGACCCAACAAGTACTTCACACCTTCTGGACTATATAGAAGCTTAATCTAGTTTACACCATAAATAACCTATGTATTAGTGTGTCAGCCACAAAAGTTGTTTAACAATCGGATATTAGCTTTTGACAAACCTTTTGCGGTACAAGAATGATGACCATCTGATGCAAGGCTTTACATTCCCATTAACCCTTCATGCCTGCAACAATTTTCACATAGGCAATTCGTCAAACAGGTGGTACACCACATCCTAAACATCCCAATACGAAACAGGTTCACATTGTTTTATAATAAAGAAAATTCAATTAAAATCATCGACTTCTTTCAGCTAAATCATCTCCACTCGTTATCAAACCCATCAATCTTTTGATAAATAAATGTACTATTAAAACGTCTTAGGTCTCAACAAAAATATAAATTGAGACCCAAAAATCCTGCTAAATCTTAGAAACATAGGAAATGAAGAATAAGTTGGGGGAAGAAGATAATAGAAACGAACAAACACAGACCACAAATGAGCCACATCAAAATCATAAACAAGAAACACCGGAAAACATTAAATTAATTCTGAAAACACTTACTTCTACTGTCAAACTCATACCATCAACATTCAACAGCGCAGACGGCCGTATTTGGGTATTGTCATTGCTCATTGGGTTTAGAGAGGGTTTAAGGGGGAGAGACAAACCACTATCTTGTGAATGAATCTTCCGAGTTGGTAAAGTCGGTGGATTTCGGAATGCGACTTATGAGTTCTATTTTCAGAATATGAAGGGTCTGCTACTCGGCTCTATTTACGCTCCTATGTTGGCTAATAATTAGGGTTGTAAGCGAAAGAAAAGTTTTTCGATAAGCAGTTTCGTAAGCACTTCGGTTAGCGTCGACATGTTCGTTTATTAAACAAGTTTATGTTCATTATGCTTAATAAACGAACGCTAACCGAGCTCGTTCACGAGCTGTTTATCGAAAGATTTGTAATTCGTTTATGTTCATGAACTGTTCACGAACATGTTCATTTAGTGTTCGTTTGATGTTCATTTATTATTCATTTTTTAATTATTAATTATACATTTACTTCTTAATATTCATTACTTTATTATAAAAAATAAGCTTATTTTAGTTTAATATTACAAGCTATTTACATTTGCAATCATCATAATGTTCATTTACTTTGAGTTGAGTGTTCATGAACAAGGTTTATCTAACTTTTTATACACATATTCATATAGTTGTTCATGAACCATTAATGAATATGTTCGTGAACATGTTCGATTATTAAACAAACGAACACAAACAACCTTTTAAAATAAACGAACGAACACGAACAACCCTCGTTCGTTCGGGCTCGGTTCGTTTACAGCCCTACTAATAATACCCTCTGCCACACATAAGGGTGTTGGAGGAGGGTTATCTCAATTTAGGTAAGAAGGTGTTATTTAGAAATTGGAAGTTGGAAGAGGAATTATTTTTTCTTTGTAGTAGGATGAGGTTATTTAGGCTAAGAAATATAAGAGAGTTTTTGGTGGAGAAATATTTGCTTGTATTGATTCTTCTTAAATTTTGGCCATTACAAAATGATCAAGACACCCTATTTATACTAGTACAACTTCCTAACCAATGGCTAGGATTTGTTTGATCTAATGGCTATAATTCATCCACTAGAATCATCCTCCAAAATATCTACTTTCTTAGAATATTCTACAAGATTTCCTACATATAATATCTAAGATATTTTCATAAGACTTTTCTAGATATATTCTAGAACTTGGGCTATTTGGGCTTGGGCTCTCATTATTTTCTTTTATCTCAAAATTAATCTTCCAAGCCCGATATTACTTTAGCTAAATCAAGTTTAATTTCCAACACCCCCTTAAACTTGATTTGTCATTCCGAGGAAACTTCTAAGTCGTATGAAGTCTTCATGCTTGAGTGGCTTGGTGAAGATATCCGCAATTTGATCTTGAAACTTCACATACTCCACTTGCACGTCATTTCTCGATATGCATTCTCGTATGTAGTGGTAGCGAGTGTCAATGTGCTTGCTTCGATCATGAAACACCGGATTCTTTGCCAATGCCATACCGACTTGTTGTCGACACAAATCTTAGTTGGATCTTCTTGTGTCATTCTCATTTCCTTCAAGAAATTTATCACCAAGTCGCATGGCAAACACAAGTCTGTTATCGCAGACTACGTACTCGGCTTCACAAAGTTGAGAGAGTGACTATCGGTTGCTTCTTTGACATCCAAGTGAATGCGGTATCTCCCATGAAGAACACAAAGCCGAGTACTTTTTTTTCGATCATCCACATCTCCGGACAATCGCTATCACTATAGCCAACAAGTTTATAATCATTAGTTGTTGAATAAAATAAGCCGTAATTGATCGTACCTTTGAGATAGCGAAGAATCCTTTTAGCGACCTTCATGTGAGTAGTGGTTGGATTTTCCATGTATCGACTTATTAGGCCGGTGGCATAGAGAATGTCCGGTCGGTACACGTCAAATACCGCAAACTTCCAACCAAACTTTTGTACAATGTCGGGTCCACTTTTTTCTTCTCCATCATACTTTGATAGCTTGATCCCGTACTCATTTGGTGTGTTAATAGGGTTGCGATTATCCATCTTGAATCTCTTGAGAATCTCCTTTGCGTAGCCTTCTTGCGAGATGAAAATCCCATCTTCTTGTTGTTTAACTTCAACGCCGAGGTAATATGCCATAAACCCGATATCGGTCATCTCAAATTCTCTGGTCATTGCTTTCTTGAACTCTTCAAACATGTCCGGATTATTTCTGTGAAGATCAAGTCATCCACATATAAACACATGATCAAAACATCATTTTTCGACCTTGACATAAAGTGCATGTTCGTGCGGGCACTTAGTGAACCCATTCTCTTGCAAGTATTTATCGATCCTGCTATTCCATGCTCTTGGTGCTTGCTTTAATCCGTATAGGGCCTTCTTGACTTCAAAACTTTATCTTCTTCATTCTTCACCACATAGCCCTTTGGTCGCTCAATGTAGACTTCTTCCTCGAGAACTCCATTTAAGAAAGTCGACTTTACGTCCATCTGGTGAATCTTCCACTGTTTTGAGCCGCTAAAGAAATGATAAGCCTTATTGTTTCCAAGCGAGCGATCGAGCAAATACCTCGTCATAGTCGATTCCTCTTTGACTATAGCCTTTTGCGACTAGCCTTGCTTTATATCTTTCAATTTCTCCTTTAGCATTCTTCTTTGCTTTGTACACCCACTTGCCGATAGCCTTATGTCCTTTTGGAAGTGAGGTCGGCTCCCACGTGTCGTTCTTCATGATTGCTTGTATCTCCTTATCCATAGCATCTCTCCATCTTTTATTTTGGACTGCTTTTTCAAAAGTCACAGGTTCACAATCTGCAAGTAGACAGAAAAGTGTTATATCATCTATTCTCTCGGTGTTCTCATAAAGATCTTCTAGACTCCTTTCACGTTCTATGTCTCTTTCATTTAGAAATGATGGTGGCGAGTCTCCTCCAGCTGTTGATTGTGAAGTGGGTGGAGTATTTGGCTCTTGCTGAACTTCTATTGTTGGCTCGATCGGTCTTGACTCATTTTTTCAAAATCCCGGAAAGAAATTGAAGTTGTTTTGGGAGCCAAAATCCCAATTTGATTCTTCATCAAACTCTACATCACGACTTATCACAAGCTTCTTAGTATTTGGATTATATAACTTATAACCTTTAGAATTTGAGTCATACCCGATGAAGATGAATGTCTCGCTTTTGTCATCAACTTCTTCTTCTCTCGTCAGTACATGTGCATATGCTATGCTTCCAAATACTTTTAGATGAGAGATACCTGGTTTTCTTCCACTCCAAGCTTCTTGTGGTGTTTTTCCCCAAACATTTTTACGGTTGGTGAACGATTTGACAGTACACCGCACACGCCATCGCTTGACCCGAACTCCTTTGGCGACCTTTTGCTTTTGAGCATGCACTTGCCATTTCAAGAATTGTTCTATTCTTTCTCTCGCCTACGCCATTTTCTTTGGGGATCTTGGGGGATGTCAAGGACGCGGATTCCATTTGCTTCGCAAAATTCTTGGAACTCCTTAGATGTGTATTCTCCTCCACGATCCGATCGCATTGCCTTGATTTTGCATCCACTTTCATTTTCCACCATAGCTTTGAACTTCTTGAATGCTTGAACACTTTAGACTACATTTTAAAATATACCTGTGTCTTTCTAGAGAAATCATCAATAAAGAGGAGGAAATAATTATTTTTCTTGAGAGAGCTTGGCTTGATTGGTCCACAAACATCGGTGTGTATGAGCTCCGGGGCTTCGTGATCTCGAGCTTGATTCCTTTGGAAAACTCTTTCGAATTGTTTTCCCAATAGACATCCTTCACATAGTTGATCGGGATGATTGATGGAAGGTAATCCTCTTACCATCTCTTTCTTTGATAGTAATTCTAATCCGCCAAAATTTAAGTGCCCAAATCGTAGATGCCAAAGCCAAGATATATCTTTGTAGCAAGCTTTGAGACATTTTGCTACATCATTCTGGATATTTAATAAGAACATTCTATTTATAGACATTGACACTTTAGTGATTAAATTATTTCTATCATCTCTTATAGAAAGACTACGATCTTTCATGTGAATGTCATAGCCTTTCTCTAAGAGTTGTCCCAAACTCAAGATATTACTTTTCATATTTGGAACGTAATAGACATTAGAAATAAATTGATGACTTCCATTCTTCAAGCGGATTAGAATTTTACCTTTTCCTTTGAGGGACTTTAGACTCATCTCCAAAAGAAACATTGCCACTCACCGATTCATCAAGCTCCACAAACATGCTTCTTCTTCCACACATATGGTTGCTTGCACAGAAGATCGAGGTACCAAGTGTTGTCTTGTCTTCCATCACCACCTTTGTATCTTTAGTAACAAATTGACATCTTCGTTTTTTATTTTCCACATAGTGGGCCTTTTCTTCAACCTTGTTTTTGGGAGCTCTACGCTCGGAAGCATAGTGTCCAAATTTTTGACAATTATAACACTTAGTTTGTGATTTTTCGTACCTTGTTCTTGGATTGCTCCTCCCGCGCCCACCTTTGGTTGGGTATTCTCTTCTATCTTCATTATTATTGAAACCTCCTCGTGCATGTCCACGACCACGGCCTCGTCCGCCTCGTCCTGAAACAACCTCTTCCATGTTGACCACGTTCATTGCTCATGCTTTCTTCTTTATCCTTCACTTGCATTTTAAAAAGTTGTTCTACAATATCTTGCTTCTTTTTTATGTTTTTCTTCATATGCTTGTAATGACCCCAATAATTGATCAATAGTCATCTCCTCCAAATTTTTTGTTTCCTCAATTATTACGACAATATGCTCAAATTTAGGACTTAAAGAACGGAGTATCTTTTCCATAATTCTCACATCACTTAATTTTTCACCATTTCTTTTCATTTGATTAGAAACCGCCAAAACTCTTGAAAAATAGTCGGAAATAGATTCGGACTCTTTCATATGTAAAGCTTCAAATTCACCTCTTAATGTTTGGAGACGTACCTTCTTTACTTGCTCGGCTCCTTTGTGACAAATTTGAAGCTTCTCCCATGCATCCTTGGCGGTAGTTGCACTTGAGATCTTTTCGAAACCATCATCATCCAAAGCTTGGTAGATGAGATAGAGAGCTTTCTTGTCTCTCTTTCTTGAATCTTTTAAATTATCCTTTTGAGTTTGAGATAGTGTAGCCTCGTCTTGTGGCTCGACATAACCTTTTTCTACAATATCCCAAACTTCATGTGCACCCAAAAGGGCCTTCATCTTGATACTCCAATTATCATAGTTGCTTGTGTTGAGCATAGGGACTTGAAAGGAAGCCACACTGTTTGCCATAATTTTATGTAAACCACAAGTGATCTTGTGGCTCTGATACCACTTTGTTGGAGGAGGGTTATCTCAATTTAGGTAAGAAGGGGTTATTTAGAAATTGGAAGTTGGAAGAGGAATTATTTTTTCTTTGTAGTAGGAGGAGGTTATTTAGGCTAAGAAATATAAGAGAGTTTTTGGTGGAGAAATATTTGCTTGTATTGATTCTTCTTAAATTTTGGCTTGTTACAAAATGATCAAGACACCCCTATTTATACTAGTACAACTTCCTAACCAATGGCTAGGATTTGTTTGATCTAATGGCTATAATTCATCCACTAGAATCATCCTCCAAAATATCTACTTTACTAGAATATTCTACAAGATTTCCTACATATAATATCTAAGATATTTTCATAAGACTTTTCTAGATATATTCTAGAACTTGGGCTATTTGGGCTTGGGCTCTCATTATTTTCTTTTATCTCAAAATTAATCTTCCAAGCCCAATATTACTTGGGCTAAATCAAGTTTAATTTCCAACAAAGGGTCTGCTACTCGGCTCTCTTTAAAAATGCAATATTTCTCTTAAACTAAAGGGATAATTGCAAAACAGCCCCTGAGGCTTGGAGTAAGTACAAGAAACTCACATGTTTTCTAAGATTACCAAAAATAAAAAAAAAAACCTATGAGGTTTGATTTTATATTACATTTTACCTCATTCATAAGCACTAACACTTCAAACACCCCCATTACATTTGTAAAAATTGCAATTACTGCCACATTTAACACATGATCAAATATTTAATACAAAAACTCATATGAGACGGTCTTATGGATTAATTTCGTGAGACATATCCTAAAATGACTCGTATTAGATAACCCATTTGAATTTAGATCTAACTTGCTTTGATTTACTAAAATGGGTTGGATCCGTCTCATGAATTTAAATCCATGAGACAGTCTCACATGAAACTTACTCAATATTTAAAGATTTTTTTTTTTTGTAATTTTCAAACATCTATGGTTTATTTTGTAATTAACTCAAAAAATCATAGGTAGTTTTTATAATTATCCCTAATTTTTACACTACTTTCTGTATTTCATACCATCAGTCATATTTTGCCTTTGAATTGAATCACTCTAAGCTCTAATTGTCTGTCTGTGAATTAACACCAATTTTAGACTAGTGAAATTATTGAAATTGCATCTTACTTGCAACAAACATATAATATATATATATATATACACACGCAAGTTTATGTATCACCTTAAAAATAAGTAAGTTAAGAGATAAATTATGTTTATTTGTAAGGCAAAAAATATTATTATGTAGATAAAATATGTTAATTAGTAAATAAATTGTATAGATGAAAGAATCTATAAATGTTAGGATGCAGAGTACACATTTATTGCAATTTTAGTTGCTGGTGCAATTAAATAGTTATAGATCTCGCTTAAAGAATTCAAATTCTGAACATTAAAATACAATGAGATAATGTAGCTATATATTCTAATCTAGCAAATTACAATTTTATTAATTAATTAAGTAAATACTCTATGGTAGCTTGTCAGTATCATGCTTTGCTTAACACATTCTATTGAAATTAACAAAAATAAACAAGTTCCTAGCTTTATATATGTTGTGTTTCATTAATGAAGTATTAACAAGAACAAGGCCAACATAATTAACAACTTCAATTCCCATGGTAATGAACAATTTATTACACAGGGTACACAAGCACATAATTGATACACCAAAGTTCCTCTCAAATTCAGTAACTCGTCACACGAAATATAATTATAACATATATACTTAGGGAATTTTGATCCTTTTTGGTATGCGAGGTATGATAATATGGTAGTTCAAAATCTTATTAACTAATATTGTTATATGTAAAATATAACACAGCACACAAGAAATTTCTCGTGGAACATTTTTGGGCATTTCAAGTTATGTATTGATAGTAAAAACATTATTGATTCAAAGGTGGGTAAAAAGATGATATAATTGGTTCTATTATTGTTGAGATAGCTTGGTTCAATCTATAACAGAAAAGTGAAATTGATGTATATATGAATGAATTTTGTTTGTGAGGGGTAAAACTAGCTATGACATATGCTAGTAACATAGATGATTTAATGGCGGTCAACCATTAGTGGGTGCTGGAGAAGGAGAACTCCGTGGTGGAGATGTTAGCGGAGGAGTGGGTGGATGAGAGGGTCGTGGTAGAGGGGAGCTCTGTGGAGGAGGTGGTGGCGGCGATGGAGGTGTTGTTGGAAGTGGTGGCTGATATCGAGGTGGAGGTGGCGGTGATGAAGGTAGAGGAGGTGGAGGAGGGGATGGAGATGGAGACTTAGGTGGAGGTGGTGGAGGGGATTGTGGCGGAGGTGGTGGCGGGGATGGACAAAAAATGGGTAGAGGTATAGGTAATGGTTTGAGTTGTGGAGGGTATACAATGCATGGCTTGTTTAGAATTAAAGTAGCTTTTGATGTTGTGGCCATCACAAACATGAAAATAATTAGAACCCACAATTTGAGTTCAATATTGCTTGCCATGACTACTAAGCTAAAACTCGGTTAATTTGTTGCAAAATGTATCATTGTTTTCAATGTATATATAGGCATGTATAATTCATTCCATAAATTCCTTTTTCTTTTTGTAATTAATTATGTATAATTTTTTTCCGCTTGGTTTTGATATGTACAACAATTTGCGGATTTATGGCCATGGGTGATGGGACTGATGATTGATTGCCAAAAACAAATGTCCAATAAATAATTTAGACGCAATTCGTGGCTATGTAGGCAAATTAGGTAGATTTGGAAGGGGAAATTAATTTAGGCAAATTAGGCAAACAAAATAGGCAGCAATTTGGAGGGGGGGGGAATTAGGCCCAAAAAAAAAGCAACAATTTGGAAGGTAAAATTTGCCATAAAAGGCAAATTAGGCGACAAACAAAACAACAAAAGAAAACTCAACAAATAAAACCCAAAAAAACTAAGTTTATGGAAAAACAGAGGTCTTCTTCTTCACCGCCACTGCCTCCTGCCACCACTACTGCCTCCTCTTTTTCTCTCAAACTCTTCATCTCCTCCACCGCCCTCTCCTCCCGAACACATCAAACCCAACATTAGGGGTGTTTTTCGAATCATATTTTGAATTTTTCGATTTTCTCGAATCGATTTAATCAAATGGGCATTTTAAAACCATAATACGAATTTCGATCATAATTCGATCAAACTCGGGTTTGAATCCAATCGAATTAGATTTTTAATTTTTGAATCAAATTCGAGTCAATTTAAAAATTCAAATTTATCGATAAATCGAGCGATTTCCGGATTTGAAACCCATATTTTCATATAAAATTCCAATTTTTTTCTTTTATTCTCACGAAAGAGTCATGTATTTATACAAAAGCATAGGACCATACATTTTTTTTAGATAAATGAAAATATATAAAAAGAAAGGAAAAAGTCCTGATCATAAGGCGATTAGGTAGCAAAGGAAAAACAATGTAAAATTTTAGGAATAAACTACAAAAATAACTTAAAAACGCAATTTAAGTGAATAGCGTTTCTGTCTCAAGGATTTTCGAGCTAGTGATATTGTCATTAGTTGTTTTTGCACGTGCTCGAGTATCGTCTTAATAGTCTGACATATCTTGTGGAATGTCGGCCCAGGATCCTCGAGCTACAATGTACATATTCTTCATAGCTTCTGAGAGAGCACATGAGAGAATGACAAGCGGAGTACTTGAAGAGTCGCATAGCTTGGTCTTTAAAGCTTCTGATTTGTCTTGTTCTTCTTCAAGCTCTTCGTCTTCCACCATATCGGACCACCTCTTTGGGGCTATTGCCGCCATGGCTTGAAAGCTCTCCGAAAGTTCAGTCGAATTAAAACTTTCCGAAGGATCACTAGGTTTTAACACGTAATTACTAACAATTAATTCCTGTTCTATTTCATTATTTAATAATTATAATTGTTTTCAATCGTATCCTTAAAATAGAATTATTCCTTTCAATTGAACTCCAATAACTTAATGCTTTAATATAATATTTAGCCAATTAATATCACTACGAGAAAAAATCAATTTATCTATATACGTAAAATCAGAGATAAATATTAAGATAATCAGTAAAATATAGATAAAATCGTTGTCGGTAAAATTATTGGAACTAAATATTTACCTACGGAATCTAAAGCTATTGGTAAATACCTATAATATTTCTGTCGGTAAATTTAAAACCTACCGGTGATCGGTAATTTGAAAAAAAAACAATATCTTTTATTCAAGAGGTAATTATAAAATTTAGTGAGAATCATTCACCGCAAGAAAACAAGGAAATTCCAACGGAAAAATCCATTGAATTTGGTGGTTTTTTCTTTGAAATTATCGATTCTAATCGAAATTCCAACGGATAATACACCGTTGGTAAAATGGCAATTGGAATGGCAAAATTCCAATGAATATTCCAACGGTACTTCCAACGGTATTTATCCATTGGAATATTCAATTGTTGCAAAAAAAATAACGATTTTTCCAACAGTAATTCCAACAGAGTTATATAGTTGGAATTTAGTCCAATCGTATATTTATTGGAATATATAATCGTTGGAAAAAACTCCAACGGTTATCCCAACATAGTTATATCATTACACTACAAGAAAACATTGAAATTCCAACGGAAAAAATCCGTTGGAATTTGACCAATTTCCGTTGGAATTATCGATTCCAACGAAAATTCCAACGAAAAATGAGCCGTTGGTAAAATGGCCGTTGGAATGCCGAAATTCCAACAGAAATTCCAATGGAAAAATATTCCAACGGTAGTTCGAACGGTATTTGTCCGTTGGAATATTCAATTGTTGGAAAAAATCCAACAAATATTCCAACAGTAATTCCAATAGAATTATACCGTTGGAATTTAGTCCAACGATGATTCCAATGGTATTAATCCGTTGGAATATATAATCGTTGGAATGAACTCCAACGATTATTCCAACACTATTTCCAACGACATTATATTGTTGGAATTAATTCCAACGATAATTCAAACAGTATATTTCCATTGGAAGTTAAGAAAACATTCCAATATTTTTTTGTTGGAAAACATTCCAACAACAATTCCAACGGATTTTTTCCGTTGGAATGCTTCTATTGGCGACAAAACGTGCAAATATAATATCATAAAAAGTCGATATTAAATATTTCCAAATGTACGATATAGTTTGCCCATCACAAAAGAAACAAATCAACAATCCTAAAAGTAATTATATCATCACAACGATCCCCAAATCCTTCAACAAAAATAAAGCCAACACAAACAAATTAACAGTCTCCAAAACCATCATCATTCCCCACATCTTCATCAACCCCAAAATCCGCATTAGAATCATTAAGCATACCATTTGGTCCATTTCCAAAATTTTCATCATGAACGGCGGGTTGCACCCTTGAAGAAGAGGCATCATGGCTAGAGGAAGGGCGTGATACGCCCGTGAGCTTCTCCAGAAGACTACAGATGGAGGTCAATTCACTCTCTAAACGCTCCTCAATAGTACTCATACGGTCGCATAGCTTTTTAATATCAATAGATTGAGTGGCCTTAGACTTCAAACCTGAAGAACAATAGAAAGTTGCTTCAGTTCCAAATCCGTATGATTTGCCTCTCTTATTTAGTACAAAGGCAGAAATAGACAAAGCAATAAAAAAATAAAGGAACATACCTTGCCATGATCAAGGCAGAATGTTTCCACCAGTTCGGTGTCACTGAGCTTTTGCAGGGCTTGGAGATCGGGCAGAGGCTCTGGATGTACTGCGCGACAATCCTCCCATCAGTAGCATTCAAAACCGAGCTGCTGGCAATCACCAAGTCAGTTGGGGGAGTGTCTTGAGCCGGTGCAGTCATGGATTGAGGAGCCACGGCAATGGAGGTAATCCTCTGTCTTTGATCCACTTTCTGAGCCATTACTTTGGCCATGATCGTGTCTGCAGAGATGTAAAGAGTTAGATAAGAAATGACAGTGATTGTTAAAAAGATTGAAAAATTTATGTTTACCATCGGCCATGAAAGAACTAAGGCCAAAGTGAGAAAGAATTGAAGGAATGGAAAAAAGTCGGGACAGATCGTATTTCCTCTCATTAAGTCTATCTACGCTCTGTTGATGCTTGGCTGAGAGTTTTTTTAACAATATATTTTTAGCTCATTTGATCTCTTGCTAACTTAAGGTTTAGACAAAAGAACTAGTACTGTCTTAATTCGTTCCCACCCCCAACATGGAAAAGTTAATGCAATAAAAAGTGAATCACCAGTAAGTTTTTGTGAATGTTGCTGTTGCCCTTCAGAGATCTCCATTTTGTCTAGTTTTTGAGTCTTCAGTTTCCAAGAAAGTGTCGAATCAAGATCCTACCACGACGACAAATTTATGAGTTGAGTTTTGGACCTCATACAAAGATTTGAAAGCTCTTGAAGACACAAATGAATTTATCTTCCCAGTTGCAACCTTCTTTTCCGAGACAATCAAAGTAAAACCTTCAATGATTTTATTTGCTTACCTTCATTGATTCATCCAGCAAATTTATGCTCTCTGCATGCAGGACATCACCATCACCGACTTCTACGGAGTTGGATAAGTTTGACAGGCTAGGCAACTCTCCGGTCAGAGAAGTTGCGGCATTGGTTTAGGGCTAGATTCACACTCTTCACAACGCCAGTCATTTATGGGCTTCTCAAGAATGGTTCTCATGCAATACCTAAGATCAGGATTAACAACAACTAACTGTGAAAAAGCAATAACATAATTCAAATTCTGACTGAAACAAACTTGACATACTATACAAATATACCAAATAATCCAAAACAAGACAGTTTTTCACCCTTCGACACCGATATTGGAAAGTTAGTTTGTAATATAATAAAATAAATATCCATCTATCCAAATGCATCAAGTTTTTATGTATATGGTCAAAATTAAGTTTTAGATGAGTTAGAAGTCTTGAAAATGCATTTATAAAAATGAAACCATATATTAATTATAAATTTTTTATTTTGAAAAAGAGAAAGGGATTATTCCTTTACCTTGAGAACTGGTTGGGCTGAGGACTGTTGAACCCCAACCTTCTTAGATATCCCACCACTGCTTGTGCTGTTACACTTTTAACCAAGGAATGAAAAAAGAAATAAAATCAAAACAGATATAAAATATGTCCAAGGACATAGTTGTATATCCACAATCTCAGTAATAACTAATATGTCCAAAAGTTTATTATCCATGCAAAATCTTAAGCAAATATATAATGCCAAGTCAAATAACATTACATAGATATTTCATTTTAACATTTCTTCTTTTCTAGTTGCATTCTCCTCATGATACTTCATTACGTTTCGGCTACCAACAGAAACATTTCAACAGGAAGGGTAATTAGATTGTGTATGAGACCATTCAAAAACTAAAAAGCCAATCAGGACTCAAGAGTCAGATCAGAAACAACTGAAACACTGATATGGATTTCTTAAAAAGCAAGTGATAAGAACTGAAGTAGACAGAATCAATTATGATGTTTCATTGAACAAGTACATACACTAACAAAGACCTCTATATTCATCTCCTCCAATAAACCACCCATATTTGTATCATTTGTAAACATGCTCAATACACCAAGTGTTGTAGGCTGTTATCAGCAAAAAAGAGTAAGAAAACTCATTGCCTTTAATGAAAACAACATTAGAAACTGGAAAAGCATATTCAGTTGCAGAATTTAGGCAATTAGACGATACATCAGACAATCTGTATTCTCTGAACACGAAAGTTGTAACAAATCTCTGTTTCCCTTTTCTAATTTTCCTCAATATAGATTAACAAAATAACAAGAGGTATATCAATTTGTGTTTACAAACATAGGCAATCCTCAATATAGATTAACAAAACACAATGAATACTCAGAATTTATGCCAGCGGACATGCAATTGGACAGCTTTTGATTATTTTGACAGATGGGCTTAACATAAAGAAACAAAGACCACAGTAGGTTCAAGAAACTGAACTAACGAGTGGGTACGACTCAAACTGTGTTTCAATTGGTTAATTAAACATGCCATGATTTAAACAAGCAACAGAACTATAATAGTTACTTTCCTTGCCAAAAAACTTCACTTCTAATGAAGCATACTAATGCCTGAAGGCGACAAAGGAAAGAACAAAGAGAAATGTTCATTATCCATACCTTCTCTAACAGATTAACTATTTCTTTTTCATCAAAGTAGTATTGATTAAACCATATGCTATCTTAGTCATAAAAATGAGTACAGAAATTAAAGCAGCAATTCTATCAATGATGCTTATACAAAGTTGTGAACCCCACATTAATCATTTCCAATTTGCAGCGAGCAGAAAATATATGAGGTACTTTTTGTAATTATCCCTAAAAAGAAAATGAATGTTGGAGAAAATGAATGTTGGAATAAACGGTATTTGGAGAAAACCTGACTTCAGAAATTGTTTGCAAAATAAGAGTAAAAGTTGTTTGCAAAATCACTTTTTTTTGGGAGAGAGTGGAGACTTTCTCAGTCTCTGTTTTTTGTTTTGTCTATCAAATTTGTTTGCAAGCCTTGAAAAAAGGGCTTTAGATTTTTAGCTAAAGTTGCTATTGAACCTAAAGTTGTTGTTTTCTAACTTGCTATTAAAAGTAGTTGCTATCGAACCTAATTTTAGTAGAATATATATATATATATATATATATATATATATAGGAAGGGGATCCTGTGAGACCACCCTCCTAGGTTAGTCCATAAGACTAAATCTACACCATCCAAATTAGGGGTGATCACAAATTTTCAAAAACCGCCCGAACCGCATTGCACCGCACCGTTTTTTGTGATTTTTCGATTATAACCGCGATTTATAATATTGAATGAAAACCGCACCGCATTGTTGGTTCGGTTATGGTTTTGGAACAAAACCGCACCGCCAAAACCGCACCGCCCTCTTACATATTTAGGGGTAAAATATAATATTTATCATATCCCTATAGTTGAATAATTGGACAATCTATATATTAAAAACTAGATTTGTGAATAATAAATTACTTGTCAAATAGAAATAGAAAGTAAATATATTAATGAAAAATATGAAATCTGGCAATGTATAAACAAATAATGTTTCCTTATAAATGAGATATGTGATACTTTGTTGAGTTATATTAGTAGTTATTTATCTTGTTAAGTCAACGACTCAACATGTTCTTTTTTATGATAATTTGTTGGGACATTACTATAATCTATTTGATGATTGATGAAATGTGAACAAAATTGACTCAATAGAATTAACCTATTTTGTGTAATCTAAGTATTTTACCAGAACAAGTTTTATTACACAACTACTGAGTAGTCATGCCACCCTCATTCTTTATTCTCTCTGGCACTTGAATTCCATATTCTCTTAGTTATATATTTCTTTTTAGTTATTGTGATATATGTTAGACAACTTAATGCTATAATCGCAACTTAACTCCAATTCAACTTAAAAAAAGTCACATTATAATTTTATCAATCTTATAATATTTTGTTTATTAAAAACCGCCAAACCGCCCGCAACCGCCCGCCACCGCCCAAAACCGCACCTTTGATTTTACATGTTAAAACCGCAATTTGAAATTATTTTTTACGAAAACCGCATTAGGCAATTCGGTTTGAATTTTTGTAAAAAAACCACAAAATCGCACCGTGATCACCCCTAATCCAAATAATAAATCAATGGCCAAGATATATTACAATATTTACAACATTTCATAAGTAAGTATACAACAGAAGGGATAAAATAGGAATCCAAAAAATTAAATATAGTAACCGCTTCCTAAAAATTAGGGACGTGATTTTGTATTGATCACGTCCCCATAATCAAACGATTCACCTTTCCTTTCTCTCTCTTCCCATTCGAACCTGCAAATTTATTCAAATATGGCAACAAAATCGTGCAACAATTAATGAAAAGTATACAATTACACTAAACTAACTATACATTAAAATATTACTAAGTATACATAAACAATTAGTTAAGTATACAATTACACTAAACTACATGTACATTAAAGTAAAACTTTACTAAGTATACAAAAACATTTAACTAAGTATACAATTACATTGAACTAACTATACATTAAAATAATACTAAGTATACAGAAATATTTAACTAAGTATACAATTACATTGAACTAACTATACATTAAAATAATACTAAGTATACAGAAACATTTAACTAAGTATACAATTACACTGAATTACTTATATAACTAAGTATACAATTCCATTGAACTAAGTATACACATCCACATAACTAAGTATACAAATTTACTAAACTACTTACTAAACTAAGAATACGATTCCACTGAACCAAGTATACAAATCCACTGAACTAGATATACAATAAAACATGACTAAGTATACGAGTCCACTGAACTAAGTATACAATAAAACAACTGTTCACAAATATGGCGGAAAGAAGTATCAATTTTGAAAAAAACGCTTGAAGTTGATGATTTTTCCTCCCTAAAAATCAGGTAACTGAAAAGGTAGGATTATGTTTTCTTAAAAATAGCTAATAACCGTCCAATTAACATAATTAATTAAATATAAAAGTACAATTATACCCTTATATGCCTAAATTAACTAAAATGATCTACACCATCCAAAATATTAAATCAAGAGTCCATAAGTGTTCTTATGGACTAACCTAAAGGGATTGGTCTCATTTGAACCAATCCCTATATATATATTTCGGTTATTCGGTTCGATTAACCGAAATTTTAGATGGGAACCGAACCGAATAACCGAAATTATAAAAAGTAAAAACCAAACCAAAATTTTCGAGCTCGGTTTCGGTTCGAACCGATTTTTTGATTTTGGTTTAGTTTGGCCGGTTAACCGAAATGTGCACAATTCTATTTATTCCAACGATTTTGTTTATCACTTGAATTAGTGTTGCAAATTTTCCAACGATTTATTGTGATATTGGAATTTCTGTTGGAATTTAATATTCCAACGAAAATTCCAATCGTTTATTCCAATAGTCTTGTCTACTGTTGGAATTTATGTTAGAATTTTTCCAATGTTATGCTGCAGCGTTGAAATTTCCATTAAAAATGTAAAAATTCCAATAGTATTTTCAATGGTTTATTTTAACTATTTTATTTACCATTGAAATTACTATTGGAATTTTCCTACGGTTTATTTTGGTGTTGGAATTTTCATTGGAATTTTAATTCCAATGGATATTCCAATAGTTTATTCCAATGGTTTTGTATACCGTTAGAATTACTGTTGGAATTTTCCATCGATTTGTTGTGGTGTTGGAATTTTCGTTGGAATTTCTAAAATTCCAACAGTTTTTTTTTTCGTTGGAATTATTCCGTTGGAATTTGATTGTTTTCTTGTAGTATTATTGGAATTTAGTCCAATGGTAATTTCAATGGTACATATATCCGTTAGAATATTAAATCATTTCTTCTCATTATCTAATAATTTTAACTTCCCAGGGGGTCACCCACATTATTAATTTGTCCTAAGTCAAGCACGTTTAACCAAGAGCGGAGCCAGGACGATTTAGTAGGGTGGACCGATACACGAAAATGGGGTGGGCCGAATAGAAAATCCAAGAAAAAACAATACAAAATTATAATTTTTTTTTAATTCTCACTAATTTTTTTTTGTTTTTAAAAAAAAAAGGTGGGCCAGGCCCGAGTAGGCTGACCAGTATCCATCATCCACTTTGCGTTGTAGTTTCAATATAATTGACTCCAAAAAAGAAGACATATTTTATCGATATGAATAATATTATCAAATCTTTTAACCTCTGTTGAAATTTTCCAACGATAATTTTTAATGGAATTTTCCAACGACACGTATAGTGTTGGAATATCCGTTGGGTGAACATTATTTGCTAAAATGATGGAGGACCTTTACAGGTAATTTTTCTCTAATACTTGGGTAAAGATAAATTACTTATCTGGCAAACACGCAGAACTAATCCAAAATAAAGAAATCTTCCTAATAATTTTCATTGTACGTATGAACTTCTGCTTTATAGGTAGTAGTGCCCGAGAATACAAAATTATATTTTTAGTCCTTTAAATAGGCACACTTGTAGATTTGGTCCTATTTTTTCTGCAACTTTGGATTCAGTCCTTTAAATGGAAAAAAATTGAATTTTTTGTCATGTGACCTGCTACAACAGGTAAATGTTACCTGTTGACTGACGTGGCATTTAGTTTTATTTAAAAATTTAATTTTGAAGGAAAAAATGTTGAGTTAACATCCTAGGTGATATATATATTTAGGGAAAAAAGGAATAAGTCCAACTTGGCATTTTGATTCCTTTTTATTGATGAAATTAAACAAAAGAAAATAATATATATTAGATTACAATTGTGAATAGTGTTTGATAAACTTTTATAAGAATCTAATTAATATTTTTGGAATAATTAGCTTGATGTCTAAATTTTTCCCTAATTGTTTACACAATATATCTAAATTATTTCTTAATAAAAAATAAATTATAAAAATTTGCTAAAACCAAAGTATGTTAATACAATTTAAAATATTATATTTAGATAAAAATATTCAAAATTCAATAATAAAAAGTAGAATTCAGTTTAAAATACTGTTTTTTATAAAAGTTTAAATTACTGCTTGATTTTAAAAAATGAGAACTAAATTATGTATGTAACTCAATTATAAATAAAATAGAAATCTCGTATAATATTAATAATTTAAAGGTATTGGGTGTGTCAATATTTTGTTTTCTCATTTTTCATTTTCCCCTCTTCTTCCGTCGTCTCCATTTTTCACCGACCCGCCCTCCATTTTGTCACCAGCGGCATCTCATTCTCCTCATTTTTCTTTTCTTCTTCTTCCTTTCTTCCCTACTTTTAACCCTCCACCGACTCCCAACCGCTGAACCACCCACAACAGGGCCACTTTCACATACGGGCGATTGTGGCTTCAAAATTGCTGGAGAAACCAGATGCGTGGTGGCTTCAATTTTTCTGAAACCAAATGTGGAGTAGCTATGGCCATGTGAAAGTTGGGAAGATGATGTTAACGGTGGTGAGACTGGGGAGGTTAAACAGGGAATGAATTTGATTGAAATAATTTAGGAAGATTGAATAAGAAAAAGAAAGTAATGTTTTTTTAAACAAAAGAAGTGCCTTATTGTCTTTTACAAATATTTTTTTTTTAAAATTAACTAAAGAATTAACTGTATAATACTTTGGTACTTTAAATCTTATTTTTTTAATAAAAGTGCAAATTTTGTTATTTTAAAAAATAATCTTGAATTATATTTAATAATCAATTAAATGCACAGTATTTTAGAAGTTATAAATTTAATAATTATTGTTGTAATTGTGGCCCAATATTTGTTATTGGCCCAATTGTTTTATTTTCTCTAGGCCCCAAAACCCCTAGCCCATTTGTTGCTAGCCCCACTTGGAACCGGGTCGTGTTTAACCCGTGTGAGAAATCCGTGGATCTTGGACTTTATATCTTGACTGTCCATTATAGGGTTTCAATATCCACCTTTCATTTGAATTATTAATGCTTCTCACCAAACCCTAAAAGTGGCGGCCCCATTATCTCATCTCATTCCAACGACATTATTCATCCCTCTCACTCTTTAATCTGTAGCTTCATTCTCTAACTTATCTCTGGTGCGAAATTGATCTATTTTTGGTGAATGTTTGAGATTTTCCTTCAGTGCTCTTTGTGGGGTTTCCGATTTGGGGTTCCGGTGGGTGTTCTCCGGTGGCGTTTGGGCTGGGGTTAGAGTGGCCAATCTTGGTCCATGCTTTTGGCTTGCAAGTGACGGTTTTGGGGGTCGGTTTTTCTGATGAATCGAGCCTAGTCTTGAAGCTTCCAAATCAGTGCTCGTTTGTGGCTTCACTTCGTGTGCAAGCTTTCGGTTCATGCCATTGTTACTGCCCCTTAAAGAAAGGAGAATAAATACGGGTGATATCTTTCCTTTCTTTGTATTTTTTCAGTTTTAGTTCTATTTTACAAGCATTTTCTAATTTCTGGTTTTATTTCTTGCAGTAGCAGTTTGTGGTTAAGAAAAAGGTCTCCCTCAGTCCGTTGCTCTGTTCGGCTCCGGTGATACCAAAGGTTTTGGTATAATCTGTACTTTTTCCCGTTTCAGTTCCTTTGTGCTTTGGTTGTGGCTTGAATGGGGAAAGTGCCTTCCCGGTTGCCATCTTGTTGCAAAGTAACAACTTGTAATTTATCGCTTTTATTTAGAAAAATTGTAATCCCTAATCCCATAAGCTGTCTATTATAATAGCTTATTTGTTAGACCATTGTAATATTAGGCTATGGCGTACGGGCTCGGCAAATGGGTCGATACCTAATGATGTGACGCGTGCATTTAAACCCTTACCCTAGGGTTTTGCTCTAGTAAAGAGGCTTTAACTCACCTTTTACTGCTTTTAGTAGTGTAGCCGCTTGCCGCGGGTTTATCACTTTTGTAGTGTAAATACCGCTTGTTGCGGTTTATTTGCTGGGTCTTTGTTGCTGGGATTCTGTGTGATCCCATATCTGCCTTATTTGCTCTTACGTGGTTGATCGTCTTTTCGGTTTTTTATTTAGTATTAAAGGAACTCCGAGCGAAAAAGCCGTTTGACCCTACACCGCGAGTGTAGTGGAATCTGTGGTGCGAGGGGTTTCTATTTGTGGCCTTTATTTGCGTTTCTGTATTCGAATTTTCGTGTGTTTGTTGCTTGTTCCGTGATTATAACTCGCTTTGTGTGTCTTTGTGTTTTTCAAAACTCGTTTTTTTTTTTTTTTTGTGAAAATGGTCGTGCCTAGTTATAATCTTGAGCAGTTTTAATGGAAAAACGGATTTTTCAATTTGGCAACAAAAAAATGAAAGGGATCTTAATCCAAGAAAAGGTTTATAAATTTGTTAGTGGTGTTTATCTTTGAAAAAGATACCATTTGAAAAGAAACTTGAAATTGATGAGTATGCTTATTCTTCTATTATTTTGAACCTTTTCGACTCGACTGTGTACTTAGAAAAGTTGGTAAACTTGCTTCGCAAAAGCTTTGTGGGAAAAATTAGAAGAATTGTATACGGAAACTTCTTTGCCTAGTAAGTTGTTTTTGCTTGAATTTTTTTTCAGATTTAAACTTGACTTAAACAAAGAAATTGATGAAAATTTGGATGTGTTTACCAAATTAATTCAAGATATTAAGTTGACGGGTGATAAGAATATTGATGATTATACTCCGATTGTGCTTTTGAATGCTATTCCTGAGTCTTATGGTGATGCTAAATCTGATATTAAGTATGGTAGGGACACGATCACACTTGACACTATCGTGAATGGCCTTAAAAGCAAAGAATTGGATTTAAAAGTCAATAGAAGTTCTAGGCAAAATTCTGGTGAGGTTATGCATGTGAGGGGACGTTCTCAAAATAGGTTTAATAAATCCGGTAATAGTAACAACCAGAAATTTGCTAAGAAAAAAGGAAAGAGCAAGTCTAGGTCTAAGTCTAGGCCTAATAATTGAAAATGCTATGAATGTGGTCAAAGTGGTCATTATGTTAGGGAATGCCCTAATAAAGGAAATCAGAATTTTAAACAAAATGAGCATGCTAATATGGCTTCTACTAGTGAAAACGTGCCTGATGTCTTTATGGTTTAAACAAAATTCTGTGCATTCGAATTCTGTGTGTGAAACTGAATGGCTTGTTGATTCTGGTTGCACATTTCATATGACACCATTTAAAAGGCTGTTTTCTAATTATAAAAAAGTATTGCATGACTCTGTGTCATTGGCTAATCAAAAACAATGTAATATTGTTGGAATTGGTGATGTTTGTTTAAAATTTGATTCTGGCTATTTTTTGACTTTGAAAAATGTGAGCATGTGCCTGATTTGTGTAGCAATCCGATTTCATGTGCTGCTCTTGAGGATGATGGTTTAGAGGGGAAATGGAAAAAATGCTTAATGAAAATTTTAAAGGGTAACTTGGTAATTTTCAAAGCTGTTAAAAGAAGAAATCTGTAGGTTTGCACTGCTGAACTTGAATCTAGCCTGCAAAATTCGTGAATGTTGTGTGTGGCTCGAAAATAACAAAAGCGATTTATGGCATAAACGTTTGGGTCATATGAGTGCTAAATGTCTTGAAATTTTACAGAAAAATGGCTATTTTGGAAGAGATAAATTGTTTTGTATGCCATTTTGTGATTATTGTGTTTTTGGTAAACATTCTAAAGTTAAATTTCCTATTTCCTCTTCTCAGAAAAAATCTGCATGTTCTGAAATTCTTGAGTATTTGCATGCCGATGTGTGGGGTCCTTGAGTTTTACTACTCATGGTGGTTCTAGGTATTTTTCATCATTATTGATGATTTTTCAAGAAAAGTTTGGGTGTTTTTGTTGAAAAACAAATCGATGTGTTTGATGTGTTTAAACGTGGAAAACTTTAATTAAAAATCAAACAGAAAGAAAATTAAAATCTAAGAATCGATAATGGACTTGAATTTTGTAATCAACTGTTTGATAATTTGTGTTTGAATCGGTATAAAACAACATAAAATAGTCCCGTATACACCGCAACAAAACGGTGCGGTGGAACGTATGAATCGAACTTTACTTGAAAGGGTGAGAAGTATGCTTGCTTGTTCGGACTTTCAAAAAGTTTTGGGGTGAAAAGCTGTTTTAAGCCGCCGCTTATGTGATTAATCGATCTCTTCTCGTGCCTTTAAGTGGTAAAATACCCGAATCTATGTTTACGGGTAATGAAATTGATTTTTCTAACTTGAAAGTGTTTGGATGTTCTGCGTTTGCACATCAAAAACTTGATAAACTTGAACTCAGGGTTTGTGAAATGTGTTTTTCTTGGTTACCCCGAAGGTGTTAAAGGTTATAAGTGTGGTTAAAATCTCAACCTGGTTTTAAAGTCTTAATTAGTTGGGACGTGACATTTAATGAATCAAATGCCTTGCTTATCTATGCCTATATCCGATTCGAAAATGGTACACCTAATAAGGTGGAGCATGTTCTAGTGTGGATATTTTTCCGATCTTTGTTGTGCATGAAAATAATGAGAATATGCCCAAATCGAACTGTTATGCCTGAAATCGAACTCCGATTTGCATGATTTTGAACCGGTTTTGCACGAAAATCATGATGATCTTCTTTGTGCATGATGATATCATTGAAGAAAATGAACTAGAAAATGAAAATGCATGATTATCAACTTGTTAGAGATAGGCAAGACGAAACATTTAGCGACTGCTAGGTTTGATGATTTTCATATGACTTCATTTGTTTTTAGTGTGTTTGACTCGTTGATAATTTTGAGCCTAAATCTTATGAAGAAGCTTTAAAATCTAAAAATTCTGCTGAGTGGTTAAATGCTATGAATGAAAAAATGAATTCTTTGCATGTTAACAATACTTGGATTCTTGCGCCTAAACCCGCAAATTGTTCATTGTGGACTATAAATGGTTGTTTAAGGTGAAAAATGAATGTGAATCCATTAGATTTAAAGCTAGGTTAGTGGCTAAGGGATTTACTCAAAAAGAGGGGATAGATTATACGAGAAATCTCTCGCTCCCGCTTTGTGAAGTTTACTCCGCCCGAATTATGCTTGCTTGTGTGCTCGATTTAATTGGGAATTAAAACAAATGGATGTCAAAACTGCTTTTTGCATGGTGATTTGGATGAAAAAATCTATATGCGGCTGATTTATTGGTTTTGTTGATAAAAGAATCCGATTTTGTTTATTTACTTAAAAAAATCCTTGTATGGCTTGAGGCAGTCTCCTAGATATTGGAATAAGAAATTTGATGATTGTATGCTCTCTTTGAAATTGAAATGAAGTTCTTATGATCATTGTTTGTATTTTAAAGATGATGCTAAAGTGCCTGTTTTCTTGTTGATTTATATTGATGACATGTTAATTAGTCCATGTGTTAAAACTGTTGAGCATGTTAAAAGCTGTCTAAGTGCTAAGTTTGACATGAAATACTTGGGAGATGCTAAAAGGATTTTAGGAATGAACATTTTTAGAGATAGAAAAAACTCTGTGATTCTCCTAAATCAGATTTCGTATGTTGAAAAGATTTTGAGTAAATTTTCTATGGTTGATTCTAAACCTGTTAATGTGCCTTTGGCTAGTCATTTTCTATTGAGTAAAGAACAGTCTCCTAAAATTGATCATGATGTGAATGTTATGAAAAATGTGCCTTATTCAAATGCTATAGGATCTGTCATGTATTTGATGGTTAGTACTAGGCCGGATATTGCATATGATGTGAGTTGTTTGAGTCGCTATATGTCTGACCTTGGTATGCCTCATTGGAATGCATTGAAATGGTTGTTAAGGTACTTGAAACATTCTGTGAATTTAGGGCTGAAATTTACTAAATCTGCTGAAGGTGTTAAATTGAATGGTTATGTGGATTCTAATTATGCAAATGATAGGGATAATAGAAAATCAACAACATCTTACGTGTTCACTTTGTGTGGTTCATGTGTTAGTTGGAAATCACAGTTACAACATGTTGTTGCACTTTCACGATCGAATCGAGTATATTCAGAATCGAAGTGTTTAAAGAAGCAATTTGGCTTAAAGGCTTGATTTACGAACTTGGTTTTCTTGATGGTAATGTTGTTGTATTTTCCGATCAACTCGGTATTCAATTGTGTAAGAATCTTGTTTTTCATGATAGAAATAAGCATATTGATGTGAGGTTTCATCATATTCGTGATATTGTTGCTAAAGGCTTAGTTAATCTTGAAAAAATACCTTCTGAATTTAATCCTACTGATATGGGAACTAAGTGTTTACCTGTTAGTAAATTTTTGTCTTGTCTGAAAATTTTGAATTTTGATACAGTTGATTGAGTTGGAACTGTGCTTGGTTGGTTTTCTGATTATAGCTTGCTACGTGCATGTTATAATCAATTATTGTACTATGAATGCAATAAATAAATGAAAAAGAAAAAAAATAGGCGATGATGAAAACTGTTTTTTGTTTACCTCCGTAACTAGCAAGCCAAAAGCATGGACCAAGATTGACCCACTCTAACCCCAGCCCAAACGCCACCGGAGAACACCCACCGGAACCCCGAATCGGGAACCCCACAAAGAGATGACCTAAAATCGGACCTCACCCAAACCCTAGGAAGATTGCAGAGAATCGAACACACACTCACAGATATGCACGAATCAAACTCTACTCACAATATCTCACTGAAGGGAAATCTCAAACATTCACCAAGAATAGATCAATTTCGCACCAGAGATAAGTTAGAGAATGAAGCTATAGATTGAAGAGTGAGAGGGATGAATAATGCCGTTGGAATGAGATGAGATAATGGGGCTGCCACTTTTAGGGTTTGGTGAGAAACATTAATAATTCAAATGAAGGGTGGATATTGAAACCCTATAATGGACGGTCAAGATATAAAGTCCAAGATCCATGGGTTTCTCACACGGGTTAAACACGACCCGGTTCCAAGTGGGGCTAGCAACAAATGGGCTAGGGGTTTTGGGGCCTAGAGAAAATAAAACAATTGGGCCAATAACAAATATTGGGCCACAATTACAACAATTATAAAAAAATATATTTAACTATTAAAATTTATTAACATTTACTAAATTATTCGAAACTTATTTATTAGATTTTTAAATAAGTTTATCAAATTAATACATTTGTAATCTAATATATATATTAATTTATTTGTTTAATTTTACTAATAAAAAGCAGAATGCAAAGATGGAATTATTTATTTTTTTCCCCTAAAAATCTATCACATAGGATGCCAACTCAGCATTTTTTTTTATTTAAAATTAAATTTTTAATTAAAACAAAATGCCACATCAACCAACATGTAAAATTTACCTACTGTAATAGGTCACAGGACCAAAAATCCGAATTTTTACCACTTAAAGGATTGAATTCAAAGTTGCAAAAAAATAGGACGAAATCTCCAAATTTGTCGACTTAGAGGTCTAAAAAAACAATTTTGCCTACCTTAAATGCACTGCAAGGAAGGTTCTTACGACTCAATGGATCAAAAAGTGAGAAACTGTCACAAAATACTGAAAGTAACATTGGAGAACTAGAAAATGTCGGAGGTATTTGCTACCTTAAGCAGGTAATTTACTATTTTACATTTTGATTGGGTGGATATCATATAGTAGGCTCTCAGTAATTTATTAGTTACATGTGTTGAGCCTTGTCTAAATCTCCATGGTGCTTCCTTTTGAGTTTAGCATGGTTCAGTTGTACCATTGAAATTCTGGGATACAATATCATTCTTAACTATCTTGTCTACCTTCGAATGCCTTGATCATATGAATGGCAATTATTTTCCAGTTTCCCCTCTTAACATATTGGTTAAGATCAGGGTCAACCAAATTAATCGCTACAAGTGATAGCACTTCCAGAAAATCGTTGAATTCTTAGCTGCTCGAACTACAGCTTCATCAAATCACGTAAATATAAGTTTTTCCTTGTACATATTGGTCGTAAAAGGAATTTTTTTAATGCTACTCCTTTTTCTGGGGTGATAATGTAACTTTTGGGGCTTAATTGCAAAATTAGTCAACTAACTATAGGGTCCAAGCAAAATTGGTCCACTTATTTAGAGGTCTGGCAAAATTGGTCCACCAATTAAGAAAAATTCGCAATTTTAGGACAAATTTGCCCGGAAAATTTAATTTAAGCCGGAATTTTGCATGTGCTGGTCACGTGAGTGCTAGAATTTGGGGTTTTCTGATTTTCCGATCAATTTTGCTGATGTGGCAAATGAGGCATCTTTTGGACAAAAAATGTTGACTCAATGCTTGTGTGGAAAAATATAACTTTATATAGATTATAAATAAAATTAAACAGTAAAAAATAAATTAAAAATAAATTTTAAATTCGAGTAATTAATAACTTAATTAGAATATAAAATATATTAAGTTTTAACTTAGTTCACTAGTCAAATTTAGTTGCATAAATGTTTTAGATAAATTAGAAACAATTATTCAACATCACCACCGCCGCCCCAATTTGCAGAACCACAACGGCGCCTAACCCGCTCCCTCAATAGCAAAGTTGAAGACCTCGATACTTCCAAACATAGCTGAGTCTGCAAAGAAATCGGTTGCTCCGCCGCGTCAGTCAAGCACCCAACAGAAACTCCTCTTAGGGATTGAGGGGCAGAACAACCCAGCCATTAAGGGGTTGTGGCCCAGCAACACCACCATGCTCAATAAAATTGGGGGAAATGACCACCGTGACTGTGCAAAGTCAATCAAAGGAGAGCGGCAATGTAATATTGCCGATGACGGCAAGTACGAGGAGGAGGGCACCGATGCCTCATGGGTCCTCCAGGAGCCAACAAAATATGAACAAACATTTCCCTAGCCATGACAATTTTCTTGTGTATGGAGTGTTTCAGATGGGAGGCTGAAAATAGTTTTAATTTGGTGGATGCACCTTCTTGTATGGTTGAGCGTCTGCATCGGCGACTCGGTGGGTTGTAAGGAAGAAGAAGAATATTTTTTTGATTTTTTTTTGATATATCTTTTAATTTTTAAATTATTTATTACTTTATTTAATTGATAATAACTAAATAGTCGATTGTTAAGTTATTTATGAATTATTAATTTTATATAATTGTGAGATTTTTTTTTTGAAAAGATATAATTTTGAGATGGAAAATTAAAAATCCATATTTTATGTAATAAAAATACAAATATCATGCATAATACAAATTTCGTATTTGCATTATATTTTTTTTGAATTACTTAACTCTTAACCCAGTCAGTGTCCTTTTCATCCATGGAAACAGTGATGTGACTCCAAGGTGGATCGGGTGACCTGCCAGGTCAACGAAATTGACCAGGAAATCAAAAAATCCCCAATTTTGGGCTCACGTGATCGGTACGTGCGAAATTCCGGCGAAAATTCCATTTTTCGGGCAAATTTGTCCTAAATTTGCGAATTTTTTTTAATTGGTGGACCAATTTTGCTAGATCCCTAAATAAGTGCACCAATTTTGCTTGGACCCTATAGTTAGTGGACTAATTTTGCAATTAAGCCAACTTTTGGTGTTTATCTGGAAGTTTGTGTATATGTAGTTGGTTTATATATATATATATATATATATATATATATATGATTTTTATTTCTGGTTCTATGAAGCTTGGAAAGATATTGCTTCTTGAAAGACGTCAATCTCCAAAACTTAAATAATTATTTTCTTCCTTCCTTTCTTCCTTGGTTCAGTCCTTGTACTAGTGAATCAGTGGTTGTAATTGGTGCCATTTTTAATTTATGTCAATAAAAATATTTGATTGATAGGAATTATTAAGTTTGAGCAGATGTTGTGATCTTTGGATTTCGTGTTTACCTTTACTTTCAGCTGGAAAGAGAAGAAATGATGCATATTGTTGCACCTATTAATGTTACAAATAAATGGATTTTATATTTTGGAAAATTCTCATCTTTTCTAGATTAATGTAATTTTTGTCAAAAGGAACAATTCCATTCCACCAAAGACCCATCTCTGCTTTATCTGTTTTTTTTTTGACACATCTGCTTTATCTGTTTTGATAAGACATTAATGTTGATGGATTTTGTTCAGCTCTCCACTTAAAAGACCCCAACCCGTTACAAGTGTCTTTATCATATAAACCAATCAACAAATACGAGTGCAAGACAATATAACCTAAGCTTTTCTCATGACAACTTGCCACATCTCTCTAAATTACTCATCCATCACTTAATATTGTTTTACAAGTTACACCCACACCCATACATATTTTTTCTCGAATATATACTATAGTATATATATATAACATTAGGGTGTCTATACATAACCAATGTCCGGAATTTTTATTTCTAATTCTACATATAGCTTTTCTTATGGGAGAAGGGTTTGTCAGTCCAATTGATTTTGTTTAGGTGTAAGTGGAATTTCAAAAATAAGTACTAGGGAAAGATAGACGTTTTTGCATCACAAAAAGTACATTTTTCTGTTTTTTTAAGAGTATTTTTGATGCATGGTTTCTAAGGTGTTTTATTGTGTTTATTATATTCAGTTCCTCTGCTATTGAAGACTTGAAACAATGTCTTAAATATATAGGGCAGCACTCGAAGCTTGTTGATTGTTTCATAGATGCTTTAAAATTTAAAAATACACAAAGAACTAGAGTGCAAAAAGGTTTCTGCTTTCTGTGAAGAGAATAGAAATTGTGATAGTCTTTGATTTAGTGTATCTGCTTTATTTGATCTGGTGTATTGAGCCTTCTGGCGTATGGTATTCTACTCTTCTTTTATCAGTTATCACTATGGTGTTAATGATGTGTTTGGGACTGTGTGTAATTTCTCAGCTTGATTGCATTGCACCCACCTCTATTTGCTTAATGTTTATCTTTTTGGGATATCTTGTAGGTTGATTTATGAAGAAGAATCATAACACTAATTACCATATGGTATTTTGAAGCAACCAAGTAATCTTGTATTGATCATCTAGTATATTGTATCTTGAAAGGATCTTATATATTGTATTATAGAACATGATAACTGTAAGTCCCAAGGGGTGTGAGTGTAAGGTTTAAAAGGGGGTTGAATAAACCTTACCAACTTTTCGATTTAGTCCTTTTAAAATGTTCGAGTTAATACTTCATGGTGAGTCCTTGATGGACAACTAAGTTAGTTAATCGTTAGAGTTAGTCACTCAACAGACTGACCGAGTTTGTTGATAGAATAACTCATTTGTTTTGACTAAAGACTTAACTCGACCGTGTGATATGTTTTATTGGAAGACTTAACACCCTTGAATTTAGTTAAGTTTGTTTTAATACTTGGTTTAAACACTTAGTTAATTATCAATTGGATAGCAAATATGTCAAGCCAAATATGAAAGTAATATGCGTAAATTAAAGTGTTGAAATGTAAATGACACAATAAGTTTTTATAGAGGTTCAAGATGGGGTAATTCTTCTACTCTCTCTTCTCCAACTCTTGGAGGAATCCACTAAGTATTGATCAATATACAGAGTGGTTAAAACCCAGATACATGTCTTGATCACACGGTGACTTGATCCTTTGGGACTCGATCTGGAGATGCCTTGGTCACACAACCGACTTCTCATACGACTCGGACCTTCTTCACAGGGCAAATTTGCTTTGCTACTACAACCCACTTTCTCAAGCTCCTTGGATTTGATCACGAAGCCCTCCAAAACTTGAGACCTGGTTCGACCTTGAACCTTCCTACAATCCTCCGTGGAATGTAGACCCCTTGATTCTTCAAATTGTTTCCTCTTCAACCGATTGAAGTTGTCTTTCCTTCACAGTGAGTGTTGGATTGATTTCCTTCGTAATGTAGCTTGAGGATTGATCTTGAATAACTTGAGAATATTTTTGGTTACTGATTCAAATGTTAGCTTGAATGTTCGTAGATCGGAGTTGTCAAGGTTACCTTTTCTCAAATAAACTCCTCGGCCTTTTATAGTGTTCTTTTGAAAAATTTGCCCGTTGAAGAGATAGCTTATTTTCAAAAGACACTTGTGGTCGCTGGCTTGTCTTGTTGCGATCCTTGAATTTACGTTTCCTCGTATGAACGATTCTTGACTTTTCGTAGTTCGACACGGTGCAATGCTTCCCATTGGTTTATTCCTTTGCAGACGCTTCGGGACTGAGCATTTCAAGAAAGGTAGTATGGAGGTATTACTTGTTTAAGTAATTCTCTTGATTTTGCGGCAACGGATCTCTTTCGATTATCTCGACTTGACCGCATTTTCTTAATTTCTCCAGGTGACTTCGAGTCACTTCCAATCATGGATGACTCTTCTTCGTCACTTCAACTCGAGACATGGCTATCTTTAGTTGACTTGACCGATACTTCATTTAGTGCGCATCTCTCGTTGCTCCTTGATCGAGTTCTGTCTTTCTTCTTTGCCACACTCACCGCCTCACAACGGAGTCTTCCTTCTAGTCTCCGGTTGTGTCTTCGCATGTTCAGCATAGCCGATTTGACCAAACCTCGACTAAATTTCTATCTATTACAATGCAATTTACATCGAAAAATGGGGTGCCAACTTTCTATTCTAAGTTTTACATGGCATTCATCAAAATCTAAGAATTAATTTCCCAACAATTTCCCCCTTTTTGATGATGCCAAAACTTAAAACATTCATACAATAAATTAACAAAGAAAGATACGCATAAACAATGCGTAATCATAGAATGTATGCGTAGAATCAATGTTTTATTGATCATAACATTCTTGTTCTTTACATATTTGTTTACAAGGTGTATCGAGCTTAAATGGAACTTAAAGTATCTATCTTTGTTTCTATATCTACACAAGTATAGAAATTGTACGATTTTATTCGATGTACGGAAGACTTACATAAAATGTATTTACATAGTAAAATACATGAAGGGGTGGACAACAACACTTCATCTCCTTCACGCTCCTTCTTTCATCTTCTTCACTCTGTCATCTTCTCGACCTCTTTCTCTTCTTCTCATCTTCACCGCTTTCTTTTTCTCATACGCCTTCCTGGGGATGACCTTCATCTCTTCTCGATCTTTTCTTGTCTTTCCTCGCATAGCCGAGTTTGTCTTTTATTTTCCTCTTCAATTCTCTTCACATACTCAACATTGTTCTTAGCCACTTGCGGGTTGGCTACTTCGTCAAATCCCTAATAGATCCCTTCTTTCTTGCCGGATCTATGTACTCAATGTTTTTGGCGGAGATCTGTGTCCGAAACCTCTTCCTCCACCATCGCTTCTTCCTCTCGCCTCGGGCGTGTATTGTATCTTGGGCCTTCTTTTCCCACCGAGTGAGTGACTAGCAGAGTGACCAGCAGAGCGACCGCCAAGTGGTCTGCCGTGTCGTCGCCTTCTTCACATAGTTTGAGACCTTTTTCCCAAGATAAATCTCGTGCTTGAGCCATGAACATATTTGCTAAGTAACCTTCGAGATGCGAGCGTCTTGAATTCATCACAGATCTTGGCCTGGTTCCCGATCCGAAATGGCATAAGTGTCTCTCGTCGTTGGAATGCCTCCATGTTGTTTGAGAATATTCATAACTCGCATCCATCTTTCCTTCCACTTCCTTCATCCCTCGCTTCTTTTGTCTTTTCTTTTCACCATAGGTATCGCAGAGTGTTGGAGTGGCAGAGTCATCGGGGAGTTTCTTTGATGATATCACCGTGACAAGACCTTGTTGGGGGGTTTTAGCAATCATCAAGGTCACATCTTTCAAACCTTCCCCTCAATGATTTTCCTTTCTTCTCTCTTATTACTTCCTCAATTTGTCTTTCCCTTCACAAATAAGGTTTTCCTTCTCGCCTTCGATCCCTTCGCTTTTAGGTATTCCTCTTCCCCTTTTTGGCATCATCAAAGGAGAGAGGAACCCCGAAACAAGCTAGCAAACATGAAGTCTAGTCATTGATAGGCCGAAAGTTCGCTTCAAATGCTCATGAGTATGCGCTGAATTCAAAGCGAGTGGCGTTGGATTCACCGCTACCAACTTCATCTCGGCCATGAGAAGGCTGAACTTTCGATCCATGTTCTTCTCTACGCGGGAGCTATGTCTTATTATATTCACGCAGCAGCCTTTATCTCTCGTGGTGTGAGATTCATGCATTTGTTCGATGTGCTCTTGCATTTTTGTCTTTGCATCAACATTCTCAGCCCGACTAGTAACTTGTTGAATAAAGTGTCGAAATATCGAGCTTGTTTCACGCGCATTGTCTGCTTTGTTGCCACCATTCCCGGATCTCCGACTATTATGCCTCGCAGACGCGAGTAGGTTGGCGTCCTCGTTATCCAACCTCATGTCCAGTGAGGCCTGGTGCCTCTCCATCTTTTCAATCTCAAAGAACAGGGCTTTGAAAACTTCCCGAACCTCAATCACTACTTGTCTCGGTGACGGCCAAGCAACGCCAAAGTCATAGTCTCATTGAACAATGGTGTCTGTTGGAATAAAAATTAGGTTTATGGAAGCGCTCTCGATCTCTACCGATTCTTCGTGAGAGGTCGTACCTCCAGAGAGAAGGGAAATGATTCTACAAAAGGATCATCACGGGCATTTGGAATCGCTCAATGAAAATTGGTGCTCGTGAAGTCCCCCCGAGGAGTCGAACCTCGCTGCGGCTGGGGAGCTGCGCGATGGACTCTGTTTCACTGTGGTCTATTGTGAAGTTGACCCGGCCTTGCCGAGCCTCATTTGTCTTAACAGCTTCTTCTCGGTCTCACCTGGTTTTTCCACACGAGTTGATCGTCCTCGGCCATATCGAAGCGTCATCGGACGATGATGAGATTTCCATGGGTGGCTCATCATCAAAATTAAAGGTTTGGCGAGTAGCCTTAAGGTCGGTCTTACTCGTGCTTGGGAGAACATCCTCAGCTGAGTCTTTTGGATTAGCAATAGGGGATGACTCAGCTTCATCTCCACCTACAATGAGGCCTGGACATCCCCTTTCGGATGTCGGTGTCTTGGGGTCTTCTAAGGTGGCATCCACTAGAGTCTCAACTCCATGGATTGCACTTTCATTGCCCAAAGTGTTAACTCCCGGCGCTTCCTTCATGTGCCTCGACCGCATCGCCGTCATTATGCTTCAGTAGAGCGATTGGCACTTTTCACCGGTGAGCGATTTAATCGTCCGAGCCTCTTCAATGACAACTTGTTGTGTATCCGATTGTTGTTCCTTCTCCACTTCGCCTCCTAGATTCGTTATGGAGTCACCGCAAAGATCCTCCGACCTTGCCGCGGTGGAGAGGAGTTTCTCACCGTGGCACACCGGTGAGTGACTTGGAATGGGGTCACTGTCTCCGGACTCCGGGCTATTCCCATGAGTATTCGGTAGTTGGGGAAGGTGGTAAGACACCTTCATTAGGGGTCGCTCGACCGGGGTCCCCACAATCCCATTTTATCGCCATTTCCTTAATACCTTCCTCCGAATGAGTCGGGAAGTGGTGGCGCTGCAACAGTGGCAATATGTCGCACCACTCCCATGGGGTCAATCTCCATTTGTGATGTGGAGGACTCCTGGTCCCTCCATCATCCTTTGCTCATGTAGGATTCTCGATTCTTGCATTGCTTCTTTGCCGCATTTGCAACTCTTCTCGTGGGAAGCAAAGCAGGTTCAAATCCTCTTCACCGCCCGATAGACGCAAGGTGAGGATGTGTATGATCGTGGTTCGAGAAAGGGACAAACATCGCCTTTTCACGAGCCTCGCCTTCCTCTCGCGATCTCTCCTTCTCCTTGTCCTTGAAGATCTGCAAGATGTCTCGTGCGCTTTTCTTCATCCGTCGATTGGACCACATTGGTCAATCCGAGAAAGTTCAACAGCTTCCTCTTCTTCTTCAATAAATTCGGGTCTTTGAATCGTTTCCTGGATCGACTCGGCCTTCCATTTCTCCATTCTCGCTGCACGATTTTGAATGTCCTGGGTATGGTGGGGATAGGATCATCACATCATCATCATTGTCATCATCTTCCTTTCGTCCCTCTTGCTCGGGGATTGAGGGTAGCAAACTAGCTGCTCGACATTCTCGTAGCCTTTCACATCGAGCGGAGACACAACCCTTTCAATAGGTAATTCGGTTGTCTCGGCCATTCCTTGTTTCTCACTGCTCATTTCACACTGGTCTTCGAGTTGCCTTCTGCCGACGGCCTCAGCAGATTTGGCCGTTTCATCAATAACTTCCAGAGACTCTACTTCTCCAAAGCCAGCTTCCGGGTATCTTTTCCGGTGAGTAGCAGACTCAATGGTCTTCTCAAGCTCGAGAGAGCTTGGAAAGTCTTCTTCTTTTTGTTTTCACCAGAGGAACATCTGGTTCCACTTCATCTGGTTCGTTGAGGGTAAGAGCCTTCGCAGTTGTCTTAGAGGCAACTACCTTCCTTGTTGTGGCAGTCCTCTTCTTCTTGATCACTAGAGAAGGGATTAACGGTTCCTTCTCTATTCGGGGTGCGGGCGGGAGACACTACAAGGGGGCAGTGACTCGGCTGCAGGGGCAGTGCAAATTTCTTTTTCTTTGTGCAGGGCAATGATCTTCTTAGCAGTTAGTCTTCTTTGGGAGGAAGGAGACAACAGATGTATCTTGTGGTCGGTGATTCTCCCTCACTCGTGATCGCTCTCTTAGCGTAAGCTCTCTTTCAGGCGCCAAAGAGGTTTGATCGAAACATCCTCTTGTTTACATGGAACGCCTTTCCATGTCGAAGAGGAACTCCTTTTACTTCCATCACCAATCCAATCAAAGGCCGTATCCCAGAGGGAACCTCCAAACGTACCATCCTCTTTGAAGGATTTATTCCCAACATTCTCGCAGTCTTCTCGTATACAAACTCAGCCCATCTCACCTTCTTTTCTTCAATGATCGCAACCATTACGATCAATTTAGCTTTGGACAATCGGTCAAAGCCGCCAAATTTGATGTCTATGCATTTGGCAACAATGTCCAAAGAATTTGTGGTAGTCCTCTTTCAAAGAACTTCTTGTTTGTTAGTCAGATAGACCACTTTCTCAAGAGATCGGACTTGGCTACTTCCTTCCAAGCGCAAAGAACTGTGTCAATATCGGCCTCATAAATCTCCTAAGACTCCTTCCGCCGCAAAAGCGGTGTTTCGCGCATCCTCGAAGTGATGGTGAACTCTTTTTCCGTGTACAGAGGACTTGATGCCCTCATCGTGAACTTCAGCGTTCACGTAGAATTGTGCGACCTCTTCCACATAGGTCATTGGGAACTCCATTGTCAAAAATGGTTTTAATCCAGATTTTTCCAGCTTCTCAGCAATTTTCGTCACGAGAGTGTTGTCGGATCCCTGTTTAAGCATGCCGTCGAAATCTACAGTAGAGCCAGTGTGGATTTTCTTTCCTAGCTTGACAAAATCATGAGTAGGTGCCATTTCTAGATGTTTTATCGAACGAAACTTAGAAAATGATCCCGAGGGTTTGCGGGGTTTTGAGAGAGAAGTTTTTTCTTTTCGCCTTGAGAGAGATGAATAGTTTTGGTAAAGTGAGAGAAAAATGGACGAAATGGTTTAAGTATGGGTCATGAAAGGACGTGCGGGTGGTTTTTGAAATTTTGATCAAAATTAACGGCTTAGATTTTGCACGCGATTAACCTTTAATCTCTCGCATTTAATGCGGCAAAGATTTATATCCAATCATAAGCTTTGTGTGAAACTTTTGATGTGCACGTCATAATTATGTCAAGCGTCATTCTTAAAAACATTCCGCTTCATAAAAACATTGCGTTTTTGTCACTTTGCTCATAAAAATGACTCAAATTTTATTCCTTAGCCGATTTAACTCTTCTCTCTTTGCACATAAATACTCAATTGTCACCTAACTCGATCAAACGGTGATTTTCCGATACTGGTGATTCACTTAAATTGATTTAAGAGTTGACTCTTTTTTGACTTTTCATGTTTCATCTCTTTTCTTTGAGTCTTCCGAGAGTCAACTTAGCTCAATTAACCCCAATTCATGTTTGAGTTCTTTAAATCTTGATTCATATAATGGTTTTGTGAATATGTCAGTTAATTGCTTATCGGTTGAGATATATTCCACGGTGATGTCTTTCTTTTCGACATGATCTCTTATGAAGTGATATCCGACATCAATGTGCTTTGTTCTTGAATGCAACACGGATTTTGAGTGATTGCATTGCACTTGTGTTATCACACATAATTGGAATTTTCTTTTCTCAACCTCATAGTCTCTCATTCTTTGTCTCATCCATAAGACTTGGGCACAACAGTGCCCGCACTATGTATTCCGCGTCATTTGTAGAGGTGGCTATTGAATTTTGCTTCTTGCTAAACCAGAAATTAGCCTATTTCCAAGCATTTGACATGTGCACGAGGTACTATTCTGTCAACTCTACAACCAAAGATAAGTCAGTCCGAATAACCAATTAGCTTGAATCCATCTTCCTTTGGATACCATAAGCCAACTTCTTGGCTTCCTTTCAAATATCTCAAGATTCTCTTTTTTGCAGTCATGTGGCTTTCTTTTGGGTCGATCGAAATCTTGCACATACACCTACCGCAAAGGTGATGTCCGCCGCGCTTTCGTAAGATAAAAGCGTTGATCCAATAAGTGCTCGTATCTTGTTTGATCTACATGCTTGCCATCCGCATCCATATCCATTTTGACCGATGTGTTCATTGGTATTTTCACGAAGACTTCTCTTCCATACCGAATTTCTTCATTAAATCTCGGTATATTTTGTCCGACTTATGAAGGTTCCATCCTTCATTGTTTCACTTGGAGTCCAAGGAAGAATGTCAATTCTCCCATCATGCTCATTTTGAATTTGCTTTGCATGAGATTTGAGAATTTATCACACAGCTCTTTGTTTGTGGATCCAAAGATGATGTCATCCACATATATTTGAGCAAGCAGTATACTTTTCTCATCTTGAATTCTGAAGAGTGTTCTATCCACTTTGCCTTTTGTGAATCCGTTCTCGATTAGAAATTGTGATAATGTATCATACCATGCTCGGGTGCCCTGTTTCAATCCATATAAAGCCTTTTTGAGTTTGTATACCTTATCTCCAAGAGTCTTCTGCTCAAATCCTGGAGGTTGTTCAACATATACTTCTTCTTCTAATAACCCGTTAAGGAATGCACTCTTTACATCCATTTGATATACAATAAAGTCTTTGTGAGTGCATAGGCAAGAAACATCCTTATAGCCTCCAATCTTGCTACAGAGCAAAAGTTTCATCAAAATCTATTCTTCTTCTTCGCAATACCCTTTGGCTACCAATCTTGCTTTGTTTCTCACCACGTAACCTTCCTCATTCATATTGTTTCGAACACCCATTTAGTGCCAATAACGTTTTGATGGGTAGGTCTTTGAACCAATTCTCACACTTTATTCCTCTCAAACCGATTCAGCTCTCTTCTTGCATAGCTTGAATCCAATGTGTGTCATCCAATGCTTGTGACACATCTTTGGCTCTTTTTGTGAGATGAAGCAAGTAAACATTGCTTCTTGTTGAGTTCTCGATCTAGTTTTCACACATTCTCTTACATCTCCAATGATTAGTTTCGTGGATGGTCTCTCACCATCTTATATCGAGTTGGAGTAAGTTAATGGATTGATCGTCTTGCACGTGTGTTATTTTGATCACCTCTCTCATCATCACTTAGTCAGCAGATTTTCGGTGTCTTTGAGACTCGACTATCTCTTCTTCATCCGGACTTATAACTCCTCCGCCTTCAACATAGGGACTCTTCGCATGGTTGGTTGATTCAAATTTTATCACCGACTCTTCAATGTTTTCTCCATTTACATTTGGTTCATCAAACACCACATGGATGGATTCTTTCAGAACCATTGTCCTCTTGTTGAGCACTCAGAGGCTTTGCTTTCATTTGAGTATCCTAAGAAGATACCTTCATCGCCTTTAGCATCAAAAGCCTTTAAATTATCTTTGCCATTGTTATGGATTAAGCATTTGCATCCAAATATTCTAAAGTATGCAACATTTCGCTTTCTTCCGTCCAAATCTCATAGGAGTCTTTGTCACCGTCTGCTTATCATGCATCTATTTTGAGTATAGCATCTTTGTGTTTTTATGCTTCACCCAAAATCTTTTAGGCAACCCCGCTTCAGCTAACATGGTCTTCACGCTTCTTTTGAGAGTTCTATTCTTCTTTCTCGCAACTCCATTTTGTTGTGGAGTCCTCTTTGCAGATAATTCATGACCAATACCATTTTCAATGCAAGATCGAGTGATTATTCCATTGACAAACTCGGTTCCTGTCACGATCTTATTTTGATAATGGTTTGACTCTTCTCATTTTGGATTCTCTTCATCTGTTTGTGGTAGTTTCGCAGAGTTTCTTTCTTCTTACACATGAATATTGTCCATGTATATCTTGAGTAGTCATCTACTACCACCAAGGTGTATTTCTTCCCACTTATGATGGTGGTTCAACTGGACCAAATAGATCCATATGTAGCAGTGCAATATTCTTGTTGAAGATGAACATGTCTTTTCTTTGAATGATGATTTGATCTATTTTCCCTTCCGACATGCATCACATATATTTTCCTTCTTGTATCTCGAGTCCGGAAGTCCTTCCACAAGATTACTTCTTGCAAGTTTGTTAATAATTTTGAAATTCGGGTGACTCACCTTTCAGTGCCACGTACCAACTTGATTCAATTTGTGCTCTTTGCTAGCTAGACAAGTGCTTGGTGTTGCAATTGACCAATCTACCACATACATGTTCTTTTGTCCGCATCCTTGCAACACTATTTCATTGGTTTCAACATCCTTGATTTGGCATACACCCATATGAATCCAACATTGTAGCCTTTGTCACGCGAGTTGACTTATGCTTAGCAAGTTGAAATTGAGGCCTTCAACATATGCAACATCCGTAATTTCTAATCCATTTTTCTTGATGGATCCAATGCCTCTTATTACTCCCCGAGCTTCATTCCCTCCAAATATGACTTTTGCACCTCTAACATCCTTGAATTTTGATAAATTTTTCTTGTTTTCTCATGTGTCCGGGAATGTACCACTATCCATGTACCAGGTTCCTTGGCACTCATTTGCTCATTGAACTCGCAATCAAGGAAATTAGGTTTTAGGTACCCATACTTGCGGGTCCCGAGGGGTTAGTATTGTAAGATGATCCAACCAACTTTATAGCCAAATGATTTGACTCTAAGGGGTTGCCATCTATCGATGCCATAATCATAATTAATTTTGGCAAATTGCTTGGGGGTTCTAGGTTCATACAACTGTCTCTTTTGTCCGTATGCTTGTGTATGTGTTTTAGCAATTGCTTTCTTTGGGTAGTTGTGAAATCTCCGAGTGTAGTGCCAGGTGCATATGTGTGCCGATGATAGCTCTTATGCCTTTGGAATGGCCTTTCTTTGAGTTCTAGGCCTTTGCCACTTTCAGCTTGTATTCCATAGATCTTTCTTTGATAGTTCACATTGTTCCAATCACTTGGCTTGATACTTTCTACCATTCCCATCATATGTGTTTCTTTTATAGAATTTCGGGGGCTTTTGGTAGCTCTGTTTCTTCTTTACAGAGTATCTCCTGTTTGGAGTTTCCTTGAGGAACTCTGATGGATTTCTTCTCACTGTCCTCTCAAAGATACTTTCTGGGTGTTTTTCCTTTTCCTTTATAACCAAGGCCAATTTGCTAGTGATTGTACTTTGGAATAAATGTGTGTGCACCATTTGGAGTTTTGGATTTTAGAGATACTTTATTACTTGAAGATCCTTTATCCAAAATCACTTTTGGAGCTTGACATAGCACAGAGGAATTAAATCCTAAGCCTGTCTTGTCTCCACATTCTCTTTGACTCATAATAAGATCATCCAATGATTTCTATAGCAGCTATCTCTGCTGTTAACTTAACATTTTCAGCCTTTAGACTTTTATTCTCATCAGCTATTTGATTTAGAGTACTCAGCTCCTTAGTCAGCTGTGCATTTTGGCTCTTGAGTAGGCTGTTTTCCTCATTTAATAGTGTGTGTGAGGATTTAATATGTTCAAAATCTTTCATCATTTTGCCTAATGAATCATAAAGATCAGTGGGTGATGAAGTGTGTGTGTCACAATCACTATCACTAGTATCTGAGTGTGATGAGTTAGAGTGTACCTCATCTTCTTGGTCAGGTTGGTTTTGTTCTTTAGCCATCAGACAGATCAATGCTTCTTCTTCAGATTCACTTGAGTAGTCAGCTTCACTACTCTCCGAGTCGCTTTGTGTCTTTTGACTTGATCAGATCAGCCAGTCTCTGCGGCCAACATTGCCTTTCTCTTTTCTCTTTGTCTTTCTTTCTCTCAAGACTTTTCTTTCCTCTTCATTCATGTATTTGTTGACTACAGGATACGCGCATTCAATGGCATAGTGACCAGGTTGCCTGCAGTTCCAGCATAGATTTTCAACTTTTTGATGATTCTTTCCATCCTTGGATTGTCCTTTTGATATTCAACTTTTTGATGCTCTGTTCTCTTGGGTGGTCTTTCTTCCTTGACTTGGAGGAGCCGAGTGTCTTCTCGGAGGATTCACCTTTGCTTCTTTTGTAGTTCTTATTGAAGAACTTGTTGAACCTTTTAACCATCAGGGCAATCTCCTCTTGGTCAATGACTTTTTGACCTCGGCTCTCTTGCCATCCTTAACAATTAGAGCAAAATTGTTTTGGGCACACTGTCTCTTCTTGGTCTTTTCTTCTCACCAAATCGTAGGCTTTGAGATCCGAGAAATGTACTCATGGTTGGATGTTTTTGATAGGTCCATGGAATGTCTCATGGCCATGACCTTCATATCCCACTTAGTTGGGAGACTTCTTAGAATCTTCATACACATTTCCTTTTGTGTATATTCTTCATTGGTGATTTCTGTGAACCGAGCATCCAGCTGATCCAAGGTTTCTTCTGCAAGCATCTTAAAGTTTTCAAATTTTTGTACAACCAAAGATAGTTTATTTTCTTTGATTTGCTCTGAGCCTTCGCAAATCAAGGTTAGCTTGTCCCAGATTTCTTTTGCCGTTTTGCATGATTTGACTTTGTTGAACATGTCTTTGTCCAAGGTTTTGTAAAGAATGTCCTTGGCCACATTATCCAAGTTGTATCTTTTCCCGTCATCACTTGTCCATTCAGCTCTTGGTTTTCAACCATCGCTGGTCTGGGAGTAGCATCCTCTTCTCCTTCAGCTGCAGCTCTCCTTGCAGCTGTGTTCACTTTTAAGATTTGGAGTGGCCCATCTTCTATCACTATCCACATCTCATCGTGTAATGCTGATAGATGAGCATGTATACGAATTTTCCAATCATCAAATTCTTCAATTGTGAACATAGGGATGCGTGTCAATTTTCTTCCATGATAATAACTTTGCTAAATAAAAGAGTTTTGAAAGATTGAGTACTAAACCAAACTTTGAAAAATTTGGAGATCTAGTTCAAGAACTTGATGCGGAAGGCTCAATGAACCAACCGCCCGATACCACTTGTAGGTCCCAAGGGGTGTGAGTGTAAGGTTTAGAAGGGGGTTGAGTAAACCTTACCAACTTTTCGATTTAGTCCTTTTAAAATATTTGAGTTAATACTTCACTGGTGAGTCCTTGATGGACAACTAAGTTAGTTAATCGCCAGAGTTAGTCACTCATGCACTGATCGAGCCGTTGATAGAATAACTCGATTGTTTTGACTAAAGACTTAACTCGATCGTGATATGTTTTCAACGGAAAACCTAACACCCTTTGAATTTGGTTAAGTTTGTTTTAATACTTGGTTTAAGCACTTAGTTAATTATCAATTAGATAGCAAATATGTCATCAGATATGAAAGTAATATGAGTAAATTAAAGTCTTTGAAATGTAAATGACACAATAAGTTTGTATAGAGGTTCAAGATGGGGTAATTCTTCTACTCATCTCTTCTCCAACTCCCGGAGGAATCCACTAAGTATTGATCAATATACGAGTGCTTAATACCCGTCCAGGATACAAGTCTTGATCACACGGTGACTTGATCCTTTGGGACTAAGCCCCGGAGATGCCTTGGTCACACACGGTGGCTTCTCACATGACGACTCAACTTTTTCACAGGCAGTGCGCGCTTTGCTACTACAACACACTTGATCAAGCTCCTTGGATTTGATCACGAAGCCCTCCAAAACTTGAGACGGTTCGACCTTGAACCTTCCTACAATCCTCCGTGGAATGTAGACCCCTTGATTCTTCAAATTATTTCCTCTTCAACTGATTGAAGTTGTCTTTCCTTCACATGTGAGTGTTGGATTGATTTCTTTCGTAATGTAGGCTTGAGGATTGATCTTGAATAACTTGAGAATATTTTTGGTTACAGTTCAAATGTTAGCTTGAATGTTCGTAGATTAGGTTGTCAAGGTTACCTTTTCTCAAATAAACTCCTCAGCCTTTTATAGCGTTCTTTTGAAAATTTGCCCGTTGAAGAGATATGCTTATTTTCAAAAGACACTTGTGGTCGTTGGCTTGTCTTGTTGCAGTCCTTGGAATTTACGTTTCCTCGTATGAACGATTCTTGACTTTCGTAGTTCGACACGGTGCAATGCTTCCCATTGGTTTATTCCTTTTGCACGCGGGATCGAGCATTTCAAGAAAGGTAGTATGGAGGTATTACTTGTTTAAGTAATTCTCTTGATTTACGCAACGGATCTCTTTGATTATCTCGACTTGATCGCATTTTCTTAATTTCCCAGGTGACTTCGAGTCGCCTTCCAATCATTGGATGACTCTTCTGTCACTTCAACTTGAGACATGGCTATCTTGACTGACTTGACCGATACTTCATTCACAAGCATCTCACCGCTCCTTCGTCGAGTTCCTGTTTTCTCTTCTTTGCCACACTCACCGCCTCACAATGAATCTTCCTTATAGTCTCCGGTTGTCTTCTTGCATGTTTAGGCATAGTGACTTGACTCTGCAACTCGACCACCCCTATCTATTACAATGCAATTTACAACGAGAAAAATGGGGTGCCAACTTTCTATTTTAAGTTTTACATGGCATTCATCAAAATCTAAGAATTAATTTCCCAACAATAACACGTTTTATTGTCAAATGATCGACTTAATATTGCATTTTTTTAAATTGTTGGTATATCGTATTTAGATGATTATCATTGTATTGATGGTATATGGTATCTTTGAGTTTATTGTTATCGTATTGTTGGTATATGGTATTTTAGCTTAATTGTTACCGTATTATTGTTGTTGCACTGGGACAATATTGTATTATAATTGTATATATTGGTGTTGGATGTGTAGTGAATATAATGTAAATATGAAAAAAATAAATGTCAATGTGTCTCTGTTACATCGGTTATTTAGAAAAGCCGATGCAGAAATTAACATTTTTTACATTGGTTGGTAATCAAACCGATGTAGAAAGCCACATTCTACAATGGTTTTTTTAACAAACGATGTTATTTTTGTCTCTTTGGATAACATTCTACATCGGTATAAATATAACCGATGTAAAATCAGCTTTTCTACATCAGTTAGGGAAACGATGTAGAAAAATCCCATTTTCTACATCGCCACATTCAACATCGGTTTTAAAACCGATGTAGAAAGAGCCCACAGCCGATGTGAAAAATGAATTTTGTCGTAGTGGAGATATCAGCTGAAGATGTAACTTTAGCACACAGACAATGAGACCAGTTTTGACTCCAATGATAATGCACATTTTTATTTATTATGTGTAACATTAAAAGTACATAAAGCCTATGCCAAAAAATCCTCAAAAATTCAATATTCATCCCATGAAAATATATAGTTCTCCAAAGCTAGAGCTTCTCATGATATCTTCAAGGAGTTAATAACTGATCATTTCCATACGTCAAAGCTAGTTTCTTCAAAAAGGTGGCAAGGCGTGTCCATGGATTATGGACGTCAAAACCATATTACCTAGTTGTTTTTATGTAGATGCGTGAATGGTTACTAGGAAAGGGTCTTATTATTGAATATGTAAAAGAAAGGAAAAACTACGGTATTAAGATATTTTTAATTTATTTTGAAATTTGAAGATGGTAGTGCAATTAGGTTGCTTATTGTTAAGACAATGGTAATGGAGTAGAGATAACTTGTTGTTCATGTAGATATATCCAACATTGGGTGGTGGTATAGACTAACGTGGAGGTGGTGGTGGGGATGGACAGAATATCGGGAGAGATATAGGTAATGGAGGTAAAGTTGGAGGGTACACAATGCATATAGATAGACGTGGTGGTGGCGGTGGTGATGGAGGTGGAGGGTGGGATGGAGATGGAGGTGGAGGTGATGGTGAAGGTGGAGGAGGGGACGAAGGTGGTGGAGATGGAGATGGAGGTGGAGGTGATGGTGATGGAGGAGGAGGGGATGGAGGTGGCGGTGATGGTGATGGTGGAGGAGGGGACGAAAGTGGTGGAGATGGAGATAGAGTTGGAAGTGATGGTGATGGGGGAGGAGGGGATGGAGGTGGTGGAGATGGAGGTGGCGGTGAGGGTGATGGTGGAGGGGACGAAGGTGGTGGAGATGGAGAGGGAGGTGGAGGTGATGGTGATGGGGGAGGAGGGGATGGAGGTGGTGGAGATGGAGATGGCGGTGATGGTGATGGTGGAGGAGGGGATGGAAGTGGTGGAGATGGAGATAGAGTTGGAAGTGATGGTGATGGGGGATGAGGGGATGAAAGTGGTTGAGATGGAGGTGGCGGTAATGGTGATGGTGGAGGGACGGAGGTGGTGGAGATGGAGGTGGCGGTGAGGGTGATGGTGGTGGAGGGGACGAAGGTGGTGGAGATGGAGATAGCGGTGAGGGTGATGGTGGAGGGGACGAAGGTGGTGGTGATGGTGATGGGGGAGGAGGGGATGGAGGTGGAGGTGGAGGTGATGGTGATGGGGGGAGGAGGGGATGGAGGTGGTGGAGATGGAGATGGCGGTGATGGTGATGGTGGAGGAGGGGACGGAAGTGGTGGAGATGGAGATAGAGTTGGAAGTGATGGTGATGGGGGAGGAGGGGATGGAAGTGGTGGAGATGGAGGTGGCGGTAATGGTGATGGTGGAGGGGACGGAGGTGGTGGAGATGGAGGTGGCAGTGAAGGTGATGGTGGAGGAGGGGACGAAGGTGGTGTAGATGGAGAGGGAGGTGGAGGTGATGGAGATGGGGGAAGAGGGGATGGAGGTGGTGGAGATGGAGGTGGCAGTGATGGTGATGGTGGAGAAGGAGACGGAGGTGGTGGAGATGAAGGTGGTGGGGACGGAGGTGGAGGTGATGGTGATGGTGGAGGAGGGGATGGAGATGGAGGTGGTGGTGGTGGTGGTGGGGCGGTGGAGATCTAAGTGGAGGTGGTGGTGGAGATGGGCAAAATATTCGGAGAGGTATAGGTAATGGAGGTAAAATTGGAGGATATACTATGCATGGTGGCCTTATAATTATTATACGAGCGTTATTAGTTGTAACCAACGTAAAAACTAGCACTACTAGAACCCAAAGATTGAGTTCCATATTGGTTGATATCTACTGTCAAGCAAATAAAAGATGCACCCTTAATTCATTGGAAAAAAAAGAACGATTTTTTCCATATATATAGGTATCAGAGGGTCAATTCTACAAATATTAAGTGTTTGTGCATACTTTCCCTCATATAGGTTGCTCGTAGGTTATTAATCAAAGTTAGGTCAGTTTATTAATTAGGGTTACCCATTTCTTTTGTTTAAGTATTTAGTAAATTACAGCTTGCAACCTTATTGTAATTTTATCATGTATAATTGAAAACATAAATTTTAGGACATGACACTAACAGTTTGTGAGATCGATATACTTTAACGCCATAACCACAATAAAGTTTAACGAGACCAGTATTATAACAGCATTAATTAATTAGTTCGGACGATTAATTAAGAAAACAATATATTATAAGTTTATGAAATTTCATGTTCATCTCTATTAGATCTATGTGACTTTAGATTGCACTCGATGCTTTTGGAAGCAATTTACCCATCCAACGGTTTCGTATTAATGTTGGGGCAATTTTGAAGAAACTAAAAAACTCTGGGTTCAAACTCTGATCAAAACATTCTTGCATAGGGTGAGCCGTGAGCGATACCACTTGAGCTACAAAGTCGTGGTAAACGAGCCCATGCAATGAAACATGATATAACAATTTTTTTTTAAGATAGAAACATGATATAACTAATCTTCCAATCTATATCTATATCTATATCTATACTATCTTAAATGTGTGAATGTTTCTTGCAATTTTTTATTGGACAAAAATATCCTTTAGACATAATAAAATTTTAGGACAACTAAGTAATTTAATATTTATTTAGCTTCTATTTGTTCAATTATAAGACAATGTGACCATTTATATTCTATATTTTAAAAGTATTTATTCTTTCGACTAAAACTCTTAAAATATTTTGAATTTTCAAATAATATTAGCTTCATATTAAATTAGATTTCGAGAGCTTTCTAATGATATGTCATAAGCATATATAAGGACTTCACATGAGAAAATTTTAACATTATAAAGTTCAACACTATGTAAAATTTAAGAATTTTATGTTTTTCTATAGTCTTGTTATTTATTTAATCTTTTTTGTTTAATTATATGAGAGATGTTCATTATAGCCAAAAAAGATTTCAGAATCTGAAAATATATTTTTTAATCATAACACTAAGAATACTTTAAATTTCTTATAAAATCAATTTCAAATTTAAACTAGGTTTCACAATCTTCAACTATATGTTCTAAACATATAGACAAATCATTATAGAAGAAGATTTTAACTATTTAACTTTTAGTATGATGCAAAATTGTATATTTCTTATATTCATTTAAATTTTCTCAATAATTACATATGTATATTATAATTTATAAGAAAAGATCAAATTGCAATATACACGATATGAAAAAATAAAATAAAAAATATTTTAGGTGGCTTTGATGCTAAATAAAAAATAGAGAAAATACATAATTCCTTTATGGTTGAAAAATTCTTCCTCAATTAGTAATATGCAATTTAAAAATTAATTTATTGATGGTTGTTAAAGAAATAATATTGAAAACAAGAGAGTTTCATATTTTATTTTTATTGCAATTTCATGTATATTTTATTTTAATTAGCCATATCAGTAAAATAAAAAGTACAAATAAAAAGAATAAGATTACCATGAAAAACAAAAGTGAACAAGAACCAAACAAGTTTGTTGTAACAAAAACTTTACCTTTTCAATTTTAACTATATGTGTTAATATGACTTTTACAAATTTTTCTATATAACATTATAAGCTTTAGTTTCTAATTTATTATTTTTTAATATATTATGATTTCAATCTTTCGATTATTTTATATCCTATAAATTTTATGAACAAGTACAAAAAAGTGTTCAAAGTCGTATATATAAATTTATAAAAAAAAACAAAAATACAAAGAAGACAAACTTAATAAAAAAAATCCATATGTGTTAAATTGATATTTGTGATAAAACTTGAATGTTGTTTGAAAATTATACCCTTAAAAATTATAAGTTTAAAATATCAATATGATACATATTTATAGTAAAAACGTATACCAAAATAATTAAATTTTAATAAAATGGTATGAAAGAGTGAAACATGAGCTAAAATTGGATTAGTCTAAAAGATCATATATGCTATGCAAAGATAAAATAAATAAACTGATCATTTAATATGTAACAATTTGATTACTGAGAAAGTAATTATATATTTGTTCAAATACTAACATAACATTCATAAAAACTAAGTAAATTAAATAATTACAACGAATAAGAGTGAAAACTAAGAATAAAAAATATTGAAAAATAAATGGTTATACTTGACATTAATGAGTTGAGATTGATCTAAATAATTTTGGGGGTTAATCTCACATATATAGATAGTTGGGATTAAACCAAATGAAACATATTATAAATATTTGAAAGAATAAAAGTAAATAGTTAAAAAAATATGTGTGTCATAGCTGAGAATTCTAAAGAAAAATTAAATGGGTTTTATATAATATGTATAATTTGATATTTTTGATTAAATCTCAGTTTATTTTAAAAGCACACCTTTATAACTTATAAATATTCGAGCACAAAGACAATTATTATAAAATTTGGTACAAATTATTCTAATTTTTATAAAATCAAATATTATGAAAAACTTGAAAACAAGAGTCGAAATGGAAAGTCACTGCAGGTATATCAAATTGTAAAAAAAAAAAAATAAATAAATTAAACTTATTTAATATGAAATAGTTTGATATTTATTTCAAAGATATATATTTTCTTAAATTACATGTTAATTTAGGTACCAATATAATAATCAAAATTTTCAAAATAATATTTATGTATCAAATTTATTATGTTAAACTATATATAATAATAAGTTGGAGCGAAGTGACCATATTTAGTGCCAAGTAATATGAATTATTCTGGGCATAAGGAGGCGGGAGAGAATAGTTGAGGGGAGGGGGGTTTAACATTTGATATCTAATGTTTTGGCAACTATATTTTCTTATTTGATCAAAAATTCAATTAAAATTTTAAATAAAGATTAAAGTACTATATATAATTTTTCTCAATAAAGGCACTAAAAATGGATTGATAATTATATTTTACAACAAATAATATGATTTTGTAAACGAGATTAACTGAGATCAATTTTAAATTTACAGTCTCTTCAAACGTAAATATTAATATAACCAAAATAGCCAAAAATTCAGTTGCAAGTATAAACTCTAATAGTATAACGTATAATAAAATAAAAGACCGATGAATGTGATTGTAAGCTAATATAAAACTTATTTAGTTGTTATACTAATTTTAAAAATCTTTCTGGGATTGAGTTCTCTAAAATGATTATTTAACAATTCATATCGATCTATAATTAAATAAATAATTTTATTATTTAATAATTCATATCGATCATGTGGATCACGTGCGACGCACGTGTTTCTTAGTAGTATAGGTAAATATGTGAAGGTATAAATGCTAAGAATTTGTATGATCTGTTTAAACTATTAATTAATTATCAAGAATATTGAAATTTGTAAGTCAACCAAAGGGAATAGGCTATGAATACAAATAAGACCCTCTAAGTATTTCAGTAACTTCTAATTCTATCAATCTTTATTCAGTTAATTTTATTTCAAATTATTCAATCTAATATAGTTTGAAATTAAGATAGTCGTTAAATCAAAAGATGCATGTACCAGATATGAGATATCATCAATCAAAGTTGAAAAAACGCATAGGAATTGAACTTTAACTTTTTTCGTATTGTCAAAAATGTTAAGATATAACTATTAATTATTCCAAGCTAACTAACTAGAGTCGCCAATTTTTTCATTCTTCCAAATGTCTTGTTCCAGTACTTTATGTTTTGATTAATTCGCTTTTCTTGTGCAATCTAAGGTAGGAAAGTGTAAATACATATAACATATTAACAAAAAGAAAAAATGGTCATTTTTACTTTTTGGGATAATTGAGAGAAGATTTTCTACCCCACTAACACTTTTTTACCCAACTTTCATAAAAAATCACTTTTTTAATCAACTTTAATGTCATAAATGCCCTTGTCCTCTCTCTCTTTCTTGGTTTAAAAAAATAAAATTCCTTTCCTCTTTTCTTCTTATTTTCTTTCTCTTTCCACATATAACAATCTTTTTTTTTTCCTTTCATTTTTTCGATTTTTGAATATTCAAGACACAATTGGAAGAGAAGTTAAAATCAGTGTGAACGAAGCTAATGTATTTCTTTCTTCAAATATTTATGTATAATAATGTGGGAAAATTCGCTTATTTCGTGAGGAAAAAAAGTAGAGTATTGTTCAACATGGCACGATCGTTCCACCATAAATGTGTGAATGATCGTGCCACCCTATGTTTTATATAAGGCGGCACGATCATGCAATCCTATAGGGAGGCACGATCGTGCCACCTTATATAAAACATAGGGTGGCACGATTACAAAAAAGTATTCACACCTGCACCGTTCTCCAACCTTTTTGTAAACGAATCAATATTAAAATTAAGCTGTTTATTATTAAATAGTAGACTTAAGTTTGCTTTTATTTAATTTTTCGTTGCTTTTGGAATGTGATAACCGATGAACCAATTATCAATAAGTACTATATTATAAGTACAATAAGGAAATAAAAATAGTTTCCCCTCCAAACTATGGAAATTTTTACACTTAGTCTGACGATCTACTATCAGAACGGTCTTAGATTTTGAGGGGCCTGGAGCGAGAAAAAAAATGGAGCCCTTGTGTTTACATAAAAAATTAAAAATAATAAAATTAATGTTACAATTTCCTTTTATTTAACGTAATAATAAGATATGTAATAACAAAAATATCATGCTCCAACTTTTATATTTCAGTCTTATTAAAATAAATTATGAAAAAAGATCGTTCATTATAATTGACTATAGGGAAACCGACAAAAAAATAAATAACTAATAAATTAGCTATAAAAAATTAATCTTCTTGCATTTTTATATTTCTTCAATTTTATTTTTTGGTTTTGTAAAATGAAAAAAAAAGCAAATATAAATGATAGAATAGAAAAGCAAAAAGAAAACTTTCAATTATGTTTTTTGATTTGTAAAACGGACAACAAAATAGCTAGGGAAAAAGAATCCTAATTTTTAATTCCATTCGGAATAGAACTTGAGACTTTAGAGGATTTACATCATTACATGGCACAATAGCCGCCTGGCCAAATCGCTCATTTTGTCATTTATTTCAAATTTTATATATCCATTATATACATATAAAATACATTTTTGCTAAAACAACTTGACATTCATTCCCTAAATAAAGGGTTACATAATTAATTGATATTTAATTTCCACTTGGACACTAGACAATGGGGTAGCACAGAAGTCTTCACGACGAAAAATACGAGCATAATTCATTATTTGGATGAGTATTTCAAAACGTTTGTGTTGTCCATTCCCTGATACTACCAACAGAATTAGAATACGAGCATAATTCTTTTTTTTTTTTTTTTTTTTTTAATTTTAGGGTGACAAAGTGCAAAATTTTACAAAGTTGAAATGACAAAATTTAAAAAAATTAGCAGGTGACCGCCGCTCGTGGCCGGACTCAAGAGGACAAATTGTAAATCTCGTGTAGCCTGTATGGTAAAGTATCACAAATAAGTTACTACCGAATTCCCACATGCTTTCCTAATTGGGCAACATATCTATATGCACTGGCCTATACATTCAAGAAACTGTTGAATTTGATATACTAACTGCTATGTGCCTATTTTCTTGGAGATTTAAATTCTTGCTTCTTTACATCTACAAGAATTATGTTACTCCAAATCAGCAGCAGGGGGATGTAAATAATTATATTTTCAAAGTGATCTTGAAATAAAACTCTAAAACGCGAGGAAATTTAATAGACACAAATATGGAGAAGGTACGATTGACAGTTATATATCGAAGTAAAAAATAATGATAGTACAAATATATAATTGCCTTGATTCATATTTGGTAATTACTTGAAAAGGAATTAATTGTATCGAACCGAGAAGGATGGGATGCAATGGTCAATCTTTAGCATGAAATGCTCGATACGAGTTGGTTAATATTGTGCATGAATACTTCTAAAAAACATTGTACCTCCTCAGATACATGCCTGAACGTGTGTTCAAATTATTAACAATAAGAACATCAATATTTGTATATTCATGTCCAAAATATCTTAATTTCTTAAACATGTCTTACACTAGTAAAGGACATATTATGTTGTGCAAACCATAAAAAGTAAAAATTAATTGCATATAACATTCTATTCATTCTGTGAAACTATAGTCCAAAACTTACTTTTGTTCTTAGGGAAAATTACATTGTCCTCTAAGTTTTTTTTTTTTTTTTTTTTTTTTTTTTGGCTTAGTGTTAAATTTGGGGGCTAGCCCGGCCCAAGCCCATCGGACTTTTCGAAAATTTCGGGCCGGATCGGGCCGTCCCAATTTGGTCGGCCGTGAAAATGCATGGCCCAACCCAACCCAAAAATATATTTTGCACATGAAAGCATCGGTCCGGGCCAAAAAGTCAGGCCAAACCCAGCCCATGGGCCGATCGGGCCGGGCCAAATAGGCCCGACTTTTTTGGGGCCTAGAATATCATAGCCCAGCCCAGCCCAAAGTGCGGGCCGATCGGGCCGGCCCGCGGGCCGGCTGGGAATTGCCAGCTCTGCCCAATATGGAAGAGAGCCCAAGCCCACCAAATGAAGTTTCATCCTTATAAAACCAATTGGTGATAGGAGTAGCTCATTTGGCTTATAAAGTGGACTATTTTCCCTTAATCAATCAATGTGGGACAACTCACAAGTGACATATCTCAAGACGCCCCCTCACTTGTGAGTCCTTCATCAATTCATTAATCATTTTATTATCATCACATGATCCACCATACCCAATCACATCATGTGATACGACCCACCTTGGGCCGAGCATCTGCCTGCTCTGATACCATGTTAAATTTAAGGGGACTTGGTACGGTCCCACACATAAAGCGTACCCAATATGGGAGAGAGCCCAAGCCCACCAAGTGAGGTTCCATCCTAAAATCAATTGGTGATAGGAGGAGTAGCTCATTTGGCTTATAAAGTGGACTCTCTTCCTTAATCAATCAATGTTGACAACTCACAAGTGACATATCTCAACACTTAGATAGTTAGATAGAGTCGTAGAGCTTTGGTCCTTCAATATTATCTTATATGTATTTTGCATACACTACACTTTAAAAATGCACGTTTTAGTCGTGTTTTCCAACCGTTTTTTCCACACAGAAGTTTGGCGACTTAATTATCGACGCGTTAGGGGTGGATTTTTGGTCGTAAAATCTATCCGTAATTGGTTAGTATATAATAATAAGCGATTTTATTTTCTATTTTCGTCCTCTTTCCGTCGACACTTACTGACTCACGTTGTCCGTCAGTAATTTCCATCGGTAATTTGCGAATTTCTTGTAGTGCGCGTGATGCATTTAACTGAAGCATACATTTTGTTTAAATGTAGTTTATTATTGATTTCCTTGTATACTACAATATTATTATGATTTTTTTCACTAATTTTTAAATAGTATTATTTTAAATTTGGTATTCTTAATAAAAAGATTAAATTTATTATTAGATGAATATATTGCTAATATTTCTTCCATCTTATAGATTAAAGCAACAGGAATCAAGGGCGGAGCCAGGAAAAATACAGGGGTGGACCGATACACAAAAATAGGGTGAACCGGATAAAAAAACCTAAAAAACTTCATGTAAATTCTAACTAAAATAATTTTTAAGAATTGTTTCCTAGTATAATTATTTTTTAAAAAAAAATGGGGGTGGTTGAGGCCCCCCTCCCACCGGCATTGACTGAAATTGTCTCTTACAAAGGTCAATTACTTAAAAATACCATAAACTAATTTTGCATTCTTGATTGTTCTTTAAATTTTACCATACTTATGTTCTCAGCTGTCCTTCCACTTATTAAGGAAAAAATGCAAAATTAGTCTTGTATTTATAGGATGTTGTAATATTAGTTCAGAACTTTTGAAATTGCGATTTTAGTCTGTATGTTTTGCTAGTTTTGCAATTTTGGTCCAACAAGTTTTAGAATTGTGCAATTTTGATCCTATAAGTTTTAAATTGGTGCAAATTTGGTCCCGAGGGCTATTTCTATATTTTCAATTATTCCCAAAATACCAGCCAAAATAATCAATACACCTAAGATCAAGTACAAAATTGTATCAGAGACTATATTTTATTTATCTGAGTTAAATATATTTATTATTTATACTATAGATTGTCCAATGATGGAAGAATTTTAGATTTATGAATTCGGATCAAAATCCGATATACGAGTCCTACATGTGTTAGTTCCTAATTATGAAAATACAAAAACACGTATTAATTTCGCAACAAATTGTAATTATTTTAAATAATACGACCAAAATCACCACAACTAAAAAATATTACTTGATTAAAATTGTTATTTTTGCTAAGGGCAAAACTGTCACAGGACTAAAATTACAACTTTAAATGTTACATGACTAATATTGCAATACCCCTATAGATACATGACCAATTTTGCAGTTTTCCCGCTTATTAATACGTACGTACATTTATGTTCCATTACTACACTTATATCTTTGTAATATTATAAGCTCTACTAAAAATAAATAATTTAATTTTGGTTCACTATTAAAAGTATTCAATTGCTTAGGTTGAAGCAATTGTAATCCCCAACTTGTAGGTGGAAGGATATTTTTAATAATTATTTTTGAAAAGCTATACTCATGAGTTACTCGGCTCATGTGAGATATCTCCACTGATCCGGTTTCAGTTAAAATTGCCTCGAAGTATTCTCGAGTCTTTTTCCCAAATAAAGGAGAAAGATCTTTTATCAAATATGATTGAGCAACCTGTGATGGAGAAAGATTTTGAATACTTTCTTCTACTGGACAATATTTTATATATCCTGAAATAACATAAGGATATTTTAATTCCTCAATCGTCTTATTAGGACTGTTTGAAAAAAATAGCGTTTTGATATATTTGAATATCATAAGCACTATCATCATTTTCGAATTCCTTTGTAAGATCGAAATTCTTCATTTGAGAAGATTCTTGTGTACCCTTGGTATCTTTAGTGCTTTTAGCACCTGAAGATGAAGCACCGGATGAATTTTTATTCATCTTGTTTTGCTGGCTTTTTGGAGGTTGATTCCTCTTGTGGATTGTATTCCAAGGATTTTCCCTGCAAGAATTCTCGTGTTAGAAAATCTGGTAAAGAATTAGATTTTCCAGAAATATGTTCAATATCAAAATCAAAACAAGACAAGATTTTCCAGAAATATGTTCAATATCATAACCTTCTTTTAGAGGTATAGATTGATTATTATTATTATTATTATTATTATTATTTTTAGACAAATAACAAAATAACAAATTATAAAAGCAACAAACAAACTTTTTATTAAATACTTACATGTACAGTGATCTTGATCGGAACAGTCGATCGGGATCAGAAACTATTACAAACTTTTATTAGAACTGGGAATATTACAAAGAAATAGAGAGTAGAAAACTTGGATGCCGAAAATGAAGAGGCTTATGAGCCTTTTATAGCCAATCCGCCGGACTTCAACTGCGGATTTCAAAATTTTATAAAATGTTGATGTCATCATTACGTCATGGCTTACGTCACTACTTATGTCAGTGCTGATGTCATGGCTGACGTATTCTTCTATGATTGATTTCGAAATAATTTTATCCCTCGTATTCTTTGGTCATCATCTCTAAAATGAGAGTTTCATCATCATAAGGATCTTGAGCATCATTCATTTCGATGTCTTCAGTGTTGTTATTTTTTGAGGATGATGAAGTACTTGGTTTATTAGTTCCAGTAGTTACCGGTTCAAACACTTCTTTGAATAATTTTGCAACACTATCCTTATCCATATGTTGCAACAATTCTTTTAGAAGAGTTGATTGAGTAGGCACTTGGTAATTCATATTTCTCATTGTTTCATGAGCCGGTTTTAGAGATCTGATTCCTTTTAAGTTATAAGCTGAGCCTTCACCAAAGAAGTCTTCTTTGGCCCACCATTTTATTAAAATGTTTCTTCCAAGGAATGTGACATTTAATTTAATGTCATTTTTTTTTATATCAAATCTCTCTTTTTAAGAGCATATTCCCATTTTATAATCCATGTGAATTGATATTGTATTGAAAATTGCAATAAAGAGGTAGAAGAATCAAACTGATAATTAGTTTGTTGAAAAAGCAGTAAAATGTTTTTTACATTTCTGGGTAGAATATCTGTAGATACTCCCCAAGAAAAGAAAAAAGTTTTAAACCACATCGGAATATGTTGGGTTGGTTCAACAAGTGAAAATTTTATCCACCAAGTGTGTTTCCTTTGAGGATTATCATAAAGGAGAGTAAATTCCCAAGCACGAATATAATCGTCGTAGTTATAAAGATTTGGTAAATATTTAAAAGTATTCAATTGCCTAGGTTGAAGCAATTGTAATCCCCAACTTGTAGGTTAAAGGATATTTTTAATAATCATTTTAGAAAATCTATACTCATGAGTTCCTCGGTTCATGTGAGATATCTCCACTGATCCGATTTCAGTTAAAATTGCCTCGAAGTATTCTCGAGTTTTTTTCCCAAATAAAGGAGAAAGATCTTTTATCAAATATGATTGAACAACATGTGAAGGAGAAAGATTTTGTATATTTTCTTCTACTGGGCAATATTTTATATATCCAGAAATAACATAAGGATATTTTAATTCCTCAATCGTCTTATTAGGACTGTTTGAAAAAATAGCGTTTTGATATATTTGAATATCATAAGCACTATCATCATTTTTGAATTCCTTTGTAGGATCGAAATTCTTCATTTGAGAAGATTCTTGTGTAGCCTTGGTATCTTTAGTGCTTTTAGCACCTGAAGATGAATTACCGGATGAATTTTTATTCATCTTATTTTGCTGGCTTTTTGGAGGTTGATTCCTCCTGTGGGTTGTATTCCAAGGATTTTCCCTGCAAGAATTCTCGTGTTAGGAAATCTGGTAAAGAATTAGATTTTCCAGAAATATGTTGAATATCAAAATCAAAACAAGACAGAATTGCCTGCCATCTAGCAAATATTTGTTTAGATTCCATGTTTTTAACATCTTTAGTTAAAACATATTTTGCAGATTTGCAATCAATTCTTAATAAGAATTTCTTATTTAATAAATCACTTTCAAATTTAGTGATGCAAAGAACTATTGATAATATTTCTTTTTTAATCGTAGAATAATGTTTCTGAGTCTGATTCCATAAACCAGATGTATATCTAACAAGAATCTCTTTAGAATCTTGTTCCTTTTGTTTTAATATTCCTCCGTAACCAATTTCAGAGGCATCTGTTTCAACTATTTTTAATAGCTGCGGATTAGCAAGAGAAAGACATGGAAGAGTTTTTATTCTTTCTTTATTGCGTTTTACAACATCTGTATGACTTATAGTCCATTTTGATGGATTGTTTTTAAGCCTTTGAAATAAAAGTTTACAATCAAAAGATAGATCTTTATAAAAGTCTTTAACATAATTAAGACTTCCTAAAAATCTTTGTAACTGATTTTTATCAGTAATTTCATCAGGAAATTTATCTGCAAATTTTGTTGCTCTTTCTATAGGATGTATTAATCCATTTTCTATGTCATGTCCTAAAACTTTTATTTTTGTTTGACATAGTAATACTTTTCTAGGAGATACTACAAGTCCTGCTTTTTTAACAACATTTATAAATGTGATAATATGTTTAAAATGTTGTTCTAAATTTTTCGAAAATAATAGAACATCATCAATATAAACAATTGTAAAATCTATATAAGGATTAAAAATATCATTCATAATATGTTGAAATTCAGATGGAGCATTTTTAAGTCCAAATGGCATAATATTCCATTCGTAATGTCCAAATGGAACGGTAAAGGCAGTTTTATACCTATCTTCTTTTTTTATCTAAATTTGCCAAAATCCAGATTTCATATCAAATTTTGAAAAGATTTTTGCTTCACATAGCTTATTAAGCAAATCTCTTTTATTAGGTATCGGATATCTTATCCAATTTAATACTTTATTAAGTGGTTTGTAATTAATAACCAGTCTTGGAATTCCTCTTTCAATTTCAACATTATTTTCAACATAAAATGCTGGACAACTCCAAGGACTAGAACTTGGTCTAATTAGACCTTTTTCAAGTAATTCTTGAATTTCTTTTTTGCAAAGATCCATATATCTTTGATTCATTGCAATAGGTCTTGCTTTAGTAGGAATAGATTTTTCATTAAAATCTGGTTCATATGGCAAACTTACCATATGTTGTTTTCTATCCCAAAAGGCATTGGGAGTATCAGCACATATTTCTTTAAATATGGTATCTTTAATTTTATTTATTTTTTCTTGTACCTTTTTAGATTCAAGAGTTTGTTGTAAAGTTTTAAAAGAAAACTCATCTTTAAGATGATGTAAAAACTTTTCTTTCTTTTGAATAATATTCAAAAGTGTATTTATGAAATGAGTTTTTGGTGGCATTGAAAATGGAAAATGGAGGTCATATTCCCCCACGCTGTTAAAAATGCCAGTATCATCAATTTTTTGTATAGGAAATATTGTTTGGAAAAATGGAGTTCCTAATATTACAGTTATTTGTTACAAAGTAATGAATACTACTGTTTCTAATTTCAGAATTGGATCTACGTCTAAAAGACAAGAAACAACTCTATTTATTACTGATATTACTAAAAGTAATACTGTGGTTCCTAAAACAATTTCTTGGAATCAAATATCTTTACGTAAATGGAAAATGGAACAAGCGCGCTTCGCCGTAAAACCTGAGCCTAGACAGGTTGAGAAAATCATCCAATATGATGATGATGATGTTATAATAAAATTCACTTCTCAAAGAAGTTGTCGTTTAAAATTAAATGAATCCAGTGAATCTGGATCTAGAAGATTTTCTACTTCTTCTATAGGAAGTCTTAATATAGCAGGTGTTCACTTGGTTGTATACCATTGATTTGGGCTTCCTAGACTTGAGTTTTGTGTTGTTTTTGAGTATTTTGAGTCGTTTTTGTTATATCTCATAGGTTAGGCATTAATTTCTATTGTTTCGAGTCATTTGAGAGGCCAAGCCATGTTGAGGGCCAATTATATTGAGTCTAGAGTCATTTTAATGAGTCGTGTGTCAAAAGAAGCAAGAATGATCAAACAACGAAAGATTGATTTGAAGAAACGTCCAAACGCGTCTGGAATTTCTAGCACTGGCAGGTTTTCGTATTTTGGTCATAACTTTCTCTACAAAATTGATATTACGCTGATTCAAGTGGCTATCGAAAGCTAAGAGAGAGGGCTAAAACTCTTATGAAGACACCCAAAGCAAATTCGGACGTTTGGATAGCGCTACAGCGAGAAAACGAGGCGCTGCAGCGCAACAGCGGAGCCGCAGCGCCCGAGAGTGTTGTACGATTTTTTCAACTCTTGTGTTTTGGCACTGCGATGCCCATTTTCGAGCGCTGCAGCGCCCGTGGGCGGACAAAACAATGAAAGTCCGATTTTTGGATCTAAAAGGAGGGTACTATAAATAGATACATGGGAGGCTTGATCTAGGGCATGGAGGACACTTGGGGATGAAAACCAACACCACCAAGACACAAGGAAAGAGTTGGGGAAGAAGATTGAAGACATTTATCATCTAGAAATAGATAAGATTCTTCTTTAATATCTTTAATTCCTTCTTTGTTGTTTCTTGTATATCATTTGAGATGCATTTTCATTTGATTATGGGTATTTGTATTTTCATCATGAGCTAAACTTTATAATTCTAGAGGGATGATGTAATCTATGTTTGAACTTATGTTTTGATATTGTGGTTTGTCAATCTAGATGTCCCAATCTATTTGTGCTATTTGGATTTATTGCTTCTAAATTACTTGATCAACAATTTAGAGTGTTTGGTGTATTTGATTTGACACTTGAGAGAGGTAATTGAATACATGGCCTTGAAATAGCATAACCTAGGATTTCATAGAATTGAGAGATTTGTGAATCCTTTGAAGTCATCAACCAAGATTCATAGTTTTTATTGAGATTTCAATTGGTGATCTTTATAGAGATATTGATTTCCCAATTGTGATCTAAATCATTTGGCACTCGAGAGAGGAAATGCTTATTGTAGAAATCTTGCCTTATAAATTGGTAATTTGTGATTGATATACCATATTGATAATATAAGGGAAAACTAGATTCATCACACCTCTAAAATTCATTCTCCCATAGATTTAGATGTTTATATTTTGATTAGTTATATCTAGTTATTTTTATTTATAAATTGAGACATCCACCTATTATTGATCTGTCAAATATAGCATAGGTAATTTATACTTGGTACTTATACACGCATTCCCTGTGGATACGACAACCCTACTCATATCACTATATTAAAACTTGACACCGTAGACTTGTGGTTAGAAAATTCTATAACAGCAGGGTTAAATAAAACCTCTGAAAACATTAGTAAACCAAATTATAAAGTTGAAATACCAACTACAAGTTTTAATACAAACAGACCTTCGTCCCCATCTTTCTCAGATATGGGATATAGTGTTAATACAATTTCTGACGAATTGTTTTATATTCCAGAAGCTATTAGAAAAGCTTTTAAAAAGCCAAAAAATTATTTAAAAGCCCAATGGTTTTTACTGACTTACAATAGGTCAAAACAATATAGATATTTTAAATTTTTTTTGAAATGGATCGAAATTAATAATAAAGATCCATATGAACATGATTTTTTCAAATGGTTGAAATTCATTTATTTCCCTTATAAAGGAAAAGAATTTCCTAATGTTAATGTTAATCATACACAGATGACTAATACAATTGAATCTGCTTATAGAAAATATTTATCATCTTCTGGAGAAGAAGCTAAAAGTATACATCCTCCCTTTACTACTTTAAAAGTAGAAAAAGGTGATAAAATCACTTTAGCTACACCAATAAAATCTGAAATAGGTCAAGCTAATTTTGATGTGCTAACACAACAAAATAATTTTACAAATTTAAATCTTCAATCAATCAGTAGTCAAACTACTAGAATTGAAGAATTGTTAGAATCTCAAAGTAGTCAAACTACTAAAATAGAAAATCTGTTAAATTCTCAAAAGAATATAATTAAACCGAATGAAGCTTCGACTTTAAAATCAACTCTTATGTTGATACCTCCTCCTACTCTTAAAAAGAAAGAATAAAATCTTATTCCTAAAAAGGATACAGATTTTATGAATGAATTAATAGACAGACTTCAGAAATTAAAAATTTCAGACGACAAGTCTAAGAAGACTGTTTCTATGATGAATAAAGAAGAATCCTCTGAAGAAGAAATAGATTCTGATTCATCAATACAAGTAAATAAAATTTATAAAACCACTAAGGTAAAACCTTACTATACTAGACCTACTCCGTTTGATCTTCAAATTGAAGAAAAACAGGATACTGCTCAATTTAATGGTGACACCTTAATTAAGTGGAATATAGATGGTAAATCTGAATATCAGATTAAAACCACTATAAAACATATGCTAATATTTGCATCTGCTTCTAAAATGAAAGGCAATACTGACAAAACAATTGCCAAAGCCCTTGTTACTGGGTTTACTGGTCAATTACAAGGTTGGTGGGATTTTTATCTTTCGATTGACTAGACAAAAAATATTAAATGCTACAATCCTTGAAGGGAATCGATGCGGTAAATACATTAATATATACAAATGTTATCACACTTTATAGGAGATAATGATTTACAGCTCGATCGGACACATGAACAATTAATGAATTTGAAGTGTCCATGTCACGCCCCAAACGTGACGCGACAACGATCAATCACTTAAACATAATTAATCAACGATCCCAATCCAAAGGTAACAAACTCCAAGTGAAAAGAGTCTAATGCGGCGGAATTATAACAACCACGAGTACAAATTATATCTTAAGGTGCAAGATCCGAATACAACCCAAAAGATTATCTTAATTAACTTTACGGTCAAACAGAAATAAAATGAAGGAGTCCAACAACAACAAAAAAGTAAAAGGAAATATCGCTCCACATCATTTGGTAGAGATTCAATCATGTAGGTTCGATGTCTTGGCGAACTCTTCATCTAAAGGTTAGGAAACGAGGAGGGAATGAGACGAGAAATCTCGGTGGATGGGGTGATCGTGTGTAAGTGTGGCGATATAAATAGTTAATGCGAGAAATTTAGTTGTATGAAAACGCATGAGAGATGATGCATGATTTCACACACGATCCACAAGCGTCGTGATAAATATATTTAATTAATATACTTATACGATTAAGAAAAAATTCATGGTCAAGCGGGCACTATGGTCGAAGCAAGCGGGAGGATTGCGTACGGTTTTGTAACGCCAATCTATGCAAGACAAGTAAGCGGTTGCGTGCACGGATTTGTAGCGCCAACCTATGCAATACAAGTAAGCGATTTGCGTGACTGGATTTGTAAGCGCCAACCTATGCAATACAAGTAAGCGGTTGCGCACGGTTTGTAGCGCCAACCAAGCGGGTCCGATTAACTCCGGAATCGTGTGGATCGACGGCCCGATTCCTTCGTTCTTCCTTGTAACTCCCCGAGCAAGATGGTCAAGACTGTCACCTTATCGCTCCGTAGGCAAAGACAAAATCACGGTGGAGCTAGCAAGGCTCGGATTTGTCATAATCATGATTATACCTCAAGTACTACGACCCGCTTCCCTTGGACAAACTCCGTCCCTCGTTGCGGGATTAGGGCGATGGGCCGGAAGAGTGGAATAGCGGCCGAGCTGCCGGTTCCATCCCCGACGTATCCATTCCGGTCCGAGTGGAGCTCGACACACCAAGTTGACTCAGCAGGAAAGTAAACACAAGTTCATGTAGTCAACAGGCATCAGTATTATTGATTGAAGCGATTCATGAAAAGTTCTCAAAAATTTGCACAAGATAGTTATGGCGTTGGTGGAGTTATTGGGATGAAGATAATTATCGGGAGGATAAGTAGTCTTCGATATCTTAAGGATTAGGAGGAACATAAGTCCCGTTATAAATTGAAATCGCGAGACAAGGAAATCGCCCGCGATCGGGTATTAATCGGTCAAGACGATTCGATAAGTCAAGGGATTTTTAAGAAAATAAAATATTTTAATTAAATATTAAAGTCAGAGGGTCCAGGGCTGTTTTAGTAAATGAAAAATAATTTAAGTTAGGTCCTTGATAAAAAGAAAAATTTACAATTAGCCCGTTTTGTAAAAACCAATACTTTTGGGGTTAAAAATTGAATAAATAAATATCCCGACCTTGAAAAATTATGAGGTCAGTTCCTAAAATCTCTAAATTGTTCAGAGATTCAGGTTTTAAAGTTTTGAGGTCGAGTTTTTTATAAAATTCTCACATTGGCCCCAAATTTGTTAAAATTGTCATTTCGGGCCTTAAGTTTAAAATAATCGGAACTCACAAACCGGAAGGGCTTCTAATGTGATTCCAATTGGAAAATGTCACTAAGGTTGGTGGAATATTGGGACAAAAGCAGTTTTAAAACGTCATAAGTATAGGTCCCTCAACTTTTGAAAATCTCATTTTTGTCCCATTTTGAAATAATTGCCTTTAAGGCTTTTAGGGGTCCAATTGTTATGAAATTTGAACATTGGGTCCAAAATATAATTATGTTATAGGTAAATTAGCATTTCCAGGTACATGGGCTGTATAAGTCCTGGAAATTTCATTTGGGTCCTCAAGTTTAATCTTTTACAATTTGGTCCCTCAAGTTTTATAAAATTACTTTCCAAGCTCTAAACACTTGGATTTTTGGAATACACATAAAATATGTTATTTCCAGTCCCTTAAGAGTTAAAATTTCAAATTTTAAATTTAGGGTCTGGTACAGTTTCGAAATTTGCAAAATAGCCCTTAAACTTCTCAAATTTTACAATCTAGTCCTTGGGCTTTTAAGGGTTGATTTTATTTATCTAAAAACTCTTAAAACTTTATTAAAATGTCAAAACATCATTTTGGACCTGAGTACAGTCCCAAAAATCGAAATTTCAGAGAGGTCCCTTAAGTTTTATTTTCTTGCACTTAAGTCCACCAACTTTCCATTTTTGCATTTTAAGTCCAAAAATCGAAATTTAATCAATTATGCTCGACTTGTCCAGGTTATAGGCCATACAAAACATAGATTTCAAGAGTCATCAACATACATATCCATCTCATACAAGAATTTATCAAATATGACAATAAAGTGTACATGTATGTCCTAATTTTCGGTAAATCGCATTTTGAGCAACACTTGAGAAATTTTTCAACTTGATACAAGAAAATAGCATGCAATACATAATATATATCTCAAATGCTCAATAACAAAATACTACATGCATTTTTATGAATTAAAACACCTAGAAGTTGAAAGGATTTTTCCACCCACCTTAAAGATCGGTTTGTTGGTGAAAATGGGATAAATCTCTCTCGGTGAAGGAATGACTTAGGTCAGCCCCTAAGTCAAGGAATATCAAAAAAATATAGGAGTTATAAGAATGTGGTTAAAAATTAAGGGAAAAGAAAGAAGATAGTGAGAAAATTGGAAACTACACTTACCTTGTGTAGTGAGTAAAATGTGACTAGTAATGGCTTCCAAGTATAAGGTTTTGGTCACCCTTAATGTCAACCACCAAGGTCAGCCCCTAAAACTCCAAAAATGAAAATGGAGTGTAAAAATTTGGAAAATAGAAAGAGAAGAAGAAAGTGTACTAAAAATTCCATTTCTTACCTTATAGTCCAACTTCTTCACAATTTTTCTTCAAGATGACTAGTCTCTTAACTTCTTCAAAGGTCTTCTAGGTATACCTCAAATTCAAAAATCAAACTTAAATTAGAAGGTGAAAGAGGTGAGCTAGAAGGTATAAGAATAGATTGAAGAAGAAAATTTCTTACCTTGTGTAGTGTATATGGTTCGAATTTTTGAAGAAAATGGGAGATGAATTCTTGAAGTTTTGGTTAAGTGTTAGTGAAGAAGATGAAGAATAGGTAGAGAGATGTAGGAGGATTTTTAGAGAGAGGTAAGAGGAATTTCAAGACTTAGAAGAAATTTGGTGTTGGTGAAATGAAATGGGAAGAATAAAAATTTTGTTTTGTTTTGATTAAATGATAAGTTAGAGTAATAATTGAGGGAATTGGGGAAGAAAGTAATATTTAGGTATCTTTATTAGGGACAATGGGCCAAAATGCTAAGCTTAGGGAAATTTTTAATTTGGTCTTGTTTGACCAATTGGATGATTGAAATGGTGGGATTAATTTAAGATGTAGGTTTGAATTAATGGTGTATAAATACACAAGAGGAATACACAAGGTGTACATGTACAAGAGTTGAGAGATATTTCTACACCAAATAAATACACCAATGCCGTCCCCCTAAGGGTATTTTGGTAATTCCATATTTTTTTCTTTCCAAAATTGATGATAATAGATGAATAAATATCAATCTCCAAAATAATTAGTGATGTCCTTGATCACTTATAAGTCTCATGATCACTTAATCTAAATCGAATTCTTAATTCTATAAATTATAATCCCTAAAATAAATAGTCTCTTAAAATTCTAAGGTGACTAATAATACACCAATAATAATAATGATGATCAACCAAGTGATCATAAATGCGAATTAAAATTAATAAATGATTATGATCACAAATAGAAATTAAAAGAATTAAATGCAAAATATATTTATCATTAATATTTACCCGTCAAAGTGACGCGGTAGAATTGTCAAATAGTACAAAGACGATACGTGATACAAGTACATGTTCGAATAAAAATCGAGGGCTTCACATTCTCCCTCCTTAAAAGAATTTGGTCCCCAAATTCTCTTTGAATAGTTCGGGTATTGATTCCTCATGTCTTCTTCCTTCTCCCATGTTGCGTCTTCGTCTCGGTTGTGGTTCCGCCATACAACTTTAACCATTGGAATCTCTGTTACGCAAGCGTGTCGATTTTGGTCAATGATTCGATTGGTTTCGGTGTAAGATAAATTCTCCATTAGAGGAGGAGCATCACGAGTGATAATATGCTCGGGATCCGGTTGGTACTTTTTCAATCTCGATACATGGAATACATTGTGCATTTCAGCGTCTTGTGCCGGTAACTTGAGTCGGTAGGCCAACTTCCCGATCCTCGCAAAATCTTGTAAGGTCCAATATATCTCGGACTTAGTTTGCCTCCTTCTTTGGATTGATCAATCCTTTCCGTGGCAAGAGTCTGAGAAATACTTCATCTCGACTTCAAATTCCAAGTCCTTTCTCCTCTTGTCCGCGTAACTCTTTTGGCGGCTCGAGAGCTGTCTTGATTCGTTCCTTGATCAACTTGACCTTCTCCATGGCCTCCGAACTAAGTCGACCTTTGGAATCGATGGTGACTTTCGTTTCTCTTTTGGAGTCCATTGGTCATCAATCTCCCAGTGTAGTGGGGATCTACACTTTCGTCCATACAAGGCTTCGTAGGGTGCCATCCCAATCGTGGCATGATAACTGTTATTATAGGCGAACTCGGCCAATGGTAAGTGCGAATCCCAACTTCCTTGGAAATCAATGTGCAGGCTCGCAACATGTCTTCCCGGGTCTGAATTGTTCGCTCCGTGGCCATCGGTTTGCGGATGTCTTTTGTGTCTTTGAAACTTAGCGAGGTACCCAATTCCTCATGTAAGCATTTCCAGAGTCGGGAGACAAACCTCGGGTCTCTGTCTGACACAATGTCGATTGGCACTCCATGCAATCGGATGATCTCTCGGATGTAAATTTGCGCAAGTTTCGCAAGTGTCGGTTTTCTTCATGGGTAGGAAGTGTGCGATTTTGTGAGTCGGTCTACGACTACCCATATAAGCATCATCGCCTCGCCTGGTCCTTGGTAGATCCGTCACGAAGTCCATTGTTATGTGTTCCCATTTCCACGGAATTCTCAGCGGTTGTAACAAACCGGATGGTCGTTGGTGTTGGCTTTACTTGTTGACAAGTCGGGCATCTCGCAACGAACTCTCGCTACACTGGTTCTTCATGTTTGCCCACCAAGTAATGTTGTTTCAAGTCCTTATACATCTTGTTTCCTCCGGGATGTATAGTGTATTTCGAACGGTGTGCTTGACTAGAATTCTACTCCTGTCGCTCGTCACTCGGTACACAAATTCGATTAGAAATCGATGATCCCATCTTCATGTATCGAGAATTCTAATCCTTCTCCTTTAAGTATCTTCTCTTTCGGTCTTTGAAGTTGCACATATGTCTCTTGTCTTTGCTTTGATCTCGTTGATGAGGTCGGGTTTAACCGAAATATTAGCACACAAAATTTGAGTATTGGTTCTTGTCGGATTCCAAGTGCTCAACTCTTCTAATGATTTCCCCTCTCGAATCATTAGTGCAGCTAAACTCGCCTTTACGCTCAAGGCGTCGCTACTACTTAGCTTTTAGGGATGGTATTGAATATCAAAGTGATAATCTTCTATTAACTCCATCCATCTCCGTTGCCTCAAATTGAGTTCTTCCGAGAGAATAGATACTTTAGGCTCTTATGATCCGTGTAAACCGTGAATGTTGCTCGTAGAGATAGTATCTCCATTTCTTTAACGCGAACACTATTCGCCAATTCCAAGTCATGCGTTGGGTAATTGGCTTCATACGGTTTGAGTTTCCTTGTTGCGTAAGCAATGACCTTTCCTTCTTGCATGAGTCGCTTGCTCCTAGTCCTTCCTTTGATGCGTCTTTGTAGACGACAAAGTTTTATGTTCCCTTTGGAAGGGCTAAGCTGGAGTCGTAGTAAGTCGTTTCTTGCTCTTGGAAACTAGCCTCACACTTGTCATTCCACTCAAACTTGACTTGCTTTACGGGTTAGTCGAGTGAGTGGTCCGCTATCTTGGAGAAATCCTGGATAAATCTTCGATAATATCCAAACTAGTCTAAGAAACTTCGATCTCCATTACGGACTCGGGTTGTTTCCATTCAACCCTTCTGTACGTACCTTCGAAGGATCTACGGCGATCCCGGTCGGATACTATGTGTCCCAAGAATGCGACTTCACTAAGCCAAAATTCGCACTTGTTGAATTTGGCATACATCTTGTGCTCGTAGTGTCTCTAAAACAATTTTGAGATGACGCTCATGCTCCTCTTTAGACTTAGAGTATACGAGTATGTCATCAATGAATATCACTACGAATTGATCCAAATAAGGTTGAAAGACTCGATGCATTAGATCCATAAACGCTGCTCTTGGTGCATTTGTCGACCGAAAGGCATCACTACAAACTCGTAGTGTCCATATCGATGTCCGAAATCTTTGTTTTGGAAACGTCCTCTTCACGGATCTTTAAGCGATAATATCCTTGTTGTAAATCAAACTTCGAGTACACCATCGCTCCTTGAAGTTGATCAACGATTCGTCTATCCTCGGGAGGGGATATTTGTTCTTGATGGTCATTTGTTAAGTCGCGATAGTACATACACACGGTCTTAATGTATCTTATCCGTGATACCTAAATCACAAGTCAAATTCCCTTACTTAAGCTTGTGCAAATCGAGAATGAAAATCGAGAATGAATAACACAAGGGTATTATCATTGATCATTATACTTAGTGATTCCCCTACTATCATTTTCCCAAAATAATATCATTAGGTGTCTAGATCCCATAATATATCACATCCAAATCATATACTCATTAAGAGATATCCTCATATTCTTCGAGTCTCACCATATCGAGGCATTATAACTTCTAAATCACGGATTTTCTAAATCACCTAACGTCCAAATAGAGGAATATCCGGATATCTTAACACTATAATAGCCCAAAGGAGTTCAAATATTCCTCCAAAATTCAACTTAGGTCAACTAGTAGTGGTACCTAATCCAAGGTCATAGGAACCTATCCTGGTTAAACAAAACTAAAGCGGATTAGGCGAATGTAAGGAAAAGATAAGGAAGAACAAGAAAGAATGACTAAGGAAAGTCGATAAAAGAGTCAACTAAGTCAAATCAAGTATGACTATGTATTCTCCAAGTATAAATTCGACTTAACATAAACATCAATAATACGGTTCTATGCCATTATTGAAATCGATTTCACAACTTAATTAGTCAAGTCACGATACTACCCAACACACCGGTCAGGGTCTATCTGGGTCGGCTCGGTGTAAGTTTCCATCTTACTAGCCGAGCTCGATACCATAAGCGTCACGCCCAAACGTGACGCGACAACGATCAATCACTTAAAAGAATTAATCAACGGTCTAATCCAAAGGTAACAAACTCCAAGTGAAATAGAGTCTAATGCGGCGGAATTATAACAACCACCAGTACAAATTATATCTTAAGATGCAAGATCCGAATACAACCCAAAATATTATCTTAATTAACTTACAGTCAAAGCAGAGAAATAAAATGAAGAGTCCAACAACAACAAAAAAGTAAAAGGAAATATCGCTCCACATTTTGGTAGAGATTCAATCGGTAGGTTCGATGTCTCGAACGAACTCTTCATCTAAAGGTTAGGAAACATGAGGGAATGAGACAGAAATCTCGGTGGATGGGGTGATCGTGTGTAAGTGTGGCGATATAAATAGTTAATGCGAGAAATTTAGTTGTATGAAAATGCATGAGAGATGATGCATGATTTCACACACGATCCACAAGCGTCGTGATAAATATATTTAATTAATATACTTATACTGATTAAGAAAAACAGATTCATGGTCAACCAGGCACTATGGTCCAAGCAAAGCGGGGAGGATTGCGTGCGGTTTTGTAACGCCAATCCTATGCAAGACAAGTAGCGGTTGCGTCACGGTTTGTAGCGCCAACCTATGCAATACAAGTAGCGGTTGCGCACGGATTTGTAGCGCCAACCTATGCAATACAAGTAGCGGTTGTGTACGGATTTGTAGCGCCAACCAAAGCGGGTCCGATTAACTCCGGAATCGTGTGGATCGGACAAGCGATTCCTTCGTTCTTCCTTGTAACTCCCGAGCAAGATGGTCCAAGACTGTCACCTTATCGCTCCGTAGGCAAAGACAAAATCCACGAGTGGAGCTAGCAAGGCTCGGATTTGTCATAATCATGATTATACCTCAAGTACTACGACCCGCTTCCCTTGGACAAACTCCGTCCCTCGGTTGCGGGATTAGGGCGATGGGGCGGAAGAGTGGAATAGCGGCCGAGCTGCCGGTTCCATCCCCGACGTATCCATTCGATTGTGAGCTCGACACACCAAGTTGACTCAGCAGAAAGTAAACACAAGTTCATGTAGTCAACCAGGCAAATCGAGTATTATTGATTCGGGAAGCGAGTTCATGAAAAGTTCTCAAAAATTTGCACAAGATAGTTATGGCGTTGGTGGAGTTATTGGGATGAAGATAATTATCGGGAGGATAAGTAGTCTTCGATATCTTAAGGATTAGGAGGAACATAAGTCCCGTTATAAATTCGAAATCGCGAGACAAGGAAATCGCCCGCTGATCGGGTATTGTCGGTCAAGACGATTCGATAAGTCAAGGGATTTTTAAGAAAATAAAATATTTTAATTAAATATTAAAGTCAGAGGGTCCAGGGCTGTTTTAGTAAATGAAAAATAATTTAAGTTAGGTCCTTGATAAAAAGAAAAATTTACAATTAGCCCCGTTTTGTAAAAACCAATACTTTTGGGGTTAAAAATTGAATAAATAAATATCCCGACCTTGAAAAATTATGAGGTCAGTTCCTAAAATCTCTAAATTGTTCAGAGATTCAGGTTTTTAAAGTTTTGAGGTCGAGTTTTTTTATAAAATTCTCACATTGGCCCCAAATTTGTTAAAATTGTCATTTCGGGCCTTAAGTTTAAAATAATCGGAACTCACAAACCGGAAGGGCTTCTAATGTGATTCCAATTGGAAAATGTCACTAAGGTTGGTGGAATATTGGGACAAAAGCAGTTTTAAAACGTCATAAGTATAGGTCCCTCAACTTTTGAAAATCTCATTTTTGTCCCATTTTGAAATAATTGCCTTTAAGGCTTTTAGGGGTCCAATTGTTATGAAATTTGAACCTTGGGTCCAAAATATAATTATGTTATAGGTAAATTAGCATTTCCAGGTACATGGGCTGTATAAGTCCTGGAAATTTCATTTGGGTCCTCAAGTTTAATCTTTTACAATTTGGTCCCTCAAGTTTTATAAAATTACTTTCCAAGCTCTAAACACTTGGATTTTTGGAATACACATAAAATATGTTATTTCCAGTCCCTTAAGAGTTAAAATTTCAAATTTTAAATTTAGGGTCTGGTACAGTTTCGAAATTTGCAAAATAGCCCTTAAACTTCTCAAATTTTACAATCTAGTCCTTGGGCTTTTAAGGGTTGATTTTATTTATCTAAAAACTCTTAAAACTTTATTAAAATGTCAAAACATCATTTTTGGACCTGAGTACAGTCCCAAAAATCGAAATTTCCAGAGAGGTCCCTTAAGTTTTATTTTCTTGCACTTAAGTCCACCAACTTTCCATTTTTGCATTTTAAGTCCAAAAATCGAAATTTAATCAATTATGCTCGACTTGTCCAGGTTATAGGCCATACAAAACATAGATTTCAAGAGTCATCAACATACATATCCATCTCATACAAGAATTTATCAAATATGACAATAAAGTGTACATGTATGTCCTAATTTTCGGTAAATCGCATTTTGAGCAACACTTGAGAAATTTTTCAACTTGATACAAGAAAATAGCATGCAATACATAATATATATCTCAAATGCTCAATAACAAAATACTACATGCATTTTTATGAATTAAAACACCTAGAAGTTGAAAGGATTTTTCCACCCACCTTAAAGATCGGTTTGTTGGTGAAAATGGGATAAATCTCTCTCGGTGAAGGAATGACTTAGGTCAGCCCCTAAGTCAAGGAATATCAAAAAATATAGGAGTTATAAGAATGTGGTTAAAAATTAAGGGAAAAGAAGAAGATAGTGAGAAAATTGGAAATACTACACTTACCTTGTGTAGTGAGTAAAATGTGATTTAGTAATGGCTTCCAAGTATAAGGTTTTGGTCACCCTTAATGTCAACCACCAAGGTCAGCCCCTAAAACTCCAAAAATGAAAATGGAGTGTAAAAATTTGGAAAATAGAAAGAGAAGAAGAAAGTGTACTAAAAATTCCATTTCTTACCTTATAGTCAACTTCTTCACAATTTTTCTTCAAGATGACTAGTCTCTTAACTTCTTCAAAGGTCTTCTAGGTATACCTCAAATTCAAAAATCAAACTTAAATTAGAAGGTGAAAGAGGTGAGCTAGAAGGTATAAGAATAGATTGAAGAAGAAAATTTCTTACCTTGTGTAGTGTATATGGTTCGAATTTTTGAAGAAAATGGGAGATGAATTCTTGAAGTTTTGGTTAAGTGTTAGTGAAGAAGATGAAGAATAGGTAGAGAGATGTAGGAGGATTTTTAGAGAGAGGTAAGAGGAATTTCAAGACTTAGAAGAAATTTGGTGTTGGTGAAATGAAATGGGAAGAATAAAAATTTTGTTTTGTTTTGATTAAATGATAAGTTAGAGTAATAATTGAGGAATTGGGGAAGAAAGTAATATTTAGGTATCTTTATTAGGGACAATGGGCCAAAATGCTAAGCTTAGGGAAATTTTTAATTTGGTCTTGTTTGACCAATTGGATGATTGAAATGGTGGGATTAATTTAAGATGTAGGTTTGAATTAATGGTGTATAAATACACAAGAGGAATACACAAGGTGTACATGTACAAGAGTTGAGAGATATTTCTACACCAAATAAATACACCAATGCCGTCCCCTAAGGGTATTTTGGTAATTCCATATTTTTTTTCTTTCCAAAATTGATGATAATAGATGAATAAATATCAATCTCCAAAATAATTAGTGATGTCCTTGATCACTTATAAGTCTCATGATCACTTAATCTAAATCGAATTCTTAATTCTATAAATTATAATCCCTAAAATAAATAGTCTCTTAAAATTCTAAGGTGACTAATAATACACCAATAATAATAATGATGATCAACCAAGTGATCATAAATGCGAATTAAAATTAATAAATGATTATGATCACAAATAGAAATTAAAAGAATTAAATGCAAAATATATTTATCATTAATATTTACCCGTCAAAGTGACGCGGTAGAATTGTCAAATAGTACAAAGACGATACGTGATACAAGTACATGTTCGAATAAAAATCGAGGGCTTCACAGTCCAACTCTATCTCATTTTAGATGGTACAAAGATGTATTTTTATCTAAAATACTTACTCGTACCGATGTAAAGAAGATTTTTGGAAAGAAAAATTTCTTTCTGGACTTCCAGGACTCTTTGCAGAAAGAGTAAGAAATAGGCTAAAAGCCAAAAGTATTAATGGTAATATACAATGGGATCAATTATCCTATGGTGATCTATCAGCAGAAATAATTGCTGAATGTATAAATGACATAAATTTTAGATATTCAAAAAATAGAAAATCGCCAAATGATTGGTGATTTTTGTGAACAAATTGGTTTCTAACCAATACAATATCCTAAAAATGATAAATCTAAAAAGAGAAAATTCTTTAAAAAATAAAATTATAAAAAGAAAAGAAAATCATTTTTTAAACAAAATGATTCAAATAAACAGAATAATTATTATTCTAAAAATAAACCTCAAAAGGGAAAAGGAAAAGAAAAACCAAATAATTCGACAGAAAAAGCTGTGTGTTGGAAATGTGGCCGAATCGGTCATAAAGCTAATAAATGTTATGTTAAGAAGAAAATTCAAACATTAAACATATAAGATGATTTAAAGAAATCATTACTTGATCTTCTTCTTAATACTGAAGAAAAACAAAATTCTCAAAAGGATTTATATGTTTCAGTTATTGACAATAATGATTCTGAAAATACAGAATCTGATGAATTTTCATCTTCACAAAATGATTGTGATGAAAATTGTGATTGTGAAAAATGTTTTTCAAATTTCTTGGGATTACAAATTAATGTAATCTCTAAAGAAGAAAATTTGATTTTAAGTCTTATAATCAAATTACAAATCCTGCTAAAAAACAGGAAGCAATTGAACTTTATTTATCTGTTCTAGAATCAAATTCTAAACATAATACTAGATCAGATACTAATACTAGTAATACTAGATTAGTACAAAAATTACAAGAAGAAGGAGAATTTTACTCCTACAATAAAATAATAGAAAAAGCTAAAGTAAAAATCAGAGAACCTACAATTTCTGAGCTAAAAGCTGAAATTAATGAGATTAAAGATGAATTGTCTATTCTAAAAAGAAAAATTGAATCTATTGAAAATATACCTTCTACTTCTAAAACGAAGTATGATTCATCAGATTATGAAATTAATGATTCTAATGCAGAAGAAAATAATCCTTATCAGGATTTAGAATTAGTTAATCATATTACTTCTGAATTACCAGAAGATTTAGTTTGGATCAATAAAATTGACAAACAACTATTTCAAAAATTGTATACAAAGGTTACAATTATTGTTAATAATGAATTCTGTTTAACAACAGAAGCTTTATTAGATTCAGGTGCTGATATAAATTGTATATCAGAAGGATTAATACCTACAAAGTATTATTCTAAAACTACTCAAATAATAATCCGCTAATAAGCAACCCTCGATAGTTAATTATAAATTATCGACGCAAAGAATCTGCAATAATGGTATTTGTTTACCAACAACCTTTATTATGGTTAAATACCTATCTACACCTGTAATATTAGGAACTCCATTTTTCCAAACAATATTTCCTATACAAAAAATTGATGATACTGGCATTTTTACCAGGGTGGGGGAATATGACCTCCATTTTCCATTTTCAATGCCACCAAAAACTCATTTCATAAATACACTTTTGAATATTATTCAAAAGAAAGAAAAGTTTTTACATCATCTTAAAGATGAGATTTCTTTTAAAACTTTACAGCAAACTCTTAAATCTAAAAAGGTACAAGAAAAAATAAATAAAATTAAAGATACCATATTTAAAGAAATATGTGCTGATACTCCCAATGCCTTTTGGGATAGCAAAAAACATATGGTAAGTTTGCCATATGAACCAGATTTTAATGAAAAATCTATTCCTACTAAAGCAAGACCTATTGCAATGAATCAAAGATATATGGATCTTTGCAAAAAAGAAATTCAAGAATTACTTGAAAAAGGTCTAATTAGACCAAGTTCTAGTCCTTGGAGTTGTCCAACATTTTATGTTGAAATAATGCTGAAATTGAAAGAGGAATTCCAAGACTGGTTATTAATTACAAACCACTTAATAAAGTGTTAAGATGGAAAAGATATCTGTTACCTAATAAAAGAGATTTGCTTAATAAGCTATGTGAAGAAAAAATCTTTTCAAAATTTGATATGAAATCTGGATTTTGGCAAATTCAGATAAAAGAAGAAGATAGGTATAAAACTGCCTTTACCGTTCCATTTGGACATTACGAATGGAATATTATGCCATTTGTACTTAAAAATGCTCCATCTGAATTTCAACATATTATGAATGATATTTTTAATCCTTATATGGATTTTACAATTGTTTATATTGATGATGTTCTATTATTTTTGAAAAATTTAGAACATCATTTTAAACATATTAATACATTTATAAATGTTGTTAAAAAGGAAGGACCTGTAGTATCTGCTAGAAAAGTATTACTATGTCAAACAAAAATAAAATTTTTAGGACATGACATAGAAAATGGATTAATACATCCTATAGAAAGAGCAATAAAATTTGCAGATAAATTTCCTGATGAAATTACTGATAAAAATCAGTTACAAAGATTTTTAGGAAGTCTTAATTATGTTAAAGACTTTTATAAAGATCTATCTTTTGATTGTAAACTTTTATTTCAAAGGCTTAAAAACAATCCATCAAAATGGACTATAAGTCATACAGATACTGTAAAACGCATTAAAGAAAGAGTAAAAACTCTTCCATGTCTTTCTCTTGCTAATCCGCAACTATTAAAAATAGTTGAAATAGATGCCTCTGAAATTGGTTACGGAGGAATATTAAAACAAAAGGAACAAGATTCTAAAGAGATTCTTGTTAGATATATATCTGGTTTATGGAATCAGACCCAGGAAAATTATTCTACATATAAAAAAGAAATATTATCAATAGTTCTTTGCATCACTGAATTTGAAATTGATTTATTAAATAAGAAATTCTTATTAAGAATTGATTGCAAATCTGTAAAATATGTTTTAACTAAAGATGTTAAAAACATGGCATATAAACAAATATTTGCTAGATGGTAGGCAATCCTGTCTTGTTTTGATTTTGATATTGAACATATTTCTGGAAAATCTAATTTTTTACCAGATTTTGTAACACGAGAATTCTTGCAGGGAAAATCCTTGGAATACAATCCACAGGAGGAATCAACCTCCAAAAAGCCAGCAAAACAAGATGAATAAAAATTCATCCGGTGCTTCATCTTCAGGTGATAAAAGCACTAAAGATACCAAGGCTACACAAGAATCTTCTCAAATGAAGAATTTTGATCCTACAAAGGAATTCGAAAATGATGATAGTGTTTATGATATTCAAATATATCAAAACGCTATTTTTTCAAACAGTCCTAATAAGACGATTGAGGAACTAAAATATCCTTATGTTATTTCTGGATATATAAAATATTGTCCAGTAGAAGAAAGTATACAAAATCTTTCTCCATCACAGGTTGCTCAATCATATTTGATAAAAGATCTTCCCCCTTTATTTGGGAAAAAGACTCGAGAATACTTCGAGGCAATTTTAACTGAAACCAGATCAATGGAGATATCTCACATGAACCGAGGAACTCATGAGTATAGCTTTTCTAAAATGATTATTAAAAATATCCTTCCACCTACAAGTTGGGGATTACATTTGCTTCAACCTAGGCAATTGAATACTTTTAAATATTTACCAAATCTTTATAACTACGACGATTATATTCGTGCTTGAGAATTTACTCTCCTTTATGATAATCCTCAAAGGAAAGACACTTGGTGGATAAAATTTTCACTTGTTGAACCAACCCAACATATTCCGATGTGGTTTAAAACTTTTTTCTTTTCTTGGGGAGTATCTACAGATATTCTACCCAGAAATGTAAAAGAAATTTTACTGCTTTTTCAACAAACTAATGATGAGTTTGATTCTTCTACCTCTTTATTGCAATTTGCAATACAATATCAATTCCCATGGATTATAAAATGGGAATATGCTCTTAAAAAGACAGATTTGATAAAAAATGACATTAAATTAAATGTCACATTCTATGGAAGAAACATTTTAATAAAATGGTGGGCCAAAGAAGACTTCTTTGGTGAAGGCTCAGCTTATAACTTCAAAGGAATCAAATCACTAAAACCGACTCATGAAACAATGAGAAATATGAATTACCAAGTTCCTACTCAATCAGCTCTTCTAAAAGAATTGTTGCAACATATGGATAAGGATAGTGTTGCAAAATTATTCAAAGAAGTGTTTGAACCGGTAACTACTGGAACTGATAAACCAAGTACTTCATCATCCTCAAAAAATAACAACACTGAAGACATCGAAATGAATGATGCTCAAGATCCTTATGATGATGAAACTCTCATTTTAGAGATGATGACCAAAGAATACGAGGGATAAAATTATTTCAAAATCAATCATAGAAGAATACGTCAGCCATGACATCAGCACTGACGCAAGCAGTGACGTAAGCCATGACGTAATGATGACGTTAATATTTTATAAAATTTTGAAATCCGCAGTTGAAGTCCGGCGGATTGGCTATAAAAGGCTCATAAGCCTCTTCATTTTCGGCATCCAAGTTTTCTACTCTCTCTCTCGTTGTAATATTCCGAGTTGTAATAAAAGTTTGTAATAGTTTCTTATCCTGATCGACTGTTCCGATCAAGATCACTGTACATGTAAGTATTTAATAAAAAGTTTGTTTGTTGCTTTTATAATTTGTTATTTTGTTCTTTGTCTATAAAAAAATAATAATAATAATAATAATCTTACTCTGATAATAATCTTATAATTGAAACTCAAAAGTTTCATACAATTGCTTCTGCTATTTAAGACTTATAATCTTAAAATTTTCTAATATTAATAATTTTGAGTTAAAATAGCTCATTTATATCCTGGTACCATTTTTGGTATCTTATACTAATTTTTAATAATTCTTGTCTTGCCTCTTCCTACTAAAATTTTCTTACATGCGAAAATAAACAGAATTAAGTGCATGGATATAGCTAGAGATTTTTATTTTCCATGTACGTCACTACGTACATGGAGATATTGAAAGTCTAAAGACAATTTAATCATGTTTCTACATCACAAAAGAAACATGTATGCGGAAGCTAAAATAGATCAACATACCTCCAGCCTTTGCTTTCTAATCCAAAAATAAAACTTTACGTTTTTTCCAGTGGGTTTCTCTTGTCTCCTTAATTTAATAGATGGTGTATTTGTTCAATCTTTAAGTGACAAGAGGACCATGGATTGTGTCCATTTTCTAGTTAATTTTCCATCAAAATTAACTCATAACTCACATCTTGTAACCACTTGTGTGGTAACTCCATACACAATAAATTGCACCATTTATGAAACATGAGTTTCATTAACTTAAGTTGCATTAACATGGGTTTGTAACCCACATTACATTAATGCCAAATTTAAAACTCATGTTACATTCTCCCACTTGGTGCATACATAATTAAGAAATAAAATACATGAATCATAGAGATATGTCCTCTATATGCGAGTAATATCAACTATGTATTACAGTGTATTATATTTCTCAAATTCTTTATGTGGTTACAAAACTTAATGAATAAACCCTATGTTTATTCTATGTCCAAACATTAATGATATTTCTCAACACAAATGTGCACACAAAAATGAAAAATATTAGTTGTATAAGAGTTCCAATAAATTACATTACGGAACTAAGTCCCATTCGTACTACATGATCCTTAAAATTCTTTGGTGGCATGCCTTTAGTTAAAGAATCGGCAACCATCAATTCAGTGCTAACGTGCTCAATGACCACTTTATTCTCTTTAACACGTTCTCTAACGGCTAAGTACTTGATGTCGATGTGTTTACTTCGACTTCCACTTTTATTGTTCTTAGCCATAAATACCGCAGCTGAATTGTCACAGTACAATCTTAATGGCCTAGAAATTGAATCCACAACTTTAAGCCCAGTTATGAAACTCTTCAACCATACACCATGACTAGTAGCTTCAAAACACAATACAAACTCTACTTCCATGGTAGAAGTAGCAGTCAAAGACTGCTTTGCACTTCTCCAAGATATAGCTCCACTGGCAAGCATGAAAATATATCCAGATGTTGACCTTCGTGAATCAACACAGCCAACAAAGTCCGCATCAGAGTAGCCAATAACTTCCAAATTACGGTCCATCTATATATGAGCATGTAATCTTTTGTCCCTTGAAGGTATCTCAACACCTTTTTTGCAGCTCTCCAGTGGTCAAGACCTGGGTTACTCTGATATCTTCCTAATATTCCAACAACAAATGCAATGTTCGGTCTGGGACAGACCTGGGCATACATAAGGCTTCCAACAGTTGAAGCATATGGAATGGTTTTCATTTATTCCCGTTCAAGCTCATTTTTCAGACATTGATCCAGATTAAATTTATCACCCTTCACAATGGGTGCTACACTTGGTGAACAATCCTTCATATGGAATCTCTCTAGAACTTTATTGATGTAGGTATCCTAAGACAAACCCAAAATGCCTCGAGATCTATCTCTATGGATCTTGATGCCAATGACATAAGATGCTTCGCCCATATCTTTCATATCAAAGTTCTTTGAGAGAAATTATTTCACCTCATATAGCAAACCTTTATCATTAGTAGCAAGTAAAATGTCATCCACATATTGCACTAGAAAACAAATCTTGCTCCCACTAACCTTCTGATATATACATTCATCCATGATGTTCTCTTCAAAGCCAAATGAAGTGATAACTTCATGGAACTTAAAATACCACTGACGGGAGGCTTGTTTCAGTCCATATATGGATTCATTAAGCTTGCAAACTAATTGCTCACCTTTACTAGAAGAGAAACCTTCAGGTTATTTCATATAAACAACCTCCTCTAGGTCACCATTGGGGAACGCTATTTTCACATCCATTTGATGCAATTCATAATCAAAATGGGCTACTAATGCCATAATTATTCGAAGGGAATCTTTCTTAGATACAGGAGAAAAAGTCTCTGTATAATCAATTCCTTCTCTTTGAGTGAATCCCTTGGCAACAAGTCTTGCTTTATATCTCTCTATGTTGCCTTTTGAGTCTTTTTTAGTTTTGAAGACCCACTTACAACCGATGGTTTTCACACCATCAGGCAACTTGACGAGATCCTAGACTTTGTTAGATGCCATAGAATCCATCTCATCTTTCATGGCATTATACCATAAGTTTGATTCCTTAGAACTCATGGCCTGTGAAAATATTTCAGGATTATTTTCGGCTCCAATATTGTAGTCACACTCTTGTAGATACACAACATAGTCACTTGGAATTGCCGACCTCCTAATTCTAGTAGATCTCCTAAACCCTTCATCAACATTCTCCTGAATATCAGGATTCTGTTGTTCAACTGGTTGTTCAACAGGTTCAAGTATCTGTTGAACTTCAGGATTTACAAGATTTAGTTCAATATCTTCTGGAATATCCAGGACCGGTTGCTCAACATGCGTTTGATCTTGAGGCGCATTATTAACAACAACGATCACTCCATTACTTGAAGTAGGATAATGAGTATACGAATGATCTTTCTCGGAACTAATATCCAGAAATTTATCACTCCCACTAATCAAGTCATTTTCAAGAAATTTTGCATTTCTTGATTCCACAAATCTAGTGTCATGAGATGGACAATAGAATCTGTATCCCTTAGACCTTTCGGCATATCCAACAAAATACCCACTTATGGTCCTTGGGTCCAACTTCCTTTCTTGAGGATTATAAACTCTTACTTCAGACGGACATCCCCAAACGCATACATGTTGCAAACTCGGTTTCCAACCCTTGAATAATTCAAATGGTTTCTTTGAGACTGCCTTTGTTGGAACTCAGTTTAATATGTATACTGTCGTTTTAAGAGCTTCAGTCCATAAGGACTTCAGAAGTTTGGAGCTAGCAAGCATACTTCGTACCATGTCCATTAATGTTCAATTTCTTCTTTCAACTACACCATTTTGGTCTGGAGAACAGGCATGGTATATTGGGCAACAATCCCATTCTCTTGAAGAAATCTTGCAAATGGACCAGAAGCTTGTCCACTCTCAGTGTATCTACCATAGTACTCACCACCTCTATCCGATCTCACGATCTTAATTTGTTTTCCACATTGTTTCTCTACCTCAGCTTTAAAGATCTTAAAAGCATCTAGTGCTTCATTCTTATTATTGAATAAGTAGAGATACATTTAACGTGAGTAATCATCTATGAAGGTAATAAAGTACTTATCACGATACGCATCTATATCTGGACTACAAATATCTGTATGAATAATTTCCAATATTTCTGAACTCCTCTTAGCACCTTGTTTGACTTGTTAGTATGCTTACCCTTAATGCAGTCTATACAAGTCACAAAATCAGAAAAATCCAGAGTACTAAGTACCCCATCATTTACCAATCGTTTAACTCTTTCAATGGAGATGTGTCCCAATCTCCGGTGCCACAATATTGAGGACTTTTCATTCATAACACACCGCTTCATACCAACAATATCATGAACGTGCAAAGCAGTACAATTATCATCATTTTGCAAATTAAGACGAAAAAGACCATCAGACATAATACCGCATCCAATAATATCAGATCTATAAGATAAACTAAAATAAGAATCTGAAAATTTAAAGGAATAACCAGATGATACCAGTCTTGAAACAGAAATCAAATTCCTAGCAAAACTAGGAATATAAAAAGTCTTTTCCAAAAGCAAAATAAAACCACTGCGTAAAACTAGTTTGCATGTTCCTACTGCTTCCACATGTGAGGGCATCTTATTTCCGGAGTAGATGCTTTGCTCACTTCCCACTGGTTTCCGCAGGTTTTGCAATCCATGCAAGGAATTCGTAACATGGATTGTTGAACCAGAATCAATCCACCAAGTGTTATGATTAACATCAATCATATTGGATTCATAACAAACAAATGAAAGTTGAGTACCTTTCTTTTCAAGCCACTTCAAGAATTTAGGGCAATTCTTCTTTATGTGCCATTTCTTTTTGCAAAAGTAGCACTTGCCTTCTTTCTTGATGTCCTTCTGGGGAGGAATCTTGTCCTTTCCCTTATCATTGGCCTGATTTGCTTTTTCCTTCCTGATGTTATCGCCATATTTACTTTCTCACCCTCCTCCATAGCCAATCGTCCCTCCTCCTGAACACACATGGTCATAAGTTCATTTATTGACCATTTGTCCTTATGTGTGTTATAGGAGATCTTTAAAGGACCATACTGTGGAGGGAGAGTGCACAAAATAAAGTAAACTAGGAAAGAATCTGACATCTCAACTTCCAATGCTTTCAGCTGAGCCGCTATGTCCCACATTCGCATGATATGCTCACGCACACCTCTAATCCCGGTAAGCTTTATGGATGAGAACTGCATTATTAGGGTGCTATCCAATGCTTTGTCAGAAGACACAAACTAATCATCAATTGCCTTCAACAAGGCACGAACATTGTCATATTACTCGACTGAGCTCCTAATGTTCACCTTATTTTTTAGCTTCACCGCAAGTGTACGGTGCAGTTTATAGAATAGGGTTAGCAAGGTCGAATCCACAGGGACTAATAAACTAATGTACTAATTACTGAATTATAATGGCCTTATTTTTATCTAGACTATCCAATTTGAGATGGATTGGTTTTCTTAACACTAAAGCAGAAATTATCCTAAAAGAAACAAAGCAAAGAGTGAATTAAAAGATCAAGTATGAATGAATGGATTCCTGGGTTATGGTTTCAGTTAATATCCCCTTTTATTATCAGATTAATCAAACCAAAGTTAAACGTATTCTTTCCTATAGACCAATCACAAAAGTAATTTACCCTCTCTCTCGAGATGCATGTAAAAGCGTTGATTGGATTATCTATGCTAGCATCTCTACTTAACATGAGATATCCAACTCCCAAAAGATCAAAAGATTATAAAGCCTCATGAATATTCACAGACTTCTCAATCATGCAAGCTATTCATGTCAAGTACTCATAGATCTAATATTGAAACTCATGTGTTCGAATTATGAATCAGTATATCAAAACAAGTTAAACCAATAGCTTTTTGATAAAACAAGAATTAAAGCAAAATACTTGAATAGGGTTGGAAAACATTAACTTCAATTATCATTAATCATCAATTAAAATTATCCATTAACCTACTCCCACACCTGGGAATCACAAAGTGTTTAGCCAGATATAGAAAAGAAATAATACATAGACAAATTATTAATATTCATGTCTAACTAATTGAAAATAATGATACTATGGAATGAGTGAACTCGAGGATGATGACGATCTCTCGATCTATCTTCAATCCTCGAAGGGGTGGTTGCGGTCTTGATCGATCTCTCCAATTCTCCATTGAGGAATTGCTATTTTCTCTGCTTTCTAGGGCAAAATTCAACGTGTCCCTGTTTGTGGCCACCCCATCTCTATTTGTACTTCGTTTGGGTCGAAACCTAGTTCACAACGAGTCAAACTCTATTTTTCCCGTAGAGGCGCACGGGCCGTGCGCTAGTCCACGCCCAGCCCGTGCTGGGTGCCGCATGAATTGTCCAAATCACAGCATAGAGCACGGGCCATGCCTTATGGCACGGGCTGCCCGTGCTAGTAGTCGAACCCTCAGGCCTGAGTTAGGATTGAGCATGGGCTGTGCTAGGGTGCACGCGCTGCCCGTGCTCACCTGCAGCAACAAGCACTTGGCCATTTTTTTCTTTTTTTCAGCCGGTTCGTCTGGCTTCTTCTCGATTCGACTCCAAACTTCGTACTTCACATCAAGTATTGGTGGTTGCAATGCTCCGAATTGTTGCCAAAATGTTACAATTATCTATAAATTCCTACAAAATGAGCAAAGCGTAATCCTTTTCCACAAAACATGAATAAAGCCCTATTTACACATGTAATGCATGCATATCAACATATTCTAACCAAAATTAAGCCCAAAATACATGCAAAATACATGCCAATCAAACCCCCAAACTTAAACTATTGACAGTCCCGGTCAACACTTTATAAACAAGACAACACAAATGGGGTAAAAAAGAGCAACTCAAGAACACCGCATCACAATTCATGTCATCTATCCATAGACATCAAGCACAAACCAGCCAAGTTTCAAATATCTAACACGGAGCACAAGTCTATCAAAATCATGGTAAAACACTTCAAATCACGCCTCTCATGGATAAAGTGTATACTCTACTCACTAGAATAATAAGGGATGTGTATTGGCTCAAGTCATATCAATGTTGAAGAATTACCATATGCTTGCAAATCGTCTCACATCTCCGCCACTCGTTTGTATGCAATTCACAAATCAGAAAGGACTTTGTTTATGGTTGTAATGAGGGCTCTTTGGTTAAGGTAGGGAAATATGGATAAAATGACTCAACTTAAGCGTATAGATTGGTAAGCACATGATTTTCTCAAACAGTTATTCTAATACGAATCAACTATGCACTCCCAATCGCCTTATATTCTATCACCTCTCTATTTCTCCCTTCTTTTTCATACAATTCATTCTCCTTCACCTTACATCACAATTTCCAGCCTACTTTTCATTTATGGCCGACTCACATATGCAGTCTTTTTTTGTGTGAGTATTCTTCACTTTTCCTCCTTTTCTTCTTTTATTCCCAATCACCCAACATATAAACTATTTTCTAACTCCTCGATACCCTTTCATTCAACCCTTTATTCTACCCCTTTACCCAATGCTATACGCTCAAGCTTAGGGAAACAAATATATTGAATTAAGTTTTAAGGCTTGAAATGTGGCTATCAAAAATATCAGGCAATAGGCTCAAATTGGCTAACTATGGAAATCAAATATCATAAGGTAGGCAAAAAGGCTTGAAAGGCTTACCAAAAATGGCCTAAAATTATTTTCATGAATGCATACAACATGTGACTTTGACGGAGATACCAAAGCAAGTTCTAGAATTCAAAACAACATGAATGACACACTCAATCAACCAACAAGACTGCATAATATGAAAGCAGTAAAGGCTCAAAAAGCTCACAGGCTTGTAAGTGCATAATTCAAAGTATATTAACCATGATCCCAATAATCACATGCTCCATATTAATTATTCTCAACCCGGTCAACTCACGCTCAACACCCAATTCAAAACAACATAAACTGTTCAACACATGCTCCCAAGATCAACAAATACACAATAGCGGTCAACTCACTCCCTAAACAACTAAGAAAGCAATAAACGTGCCAAAGCAATAAACGTGCTAAAAAAATCAAAAACATCTAATGCAATGCATCCTACATGCTCTAAATGCAACTACATGAATGCAAAAATGCCACACTCTTCAACAAAATTACTACCTCTCCCCCCCAAACTTGAATGAAATTATAGCGCATAGAAGAGAAGGTAGAATTTCAAAGATATGTGTGGAAAGGACCTGGATCACTGTGGGGGTGGCGGCAGAAAGTGGCTGGTACCTTTGCTCCTGCTCTGCTCGGAAAACATGGAACTCATCCTGGTGATGCCAGAAGTCGTCCCTATGCTGTCGCATGCTCTCCTCAAGAGCATAGAGTCTATCATGATCATATTGTCCCCCACGCTCCTCACCTTGGTGGGAGCTCTCTAGAATGTCGGGCCGCCCTTGTGGGAAGCCCTGCTCGAAGCCTCTTTCGTGTCGATCGTAATCCCTTGCCTCCATCACCAAATCCTCTTCATCGGGTAACCCTGCTACCCTCCTCCTTTTTTGTGGTGTCATGCCGTCCATAACCCTGATATGTGCCTCAGAGTTCAGGAACAAGTTACTTTGATTGTCCACCATAGCAGTGAGCTGCGGGTTAGGGAGGGGGAAAGTAGACCCGACTTTTTGTTGAAAACAGAAGATGTTCTCCTCTTCAGTTATGATCTTCATGGTGCGGAGAGCGGTCATGTTGATGCTTCGACTGCCCTCAATCGGCACCATTCGGCGCATATCAACCCCCAAATATTGAGCAATGGGGGTAATCATTCCCTCAATTAATATTATCCCCGAGTCCTGCTGAGAAATGTAAACGGCGTGTTCCACAAAGTACGCCGCCATATTATAACGGGTGCGGGTGAGCATACACCAAAGGAGGTATAGCTCATGAGCTTGCATACCCCCGTTGTTGTGCCGAGCGTACACTGAATGGGCCATCACTTTTTGGATGTAGCGGAATACAGGGTTGCGGAGTGACGAGGCCTTGGATGTGCATGCCGCGTATTGCATCAGGCTGGTTTATGGGGTTTCAGTCAATATTCTCCAGAATTCATGCGAGCTATAATTTGCAGCGGTCCTGTACGAGGCGTCTGATGGTACCTGATAGGCGTGAATTTTGCATGTATTTTGAGGCGTATTTCGAGCTATAATGATAAGTAAACATGCATATACTCGCGTTAAATGTTACATATTCACTCCTTGTGGAAAAGATATTACACTTTGCTTATTTTGTAGGAATTTCATGATATTTGAAGCTAATTGAATAAGAATATGAGGAAAGCAAAGTGGAAACACGGAGAATTGAGTGGATATACGAAAAGTGAAGCCTAAAAGAGCGAAAGTTGAGCGTTCACTTTAAAAAAAGAGGGGGCACGGGTTGGGCGTGCCTCAAGACACCACCCGTGTAACCCCGTATAAGGATAATTGAGCTGCGGACATGGCGCACGGGTAGCCCATGCATGGGCGCACCACCCGTGCGCCCTACAGAGAGTCAGATTATTTCACCGGAGTGGCGCATGGGTAGGCCGTGCTCCGACGCACCACCCGTGCGCCCTACAGAGAGTTGGGGTATTCCAGCAGGGTGGCGCACGGGTAACCCGTGCGTGGGCGCACCACCCGTGCGTCTGCGCTGGAATCCCATAATCTGCATCATTAAGCCCTAAACATGATGGGAAGTATAAAAAGGCTTTTTGGGGGACGCACACAAGGATATTCTGGCATTTTTAGGATCTACAACACAAGACAAGAGTCAACTCTTGGAAGGAGACATCAAGGAGACAATCGGGTTGCATCGGAGCTTGAAGAACGGAGATATATCGAGAGATTGTCGACGTTTCTAAGTTTTCTTGCTTCTCTTTTAGTTTCAATCTTTTAGTTTCATTTGTAATGACTTTGAACACTTTGTGTGTAAGTTGTTTAATCATGTGTAGCTAAACTTTTGTGATTTCCGGGTTTTGGAAGTAGATTAATGAACTCTTGTTGGATGTTTTAATCTTGGTTGAAGTTATTATCTTGAAGCCTATTTGAGTACTTTGAGCTTATTCTTGTTTTATCACTTGGCCAATGATTTAACATGTTTGATATATTGATTCATAATTCGAGAGATGAGTTTCAATATTAGATCTTGAGTACTTGACACGAATATTTGCATGAATCGAGAGGTTTGTGAATATTTGTGAGGACATTTGATCTTTTGTGCATTTGGGAGTTGTGTATCTTATGTTGAGTAGAGATGCTAGCATAGATATTTCAATCTATATTTTATATGCATCTCGAGAGGGAGGATAAAATAGCTTTGTGATCGTCTTATAGGAATATTGATAATAACGTGGCTTGATTAAATCGGACAACAAGAGGATTATTAATTGAAACCTTAACTCGGAAATCCATTATATCATCTTGATACTTCTTTCATTTGTGTTATCTTATTCTTGTGTTTTAGTGATTTAAATTGTCATAATCTCAAAACAACAATCATCAAATTTCGATCGTCTAAATAAAAATAAGACTATCTTAGTTAATACTTAGCATATTAATTTATTAGTCTCCGTGGATACGACCTTGCTACCCTATTCGATAACGTACATCGCCATTACATTTGCGGTGAAGCTAAAAATATAGGCGAACAAGTTTTGGCGCCGTTCTTGGGACTAATACAATTTATGGTGCTAATATTGCGATAGATAGAATTATTCTTAATTTAGACATTTTTTTTATTTATTTTGTGTTAGTGTGACTTGAATTCCACATTATTTGACTTGTTTCTTCTAGTTTGGTCCAGGTAGTGCATAAACACGCGCTCTAGGCGGGGGGACTTAATACCACTCATACCGGAAGTTGAGGCTTTCGCGAAAAAGAATCGAGTCTTTACCACTAGACGAAGTGAAAGACAACACAATCCGATAATGGGGATTTGAATGAGTTACCAATACCGCCAAACAATGGTGGAAACGAGTTACCGATCGGTTCAACAAAGAAGCCATTCGTGATTACTTTCGACCACAAACGAATCGTAATTACGGTGGTATTGCCCATATTCCTATCAATGCCAACAACTTCGAACTCAAACCGGCACTAATCAATATGGTGCAAAAGAATCGATTTGGGGGTTTGCAAATCAAGATCCTAACTCTCACCTTGCGCATTTTATCCAAATATGCAATACGATCAAAATGAACGGAGTCTCAGATGACGCCATAAGATTGCGCCTATTCCCATTCTCTTTACGGGATAAGGCGAGGAATTGGTTGGGTACTTTGACGCAAGGAAGTGTGAGCACATGGGGACGATTTAAGCCAAAAGTTTTTGTTTAAATTCTTTCCACCAAGCAAAACTTTGCAGCTCAAAAGTGAGATTACTCAATTCCGACAATTTGATTCCGAGCCTTTGTACGAGGCTTGGGAAAGATTTAGGGATTTGTTAAGAAGATGTCCACAACACGGCTTTCCGGAGGATCAACAACTATGTTTCTTTTACAATGGTTTAATAGGGCAAACGAGGGCCTTTGTTGATGCCGCAGCGGGAGGAGCATTGTTGGCAAGGTTTCCACAAGATACCTTAAATCTTCTTGAGGAAATGGCCATGAACAGTTACCAATGGCCATCTGAAAGATCCAATGTACAACGAGTAGTGAAATCTCGATTCGGACCCTATCAAAATATTGTCGGCACAAGTAGCGGCTTTGACAACTCAATTGATTTGTATTTCTGAAGGGGCCGTAACAGCACGAGCACGGGTAGTGAAGCTCTTCTATATCCGATGGAAGAGGTAAATTATGTGAATAACCGGAATTTCAGCAATTTCCGGAGTAATTCAAACCCAACGCACTACCATCCAGGGTTGAGGAATCATGAAAAGTTTTCGTACGCAAATACCAATAATGTGTTACAACCTACACCGGGATTCAATGCTTCAAGTGGAGGCGGAAATGGGGAAGGCAAATCGTCGTTGGAAGATGCACTCACCTCTTTCATAAATCAATCTAATGCTTTCATGAATGACACGAGGAGCCGCCTCGCTAAGCAAGATCTTCGGATGGATAAGTTAGAACAACAAGTGACAAGCTAGATAAAGAATCTAGAGAATCAAATGGGTCAATTGGCTACAATTGTGGGTGGTCAACATCAAAAGGGTCAATTTCCGAGTAATACGGAAATGAATCCTAAGGAACAATGCAAAGCAATTCATTTACGAAGCGGTACGACATATGAGGGGCCTAAAGAAAAATCTGGGAGTCCGAAACTGTCGGATGAAGCATCTAGGTCGGAAGCAGGAGAATCCGTGATGAAGGATGATATTGAAGAAAATAGGAAAGAAGAGAACAAAGAGGCATAACAAACAGGGGCTGAAAAGCAAAAATCATCATCTAGCTCAAACATATCTAAGTTGTCTATATCTCTTCCCTTTCCTCAAAGATTTCAAAAGAAAAAGCTTGATGATCAATTTGCCAAATTCCTTGATATATTTAAGAAATTGCACATTAACATTCCTTTTGCAGACGCACTAGAACAGAGATCGAACTATGCAAAATTTCTTAAGGATGTTATGTCAAAAAGCGGAAGATGACAAGCTTTGAAACGGTGAATTTAACGGAAGAATGTAGTGCAATTATCCAAAGGAAGCTACCACAAAAACTTAAAGATCCGGGGAGTTTCACTATCCCTTGTGCTATTGGTGGTAATTTCTTTAATAAAGCGTTATGTGATTTAGGGGCAACTATTAATTTGATGCCTTTGTCCATTTTCAGAAAACTTGGATTAGGCGACGTGAAACCAACTACGGTGACATTGCAACTTGCAGACCGATCACTTACGTATCAAGAGGAATTATTGAAGCGTCTTGGTAAAAGTTGATAAATTTATATTCCCCGTGGATTTCTTGGTATTAGATATGGAAGAAGATCGAGACGTTCCACTGATACTTGGACGCCCTTTCTTAGCAACAGGTAAGTCCTTAATAGACGTGCAAAAAGGTGAGCTCACATTACGTGTTAATGATGAGCATGTTTTATTTTCTATATATAAGGCAATGAAATTCCATGATTCGGTAGAGAGTTGTAAATTTTTGGATATAGTTAGTTCATGCATTGAGGATTATGTTGATCATACATTGTCTACATATGATTTAGAATTTGGTCTAACCCACTCGTGCTCAATGTCGAGTGTTGTACTTGATTTTGATAACCAAGATTTGTACGACTATGTTTGTGCCTTAGATCATATACTGAGGAACTACCTAATAGTGCACTAGGCGAGAACGCAAGGATCGAAATAAGGGTGAGCTCTCGAAGAGCGCACGACCCGTCTTGTGCAGCGCATGGTCAGCCCGTGCGTGATGCGAGAGACAGTGAGCTCAAGAGCGCCACGACCCATGCGCAGCGCATGGTCAGCCCGTGCGTGATGCGAGAGACGGGCTGAGCTCAAGAGCCACGACCCGTCTTGCAGCAGCGCATGGTCAGCCCGTGCATGATCTTTGAAATACCAACACCGACTCAGGAACTCAAGCAATTACCGAACACCTCAAATATGCATTCCTTAGAGCAAATAACGCAAATCCGTAATCGTTTTAGCTCTTCTCACTCCTACTCAACTTGATAAATGTTAAGGGTTTTACGAAAACATAAGTCGGCACTAGGATGGTCTATAACTGATTTAAAAGGTATAAGTCCATCCATTGTGATGCATAAAATTCGGATGGAATATGTTTATAAACCATCAGTGCAAAACCAAAGACGACTAAACCCTATTATGCAAGATGTGGTTAGGAAGGAAGTGTTAAAATGGTTGGATGCCGGTATCATTTATGCGATATCTGACAGCTCATGGGTGAGTCCGGTACAAGTGGTACCGAAAAAAGGGGGGGTAACAGTGGTAAAAAATGAAAATGAGGAACAAATTGCTACTAGAATTATTACCGGGTGGCGAATATGTATTGATTATAGAAAACTTAATGATGCCACTCGAAAAGATCACTTCCCCATCCCCTTTATCGATATGATGTTGGATCGTCTTGCAGGTTATGATTATTATTGCTTTTTAGATGGTTATTCCGGGTACAATCAAATCATGATTGCGCCGGAAGACCAAGAGAAAACAACATTTACATGTCCGTATGGCACATTTGCATTTCGTCGCATGCCATTTAGTTTATGTAATGCACCTGCTACTTTCCAACGTTGTATGATGGCTATATTTCACGATCTTATTGAAAAAGTTATGGAGGTGTTTATGGACGATTTCTCTGTGTTCGGTGATTCTTTTGATAATTGTCTACACAATCTTTCCCTAGTTTTACTGGCGATGTGAAGAGACCAATCTAGTACTAAATTGGGAAAAGTGCCATTTTATGGTGCGCGATGGCATTGTACTTGGTCATCGAGTCTCTTCGCAGGTTTGGAAGTTGATCGGGCAAAAATTGTAGCAATTGAGAAGTTACCACCTCCTACAAACGAAAGCCATTCGAGCTTCTTAGGCCATGCCGGATTTTCTGAAGGTTTATCCGTGACTTTTCTAAAATTTCTAAGCCCTTGAGCCAATTGCTAGAAAAAGATGCTACTTTCATTTTTTCCAGTGAATGTTTGCGGGCGTCAAAACGTTGAAGACAAAGATTGGTAACGCACCTATACTCGTCGCCCCAGATTGGAGTCAACCATTTGAGCTAATATGTGATGCAAGCAATTATGCGGTTGGGGCTGTTCTCGGTCAAAAGAGGGAAAAATTATTCCGATCCATCTACTATGCAAGTCGAATGTTGGACAGTGCTCAACAAAATTATACCACAACCGAAAAAGAAATGTTGGCGATTGTTTTCGCATTCGATAAATTCCGATCTTACTTGATCAGGACAAAGACGATTGTGCACACCGACCATGCGGCTATCAAATACCTTTTTGACAAGAAGGATGCGAAAACGAGGTTGATTCGATGGATCTTATTATTGCAAGAGTTTGATGTGGAAATCAAGGTGTAGGTCCCAAGGGGTGTAAGTGTAAGGTTTAGAAGGGGGGGGGTTGAATAAACCTTACCAAATTTTTGATTTAGTCCTTTTAAATATACGAGTTGATACTACACATTTGTGTCCTTGATGGATAGTCAATTTAGTCACTCGGTAGAGTTAATCTCTCAATGAGACTCAATCGTTTGTTGATGGAATAACTCGGTTGTTGGCTCTAAATTAACTCAAGCGTGGTTTTGTTTTTTGGAAGACTTAACACCCTTAAGTTTGATTAAGCAAGAATTTAGTGCTTGGTTTAGTACTTATAAATTATCAAGTGGATAGCAAATATGTCGTGAGAATTAAACAATTAAGATCACGAGAAATTAAAGTCTTTGAAATGTAAATGACACAGTGAAATTTTTATAGAGGTTCAAGAAGATGGGGTAATTCTTCTACTCCTCTCTTCTCCAACTCCGGAGGAATCCACTAGGTAATGATTAGTATACAAAGTGGTACAGTCCGGATACAAGTCTTGATCACACTGGTGACTTGATCCTTTGGGACTCGATCCGAGACGCCTTGATCACTCGGTGGCTTCTCGTGCGACTCGGCTTCTTCTTCACAGGCATTTTGCCTTGCTACTATAGCTCACTTGCTCAAGCTTAAGACTTGGTTCGACCTTGAACCTTCCTACAATCCTTCGTGGAATGTAGACCCCTTGATTTTTCAGTATTTTCCTCTTCAACTGATTGAAGTTATCTTTCCTTCACATGTGAGTGTTGGATTGATGTTCTTCGTAGTGTAGGCTTGAGGATTGAGAATGTTTCAGATTTTCTAATAATAGCTTGAACGTTTTTAGTTCAGGTCTGTGACTTGTGTCGCTTGTCACTTGTATATCTCTTGTTCTCAAACAAACTCCTCAGCCTTTTATAGTGATCTTTCAAAAATTTGCCCGTTGAAGAGATAGGCTTATTTTTGAAAGTCACTTGCGTCGTTGGCTTGTCTTGTTGCGATCCTTGGAATTGCCATTTGCTCGTATGAATTGTTCTTTCACCTTTTCGAGTTCGACACGGTGTAGTGCTTCCCATTGGTTCATTCCTTTTGCACGCCGGGACCGAGCACTCGAGAAAGGTGATATGGAGATATTACTTGTTTAAGTAAATCTCTTGATTTTGCAACGGATCTTTTCTGATTATCTCGACTGATTTGCATTTCCTTGCTTTCCCCAGGTGACTTAGAGTCACTTCCAATCATTGGATGACTCTTACGTCACTTCAACTTGAGACTTGGCTTTTCTTGAGTTGACTTGATCGATACTCCACTCACCGCATCTCGCTTCTTCTTGATAGAGTTCCGTCTACTCTTCTTTGCCATACTCATTTGTCTCGCAATGAGTCTTCCTTCTAGTCTTGATTGTCTTCTTGCATGTTAGGGCGTAGTGACTTAACTCACTTGGCCACTCTATTTATTACAATGCATTTTACAACAAGAATTGGGGTGCCAACTTTCTATTCTAAGTTTTACATGGCATTCATCAAAATCTAAACAATAAATTTCCTAACAATTTCCCCCTTTTTGATGATGCCAAAACTTAAACCATTCAAAAATGCAAACAAAGAAAGATACATACTGAGATAGTGTATTGACATAGAATGTATGCGCGAGAATCAATCATTTTATTGATCATAACATTCTTGTTCTTTTACACTATTGTTTACAAGGTGTATCGAGCACATATTTGTCTACACGAGAAAATAAAGAATATATAGTTTTATTACGGAAGACTTACATTGTATGTATTTACATAATAAAATACACGAAGGGGTGGACATCAACACTTCATCTCCTTCATTTGTCTCCTTCTTTCATCTTGTTCAAGATCTTCTTCTCTTCTTCTCTTTTTCTCATCGTCATTTTGCCTTCTTTTTCTTTTCATATGCCTTCCGGCAGCTTCATCTCTTCTTAATCTTTCTGTCTTTCCTCCCATAGCCGAGTTTGTCTTTTGTTTTCTTCTTCTAATCTTTTTGCATACTCAGCGTTACTTTTAGCCACTTGCAAATTTGCTACTTGGTCAAGACCAGCCCGAGATCCCTCCTTTCTTTCTTTCGGATCTACGTATTGATGTTTTGGGCGAGGCCTAGGTGCAAGCTTCTTCCTCCACCACGCTTCTTCCTCTACCGGGCGTGTCTTTGTCTTTGGGTCTTCTTCTTTCCGGTGAGTGACGGCGGAGTGACCGGTGCAGAGCGATCGGTAGTCTATTTGTCTGTCGCCTTCTTCACATAACGTGAGACCCTTTTCCCAAAGACAAGTCCCAAGCTTGAGCCATAGACATATTTGCAAAGTATCCTTGATTCGAGCATTTTAAATTCATCAAGCGATCGTGGCTCCGTCCCGACATCGAGATGGCATAAGTGTCTCTGTCTCTTTGGAATGCCTCCATGTTCTTTCAAGATGTTCATAACTCGGGCATCCATTCTTCCTTCCACTTCCTTCATCCATGCTTCAATAGTTTTTCTCTTTTCGGCCCATAGATATAGCGAGTGTTGGAGTGGCGAGTCGCGAGGGAGTTTCTTTGCGATAATGTCACCCAGTTTGTGACAGGACTTTTGTTGGGGGTTTGTGCAATCATCAAGGTCACATCGCCGATCCTTCCCCTCAACAAGCTTTCCTTTTTTTGTTTCAACACTTCCTCTCGGTGACTTACCCTTCGCACCGCTTCCTCCTTCTGCGCCTTTAGGTATTCCTCTTCCCCTTTTTGGCATCATCAAAGGAGAGAGGAACGCACGGAAAGCAGACTTGCAAGCGGGAAGTCTAGCCCGATGGTAGAGTTCTGTCTTGAGTCGGCTGCAGAGTATGCAACACGAAATTCGGATTGAGTAGCGTTGGACTCTGCTTGAAATCGGCTTCATCTCGGCCATGAGAAGGTGAATTTTATATTCATGGTCTCTTCCAAACGCCGTAGATCACTCTTGTTTTGCTCACGCAGCTTGTGACTTAATCTCGGCAATGTGAGCTTCATGCATGTGCTCAATATGTTCTATCGCTTCGTTTTTGCATCAACATTTTGACTCTCCATACCTTGACTTGTTGAACAATGTCCGAAGTATCTAACTTGTTTCTTTGTTGTTGCCACCATTCCCGATCCGATGTTATGCCTCTTAAATCGGCAGTGAGATTGGCATCTCTGTTGTCGATCGCATGTCCATAGAGGCACGATGCCTATCCATCCGTTCAATCTCAGTGAATAATGCCTTGAACACTTCGCAGACTTTGGTGATTCTTCCGTTGCGGTGATGGCCATGCGGCGTCAAAATCATAATCATTTGGAACAATGGTGCACGATGGAAAGACGGAGCTGATGTCTGTGATAGCATGCGCGTTCGTTCTCTAACTCTTCATGGAGGTCGGGTACTCCAGGGAAAAAGGAAAAGATTCTATAAAGGATTCATCACCGTCAATCGGGATTTGTTCGATGATGAGCGGTGCAGTGAAGTTCTTTTAGGAATCGACCTGCTGCGACTTGAGGAGCCTGCGCAGGTGGACTCACAGTTGGTGGGTTTTGTTGTGAAGTAGACCCGCTTGCGAGCCTCATTGTCTCAACGGCCTTCGATGGTCTCGACTAATTTCTCCAATTGAGTAGGCGGTCCTCGGCCTTATCGAAGCATCATCGGACGATGATGAGGTTTCCATTGGTGGCTCATCATCAAAATTAAAGGTTTGACGAGTAGTCTTGGGATCGACTTGCTCGTGCTTGGAACATCCGCATGGTGAGTCTTTTGGATTTGTCACGGGGATGACTCAACTTCTTCTTCGCCTTCCGATCCCGAGAAAGGTTACATCGAGATTATCCGGGAATCATGAAGTGCGCTTATCTCCTTCTCGGATGAGTCGATGATAGCGGGAGGATGTTCTCTACGACTTCTTTACCCACAGGGAAGTCTCAACCTCCCGTGGGCCTTCATTACCTCCAGCGGTCTCTCTGCAATGAGGCCTTGGTCCTCCCTTTCGATAGTGTTTTGTCTTAGGGTCTTCTATGGTGGCATCCATTGGAGTCTCAACCCCATGGATTGCACTTTCATCGCCCAGTGTTAACTCCCGAGGTGTTCCTTCCTCGTGCCTCGATTGCATCGCAGCGTCATTAGCCTTCGAGCGGTTGGCACCTCACCGAGACAGTCTCAAGCCCCGAGCTTCGTTGATGGCAACTTGTTGTTCTTCTTGTGTTTGTATTTTCTCTACTTCGCCTCCTTGATTCGTTGTGGAGTCATCTGCAGCATCCTCCGACCTTGCTGCGGTGGAGGAGTTTCCCCTCGGCGCGCACCGGTGAGTGACTTGGAATGGGGTCACTCGTCTCCAAACTCCCGGCTGTTTCGATTGAATGTTCAGCCGTTGGGGCGGTGGTAAAACACCTTCAATAGGGGTTGGCTCGTGGGGTCCCCATTATCCCGGTTTCATCGCCATGACCCTTATTGCCTTCTTCCGAGTGAGTGAGGGGAAGTGGTGGCAGCAACAACGATGGCGATTTGCTGAACCACTCCCATTGGATCAATTTCACCGTGTTTCGAGGACTCTCCTGGTCCCTCCATCAATCTTTGCTCGTGAAGGATTCGGATTCGCAATGCTTGCTTGCTGCATTTGCAACTCTTCGTGGCGAAAGATTCATTCTTCGGATCCTCATCAGCATCGAGAAGACATCGAGGAGAGGATGTGTGTGTTACGTGGTGCCGGGAGATAGGGCAGTCTTTGGCCTTCTCACGTGCCTCGGCTTCCTCCGCTTGCTTTTCTTTCTCCTTGTCCTTGAAGATCCGCTGCATGATGTCGTGCGGTTGTCTTCATCGATCTTTGGGAGCACAGTGGTTAGTCAAGGAAGTTTGCGAGTTCTCTTCTTCTTATATAAACTCGTGTCGTTGGAAGCTGTTCCTTGATTTACTCAACTTCCATTTCCTCCACTCACGCAGACGATTTTGGATGTCGGGTAAGGTGGAGATAGGATCATCACATCACTATCCGCTCTATCGCTTCTTCTTGTGTTTCGGTTGTGTGGACTACAGGTTGTGTCTTCCGGTTGCCTCTGGCGATCGCTTCCGCAGACTTGGTTGTTTCATCAATTACATCGGAGACTCTACTTCTCCAGCGAGTCTCAGTATCTGCTCCCGGTGAGTGGTGACTCGGCCGGTTTCTCAAGCTCGGAGTGCTTGATGATTCTTCTTCGTCTCTAGTTTGTACCATAGGGATTTTGGTTCGAGAGACGGTGTCCTCTCGAGTCTTGGGCGGGGGCGGTGCTAGTGTTTTCTTTCGAGGAGCCGCCGTCTGAGCTTATCGATTCTCCTCCTTTTGATGATCGGAGAAGGTATTTGAGAGTCCTTCTCGACGGCGCTCTTTGGGCGGGAGACACAGCTGCGGGGCGGTGACTCTTTGCAGGGGGGGAGCATGTTTGACTTTCTTTCTTTGCGGGAGCAAAGAACCTTCTTAGCAAAAGTGCGCAGGGGGCAGCTTTCTTCTTGGGTGGAGAGGAAAGCAATTTGTATCTTTAGGGTCGGTGATTCCCCTCACTCACTCGTGTCTGCTCTCTTGGCGTAGGCTCTCTTTCGTGCGCCGAGAGAGATTTGCTCTGAACATCCTCTTGTTAACATGGAATGCTTTCCCATGTCTAAGAGGGACTCCTTTCACCTCCATCGGCCGGCCAATCACTAGGCCATATCCTGAGGATCCTCCAAATGTGCCATCTTCCTTGAAGGATTTGTTCCCACGTTCCGCGAGTCTGCTGTAGACTAACCTGACCAGTTTATTTTCTTTTGCGATGATTGCGGCCATTACAATCAGCTTTGCTTTTGATGATTGGTCAAAGCCGCCAAATTTGATGTCAATACATTTGGCAACTATGTCCTTGACTTGTGATAATCCTCCTTGTGATCTCTTGTTTCTTTGTGTACACTATTTTATCAAAGCATAGTCGGGCTTGGCTATTTCTTTCCAAGCATCGGCCAAGTTTACATCACCGTTAATGTCCGAGGCTCCTTCGATTGGTAGTGAGCGGTGTTCACCAAATCCTTGCGAGAGATAGTCACCGCTTTCCGTGAATAGATGACTTTATTCCTTCATCGTGAATCTCGGCATTCACGTAGAATCGTGCGACCTCCTCCACATAGGTCATCGGATATTCTAACGTCAGAAACGGTTTCAGCCCGGTCGTTTTCAATTTTTCAGCGATTTTCTTCACTAGGGTGTCGTCGGACCCCTGTTTCACCATTCCGTCGAAATCCATGTGGACCCGGTGTGGATTTGCTTTCCTAACTTGACAAAGTCGTAGGTTGGTGCCATTTTTCAGGATTTTATCAAAGAAAAACTTGGAGATTGATTTGGAGATAGATAGGGCTTCGAGAGAATTTTTGCCTTTGCTTTTGAGAGAAAGAAATGAACAGTTTTGGAAGTGTGAGAGAGAAACGGACGAAAATGGTTTAAATATGGTTTATGAAAGGGCGTGCGGGTGGTTTTGAAATGTGATCGAAATCAACGGCTTAGATTTTGCACGCCTATTTAGCATTTAATGTCTCGTATTTAATGCGGCAAACATTTATATCCAATCATAAGCTTGGTGTGCGACTTTATGTCTCTACACATCATCATTATTCGACGTATTCCTTAAAACATTCCCGCTTAGTCAAAACGATTGCGTTTTTGTCACTTTGCTCATAAGTGACTAAACTTATCCCTTAGCCGATTTAACTCTACTTCTCACGCTTCTCTTAGTGACTCACCTATCACTCGGTGTAGTGTCTCTCCAATCTGGTGATTCTTGGTGATTTGTGTGTTCACTCTTTTTCACTTTTTTTTTTGTGTCCCATTTCTTTTCTTTGAGTCTTCTCAATGTTAACTCACTCAATTAACCCTAACTCATGTTTGAGTTCTTCAAATCTTGACTCACATAATGGTTTTGTGAAGATGTCGGCTAGTTGTTTATCAATTGAGATATATTCCAGGATGATGTCCTTCTTTTCAACATGATCTCTTATGAAGTGATATCGACATCAATATGCTTTGTTCTTGAGTGCAATACGAGGATTTTGAGTGATTGCAATTGCACTTGTGTTATCACACATGATTGGAATTTCTTTTTCCTCAACTTCATAGTCTCTCTGTTCTTTGTCTCATCCATAGGACTTGGGCACAACAAGCGCCCATGACTATGTATTACCTTGACTATTGAATTTTGCTTCTTGCTAAACCAGAAATCGACTGTTTCCTAGCATTTGACATGTGCACGAAGTGCTCTTCATGTCCACTCTGCATCCAAAGATAGTCGAATCTGAATAGCCAATTAGCTTGAATCCACCTTCCTTTGGATACCATAGGCCTACTTCTTGGCTTCCTTTCAAGTATCTCAATATTCTCTTATTTTTGTCATATGGCTCTCTTTTGGAGCAGATTGAAATCTTGCACATACACCTACAAAGAAAGGTGATGTCGGCCCGCTTCTTTGTGAGGTAGAGCAATGATCCAATAAGTGCTCACGTATCTTGTTTGATCTGAGCTTGCCATCCGCATCCATGTCCATTTTGGTGATGTATTCATTGGTATTTTTACGAAGACTTCTCCTCCATACCAAACTTCTTCATTAAATCTCTCGGTGTATTTTGTTTGACTTATGAAGGTTCCATCCTTGTTTGTTTCACTTGGAGTCAAGGAAGAATGTCGGCTCTCCCATTATGCTCATTTCAAATTTACTTTGCATGAGGTTTGAGAACTTTTCACACAACTCTTTGTTTGTGGATCCAAAAATGATGTCATCCACATATATTTGAACAAGCAAAGTATACTCTTTTTGTCTTGAATTGAAAAGTGTTCTATCTACTTTTCCTTTTGTGAATCCGTTTTCGGTTAGGAATTGTGACAAAGTATCATACCATGCTCACGGTGCCTGTTTCAATCCATATAGAGCTTTCTTGAGTTTGTATACCTTATCTCCAAGAGTCTTTCGCTCAAATCCTGGAGGTTGTTCAACATACACTTCTTCTTCCAATAAACCATTTAGGAATGCACTTTTTACATCCATCGATATACAGTGAAATTCTCGTGAGCTGCATAGGCAAGAAACATCCTTATAGCTTCCAATCTTGCTACAGGGGCAAATGTTTCATCAAAATCTATCCATTCTTCTTGGCAATATCCTTTAGCTACTAATCTTGCTTTGTTTCTTACCACAGAACCTTCCTCGTTCATCTTATTTCGAACACCCATTTGGTGCCAATAACATTTTGATGTATGGGTCTTTGCACTAATTCCCATACATTATTTCTTTCAAAATGATTCACTCTTCTTCAATAGCTTGAATCCAATGTGTGTCGTCCAATGCTTGTGACACGTCTTTGGGCTCTATTTGCGAGATGAAGCATGTGAACATGGCTCCTTGTTGAGTTCGGATCTTGTTTTGACACCTTCTCTTATATCTCCAATGGCAAGTTCGGTGGATGGTCTCTCGGCCATCTTACATCGAGGTTGGAGTAAGTTAGCTGGATTGATCGACTTTGCGTGTGTGTGTTCTTGTGGTCGGCTCTCTCGTAATCACTTAGCGCAAATTTTCACTGTTTTTGAGATTCGGCTATCTCATCTTCTTGAATTGATAATTCAAGCTTGACTTGACAAAGATAGGGACTCTTACGTATGGTTGGATGATTCGGCTTATCGGTGACTCTTCAATGTCTTCTCCATTTACATTTGGCTCATCGAATACCACATGAATGGATTCTTACGCAACCATAGTTCTTTTGTTGAGTACTCTGTAGGCTTTGCTTTGGTGAGTATCCTAAGAAGATACCTTCATCGACTTTAGCATCAAAAGCCTTTAGATTGTCTTTGCCGTTGTTGTGGATGAAGCATTTACATCTAAATATTTCGAAATATGCAACATTTGGTTTTCTTCCAGTCCCAAATCTCATAGGGAGTCTTTGTGTTTGTCTATTTATCATACATCTGTTTTGAGTGTAGCAAGTTGTGTTGATTGCTTGACCCAAAATCTTTTTGGTAACTCGTCTTGACTAACATGGTCCTTGTTGCTTCTTTGAGAGTTAAATTGCTTCCTTCTTTCGCAACTCCATTTTTGTGGAGTTCTTGTCGCCGATAGTTCATGACCAATACCATTCTCAATACAATATTGAGTTATTATTCCATTAACAAAACTCAGTTCCTTTGTCCGATCTTATTTTGATAATGGTTTGACTCTTCTCGTTTTGAATCCTCTTCATCACCGTGTGGTAGTTTTTGTAGAGTTTCTTTCTTCTTACACATGAATATTGTCCATGTGCATCTTGAGTAGTCATCTACTACCACCAAGGTGTATTTCTTTCCACTTATCTTTGGTTTGGTTCCACCGGGCCAAATAGATCCATATGTAGCAGATGCAATATTCTTGTTGAAGATTGGCATGTCTTTTCTTTGAATGATGACTTGATTTGTTTTCCTTCTAACATCGTCACATATACTTTCCTTCTTGTATATCGAGTGCGGAAGTCCGTCCACAAGACTACTTCTTGCAAGTTTGTTAATAGTTTTGAAATTTAGGTGACTCGGCTTTTTGTGCCACCCAACTTGATTAATTTGTGCTTTTTGCTAGTAGACAGGTCTTTGGGTGTTGCGATTGACCAATCCACGACATACATATTCTTCTGTCTACATCCTTGCAAAGACAACTTCATTCGATTGTATCCTTGATTTGGCATACGACCATGTTGAATCCAACATTGTAACCCTTGTCCGCGAGTTGACTAATGCTCGATAAGTTGAAGTTGAGTCCTTCAACATATGCAACATCTGTGATTTCTAATCCATTCCTCTTGATGGATCAATGCCTCTTATTTCACCAGGAGCTTCATTTCCTCCAAATATGACTTTTGCTCCTTTAACATCCTTGAATTTTAATGATTTTTCTTATTTCTGTCATATGTCCGGAACGACCACTATCCATGTACCAGGTTCTTGGCACTTTCGGTTGTTCCTTGAACCCGCAATCAAGGAAATTAAGTTTTAGGTACCCATACTTGTGCGGGTCTGAGGGGTTAGAATTGTAAGATGATCCAACCAACCTATAGCCAAATGATTTGACTCTAAGGGGTTGCCATCTATCGTGCCATAACCATAATTAATCCGGCAAATTGCTTGGGGATTCAGGTTCATATAGTGTCTCTTTTATCGTAATATGCGCATATGTGTTTTAGCAATTGCCTTCCTTGGGTAATTGTGGTGTCTTTGAGTGTAGTGCCTAGGTGCATATGTGTCTTGATGAAAGCTCTTATACTTTTGGAATGGCCTTTCTTTGAGTTCTAGGCCTTTTCCATTTGGGCTTATATTCCATAAGTACATCTTTGATAGTTCATATTATTCCAATCAGCTTGGCTTGGATATTTTCTACCATTCCCATCATATGTATTTCTTTTATGGATTTTCTAGGGTTTTGGTAGCTCGCTTCCCTTTTACTAGAGTATTTTCGTTTGGAGTTTCTTTGAGGAACTCTCTTTGAATCTCTTCTCGTTGTCCTTTCAGCGCACTTTCGGTGTTTTCCTTTTCCTTTATAACCAAGGCCAGTTTGCTTGTTATTGTGCTTTGGAGTGAATGTGTGTGCAACATTTAGAATTTTGGATTTTTCGGACTCTAAATGGCTTGAAGATCCTTTTTCCAAAATTACTTTTGAGGTTTGACATAGCACAGAGGAATTAAATCATAAGCTTTGTCTTGTCTCCACATTCTCTTTGACTCAAAATAAGATCATCCAATGATTTAGATGCCTTAGTAAATGAGGCAATAACATTTTTGAGGTCATTCTCCTCTTCTCTATAGCAAACAATTTCAGCTATTAATTTAGCATTTTCGACCTTTAACCTTTCATTCTCATCACTATTTGACTTAGAGTACTCGGCTCCTTAGTTAGCTTTGAGTTTTGACTCTTGAGTAGGCTATTTTCCTCATTTAATAGTGTGTGTGAGGATTTAATGCATTCAAAATCTTTCATCATTTTTCCTAATGAATCATAAAGATCGGTGGGTGATGAAGTGTGTGTGTCTGATCACTATCACTAGAGTCCGAGTTTGATGAGTTAGAGTGTACCTCATCTTCTTGGTCAGGTTGATCTTGTTCCTTGGCCATCAAGCGGTCGGGCTTCTTCTTCGAGTCACTTGAGTAGTCGCCTTCATTTTGCTCTCTGAATCGACTATCTCTCTTGACTTTTGTTTATTGATCTCTGCGGACCATCATTGCCTTTTTCTTTTCTTGTCTTCTTTCTCTCGAAGACCTTCCTTTCTTCTTCATTCCTATACTTGTTAACTACAGGATATGAGCGATCGATGGCATAGTGACTGGTTGTCTGAGTTCCAACAATTAGAGCAAATTGTTTTGATACTGTTTGTCTCTTCCTGGTCTTTTTCTTCTCGGCTCAAACTCGTAGGCTTTGAGGCGAGAATAATTCATGGTTGGATGTCTTTGATAGGTCCATGGAATGTCTCGGTGCCATGACCTTCATTTCCCATTCATTTGGAAGACTTTTTAGGATCTTTACACATTTCTTCTCGTGTATATTCCTTTCCAAGTGCGTGACTCATTTGTGATTTACGTGAACCGAGCATCCAGTTGATCCAGGTTTTCTCCGAGATCATTTTGAAGTTCTCAAATTTCGTACATCCACGATAATTTGTTTTCTTTGATTTGCTCCGAGCCTTCACAAATCAACGTCGGCTTGTCCTAGATTTCTTTAGTCGTTTTGCATGATTTGACTTTATTGAACATGGCTTTGTCCAAGGTTTTGTAAAGGATGTCCTTGGCTACATTGTCCAGGTTGTATCTTTTTCTCGTCATCATTTGTCCACTCGGTTCTTGGTTTTTCAACCATGACAGTCCGGGAGCAACATCCTCTTTCTCCTTCACCGCAGACTCTTCTTACAATTTTGTGTTCACCTTTAAGATTTGCGGTGGCCCATCTTCTATTACTATCCACATCTCATCATATAATCTTTGATAGATGAGCTCGCATACGAATTTTCCAATCATCAAATTCTTCAATTGTGAACATAGGGATGCGTGTCAAATTTGCTTCCATGATAATAACTTTTAATGATAAAAAGAGTTTTGAAAGTTTAAGTACTAAAGCAGACTTTGAAAAGTTTGGAGATCTAGTTCAAGAATGGCAGTGCGGAGGGTTCAATGAACAAACCGCTCCGATACCACTTGTAGGTCCCAAGGGTGTAAGTGTAAGGTTTAGAAGGGGGGTTGAATAAACCTTACCAAATTTTCGATTTAGTCCTTTTAAATATACGAGTTAATACTACTGTTTGTGTCCTTGATGGACGATCAATTTAGTCACTCGGTAGAGTTAATCTCTCATGAGACTCAATCGATTTGTTGATGGAATAACTCATTTGTTGGCTCTAAATTAACTCAATTTGTGGTTTTGTTTTATTGGAAGACTTAACACCCTTAAGTTTGATTAAGCAAGAATTTAGTGCTTGGTTTAGTACTTATAAATTATCAAGTGCATAGAAAATATGTCGTGAGAATTAAACAATTAAGATGCGAAATTAAAGTCTTTGAAATGTAAATGACACGGTGAAATTTTTATAGAGGTTCGAAGATGGGGTAATTCTTCTACTCCTCTCTTCTCCAACTCCTGGAGGAATCCACTAGGTAATGATTAGTATATAAAGTGGTAACAGTCCGGATACAAGTCTTGATCACACGGTGACTTGATCCTTTGGGACTCGATCCGAGACGCCTTGATCACTCGGTGGCTTCTGACGACTCGGCCTTCTTCACAGGGTAATTTTGCCTTGCTACTGACTCACTTCACTCAAGCTTAAGACTTGGTTCGACCTTGAACCTTCCTACAATCTTTCAAAAATTTGCCCGTTGAAGAGATAGGCTTATTTTTGAAAGTCACTTGCGATCGTTGGCTTGTCTTGTTGCGATCCTTGGAATTTCCATTTCCTCGTATGAATTGTTCTTTCACCTTTTCGAGTTCGACACGGTGTAGTGCTTCCCAATGGTTCATTCCTTTTGCACGCTTCGGGACCGAGCACTCGAGAAAGGTGGTATGGAGATATTACTTGTTTAAGTAAATCTCTTGATTTACGGCAACGGATCTTTTCTGATTATCTCGACTTGATTTTGCATTTCCTTGCTTTCCCAGGTGACTTAGAGTCGACTTCCAATCATTGGATGACTCTTGTCACTTCAACTTGAGACTTGGCTTTTCTTGAGTTGACTTGATTTGTCACTCACTCGCATCTCACTGCTTCTTGATGGAGTTCCGTCTACTCTTCTTTGCCATACTCAATTGTCTCGCAATGAGTCTTCCTTCTAGTCTTGATTGTCTTCTTGCATGTTAGGCGTAGGCGACTTAACTCACGGCTTGGCCGGCTCTATTTATTACAATGCATTTTACAACAAGAATTGGGGTGCCAACTTTCTATTCTAAGTTTTACATGGCATTCATCAAAATCTAAACAATAAATTTCCTAACACAAGGACCGGAAGGGATGCGAGAACGTGGTAGCGGACCATCTGTCTCGATTAGAAAATCAAGAGGGAGCAAAAGGAGGTACGGGATTGATCAAAGAGGAGTTTCGATGAAAGATTACTCATGCTTGAGGCAAAGTTCCCATGGTATGCGGACTTTGTAAACTATTTGGCTGCCGGAGTTTTACCTCCGGATCTATCACCGTATCAAAAGAAGAAATTATTACATGATGTAAAGTTCTACATGTGGGATGACCCCCTACTCTTTAAGAGGTGCGCGGATAAAATCATAAGGAGATGCATACCTCAAGAAGAATGGGAGGGAGTCCTACAACAGTGTCACTCTTCACCATCTGGCGGACATTTTGGTCCCACGCGCACCGCAGCGAAGGTATTGCAAAGTGGGCTATATTGGCCCACTTTATTTAATGACTGTTATTTGTTTGTGCAACAATGTGACAGGTGTCAGCGAATGGGAAACATTTCACGGAAGCACGAGATGCCAGTGACCAACATAATTGAAGTGGAGTTGTTCGATGTATGGGGGATTGATTTTATGGGGCCGTTTCCATCATCTTCGGGATATAAATATATTCTACTTGCAGTGGAGTATGTATCCCGTTGGGTAGAGGCGATTCCTTCCAAAACAAATGATGCTCAAGTTATCATGCGCTTCCTTAAGAAAATTGGATGATGCTCTGTGGGCATACCGGACTGCATATAAAACACCGTTGGGCACATCTCCATATCAACTTGTTTTTGGTAAGTCGTGTCATTTGCCGGTAGAATTAGAGCACAAAGCATTTTGGGCGGTTAAGAAACTGAATCTGGATTTTCAGAAAGCCGGTGAGGAAAGGTTACTTCATTTGAATCAGATGGAAGAATTCCGGGATGAAGCTTACAAAAATTCCCGAATTTACAAGGAGAGAACCAAGAGGTGGCATGATAAGATGATCAAGAAAAGAGAGTTTTTATCGGGAGAACCGGTGCTCCTATACAATTCACGCCTGAAATTTTTCCCGGGAAAACTCAAGTCTAAGTGGTCGGGGCCGTTCATGATAAAGAAAGTGTTGAATCCACCTGGGATTGTAGAATTGTTAACAAAAGAAGGCGAGACTTTCATGGTAAATGGCCAATGGATTAAGCACTATTTCCACCGAGGGAATCAAGAGGAAGTGACATCCACCACCTTGCGCGACCCGTAATTTAACAAAACAGGCGTCAAGCTAAAGACGTTAAATATAGCGCTTGTTGGGAGGCAACCCAACGCGTTTGCGTGTTTTTATTAATGAGTGTGATTTGTGTGTTTTGTTGTATTTTTGTGTGTTTCAACGTAGGGCTGATTTTCTCGCGTTCAGCGAGCAATCTGAGCGGCGTTTCGAGGAGACGTGGCAAGTGCTCCAACAGCTACAAATGTGGCATATTTCTCAAGGCCACTTCCCACCGCCGCCGCATTGATTCAGGTATATCCCCACTTTTTGTTATTGAAATTCTATTTTTCCCCTTAGGACACTATAATTTCATTTAAGTTTGGGGGGAGAGATAACATTTTAATACATGAAAAGTGTGGATACAAAAAAAAAATCATGCATTTTGTGTTTTCATATAGTTGCATTAGAGCATTCTAGGTTGCATTTGCATTAGAGCACGTTTATAGCTTTAGCACGTCTATTGCTTTAGTAGTGGTTAGAGAGTGTGTTGACCAAGCATGTTACAACTTGTTGTTTGTGTGTTGATTGAGAATTCATATTGTTGGGATTGGATGTTGGTTATGAATTGATTGGGCCTTGAATAGATAACTTTGAGCATGTTAATAAGAAAAACTTGGTGTGATGCTTTGAATTACATTTTGACAAGCCTGTGAGCTTTGAGCCTTTACTGCTTATATCTTGTGCAGCCTTGTTGTGATTGAGGGTATCATTTGTGTTGTCAGAATTCTAGAACTTGCTTGGGTATCTCTGTCAAGGCCACTTGTGTATGTGAATTGTGAATGTGATTAAAGGCCATCTTTGCTAGCCTTTCATGCCTTTTGCCTACCTAAAAATGTGAAAACTCCTAGTTAGCCAAGTTGAGCCTATAGCCTATTTCTTTGATAACCACAAAATTTAACCCTTGATCTTACTATATTTCCATCACCTTAAACTTGAATGTATAACGTTGAGTAAAAGGGGAATGAACGAGGTTGAATGGGTGGGAATTGAAAAATAGGATAATTGGGCATACTTGGTTAAATGGAATAAAAATAGGAAGGAAAGATGTTGAAAATGCACAAATGAAAAAGATTGAAAAGTTGATAAACTTGGGGGGCGAAGGATTGTGAATGGAGGTGATTCTCAAAAGAAAGGAAGGAAATGGAGATAAATGAAGTTGATAAAAATGAGGGATGATTGGAGTAGCATATGGGATTGTAATGAAAATGATTGATATGCTCATCGGTCTATACACTCGAGTTTGAGTCACTTTATCCAAAAATTTCCTACCTAAACCAAAGAGCCTTCATTACAACCAAATGAGAAAGTCCTTTATGATTCACAAATTGCATACACTCTCGTGGCGGAGATATGAGACAAATTGCAAGCTTATAGTAATTTTGCGACATCGAATTGATTTGAGCGTAAACACGTCCTATAACCTCGTGAGATGAGAGTATACACTTAACTTTGAGAGTTGGATTGAGCATTTCACTTTGTTTTATTTGAGGCGTGTTCTTTGATTAGATATTTGAGGCTTGATTGAGTTGTACTCGGCATTCATGACGAACAATTTGAATTTTCTTGTGGATTCTCGGTGTCGCTGTTATCTTTATCTCCTGTTGTGCTTTATCATGTTCTAAATATTGTTGATCGGGACGGTCAACGGTTTAAGAGTTTGGGGATTTTGATAGGCGTGAATTTTGCATGTATTTTGAGGCGTATTTGAGCTATAATGATAAGTAAACATGCATATACTCGCGTTAAATGTTACATATTCACTCCTTGTGGAAAAGATATTACACTTTGCTTATTTTGTAGGAATTTCATGATATTTGAAGCTAATTGAATAAGAATATGAGGAAAGCAAAGTGGAAACACGGAGAATTGAGTGGATATACGAAAAGTGAAGCCTAAAAGAGCGAAAGTTGAGCGTTCACGGAAAAGACAGGGGGCACACGGGTTGGGCGTGCCTCAAGACACCACCCGTGCACCCCTGTATAAGGATAATTGGAGCTGCAGCATGGCGCACGGGTAGCCCATACATGGGCGCACCACCCGTGCGCCCTACAGAGAGTCAGATTATTTCACCGGAGTGGCGCACGGGTAGGCGTGCTCGACGCACCACCCGTGCGCCCTACAGAGAGTTGGGGTATTCCAAGAGGTGGCGCACGGTAACCGTGCGTGGGCGCACCACCCGTGCGTCCTGCGCTGAATCCCATAATCTGCAAACATTAAGCCCTAAACATGATGGGAAGTATAAAAGGCTTTTTGGGGGGCGCACACAAGGATATTCTGGCATTTTTGGGATCTACAACACAAGACAAGAGTCAACTCTTGGAAGGAGACATCAAGGAGACAATCGGGTTGCATCGGAGCTTGAAGAACGGAGATATATCGAGAGATTGTCGACGTTCCTAAGTTTTCTTGCTTCTCTTTTAGTTTCAATCTTTTAGTTTCATTTGTAATGACTTTGAACACTTTGTGTGTAAGTTGTTTAATCATGTGTAGCTAAACTTTTGTGATTTCTGGGTTTTGGAAATAGATTAATGAACTCTTGTTGGATGTTTTAATCTTGGTTGAAGTTATTATCTTGAAGCCTATTTGAGTACTTTGAGCTTATTCTTGTTTTATGACTTGGCCAATGATTTAACATGTTTGATATATTGATTCATAATTCGAGAGATGAGTTTCAATATTAGATCTTGAGTACTTGACACGAATATTTGCATGAATCGAGAGGTTTGTGAATATTTGTGAGGACATTTGATCTTTTGTGCATTTGGGAGTTGTGTATCTTATGTTGAGTAGAGATGCTAGCATAGATATTTCAATCTATATTTTATATGCATCTCGAGAGGGAGGATAAAATAGCTTTGTGATCGTCTTATAGGAATATTGATAATAACGTGGCTTGATTAAATCGGACAACAAGAGGATTATTAATTGAAACCTTAACTCGGAAATCCATTATATCATCTTGATACTTCTTTCATTTGTGTTATCTTATTCTTGTGTTTTAGTGATTTAAATTGTCATAATCTCAAAACAACAATCATCAAATTTCGATCGTCTAAATAAAAATAAGACTATCTTAGTTCAATACTTAGCATATTAATTTATTAGTCTCCGTGGATACGACCTTGCTACCCTATTCGATAACGTACACCGTACACTTGCGGTGAAGCTAAAAATATAGGCGAACAGTACCCCAAAAATCTGGTTAAGTTCGGCGATAGTGACGTGCCTCCACACGTTGCCCAATCTAAACTAGATTTTCTGAGGTTCACTTCTGACTCGTGTCTCCGTAACCTCCACGGAGCTCAGGAACTCGAGCGCGAGTGTCTTGAATGTCGGCCACCGCCCTTGCATGAAAGTGGTCCATCCCACTCGTTCAAACATATGCCAAACCTCCTCATGTATCCCGAGAGCTCGGGTACACTCATCGTCGGTATAGCGTGTGGGTGTGAACGAACGAGTGATCAGCCGGTTCCACCTGTCAAGTTCGTCGTTTTCTATCAAAGTGAGCCCGTAAGCCTCGGGACTGTCTGGGTGTGGTGGCGCACGTGCGGCGGCGGCCCCCTATCCTCGTCTGCCTCTATTCGGTCGGTTCCTTGGTTCAGCCATTTGTTCGAATGAGTACCTAACAAAATAATCGTGAGAATCCGTACATGCCAAGTAAAAGAAAACGGTGAATTACATACAACAATCCATATAAGGCATAGTGTCTCATCTCTACAATTTAATCCACAACTAAGCTTCCAAACCCAACAAACAATATGATTGCAGAGAATCTTAGTCACTAACACTCTAAACAATCGAGCTCGTGTATAATTCATCAAGCAATCAATCAAAAACATCCTAATTCAACAACCCACGAGGTGTTCGATAAAATGCCCAATAGAAAAATTCAATCAAATTCATGGCAAAAGTATCAAACATGCACCATATAACATCTCTAATTCATAATCCTCAAGAAATTCGAAATAAAAAGTGCAATTCATACCTTAAATCCCGAGAATTCGAAAAGAGTTGAAGTTTGAAACCCTAGGTGCTTTTCTACTCAAGTCTTCTTTTCAAAGTAATTTTAAAAGTGTAAATATTGTGAGAGTAGTGTGGGAAGTGATTTGTGGGGATAATCTAGGTGAAATTTGCGAATAAATTGAGAGGGCTTCGATCTTGTGTATGTCCGCGTGAGAGAAGGAAGTGTTTTGTGAAAAAAAAATTGGCCTTCTGCCCGTCTTAAGTCTGTCTCAACAGACGGGAGCACGGGCCGTGCTCTATGGCACGGGCGGCCCGTGCTAGGGGCCGAACATTCAAGCCAAAAATCTGGGCACCGCACGGGCCGTGCGCCTAGCGCACGGGCTGCCCATTCTGGGTGCCGAAGTTTTCATTCTTTGGGCTGGTGCCCGCACGGGCCATGCTGGGCATTGTACTTTAGCTCGAATTTTCCATTTTTTTTTATCAGGAAAACAAGAAAAAATCCTAACCTATGAAATCAAATAAATCCTAACTTAGAAAAGGGAAACCAAACCAAGGAAACATGGGAAGAAATAAAACAGCAAACCGTTGGGTTGTCTCCCAACAAGCGCTAAATTTAACGTCTAAAGCTTGACGCCTGTTTTTCTCGATCACGATTCCAGCAAAGTGATGCGAGTCATTTTTTCATGTTCTTCTCCTTGCCAATTCAACTCGCATAGATTCGAACCTCCTTTAAATGCCTTTAGCGTAGAAGTCACCCATCGGTTAAATGCCATGTTTCTTATTGTTTGCATCGTTCGAGTGGCAGTACTCGCGTGCTTCCGAGCTGCTGGTCCTAATCGTGTGCTTTGCTTTCTCACAATTTAGTACGTCATGCACATGATCTATAGCACACACACAATGACTCGGATTAAAATTAATAGCACTTAAATCGACGACAGATATTGATTTACAACTCTCCCTGTTATCATGATGGTTCCCAGCCTTATAGATGGAGAACAACATTTGCTCATCATTAACTCGTAATGTGAGCTCTCCTTTTTGTACATCTATCAATGCGCGTGCAGTGGCTAGGAATGGACGCCGAGTATCAGAGGGACGTCTCGATCTTCCTCCATGTCAAGCACTAAAAAGTTCACAGGGAATATAAACTTGTCTACCTTCACGAGCACATCCTCCACGATTCCCTTGGGATATGCGAGTGATCTATCAGCTAGCTGTAAGGTGACCGTAGACGGCTTCACCTCTCCTAATCCAAGTTTCCTGAAAATGGATAAGGGCATTAAATTAATACTTGCTCCTAGATCACAAAGTGCTTTATTAAATACTACACCACCAATAGCACAAGGGATAGTGAAACTCCCCGGATCTTTGAGCTTCTGTGGTAGTTTTCTTTGAATGATCGCGCTGCACTCATCGGTCAAATTGACTGTCTCGAATTCTGCCAACTTTTTCTTCTTGGACATCACTTCCTTCAAAAACTTCGCATAATTGGGCAACTGCTCCAATGCGTCTACAAACGGTATGTTAATATGCAGTTTCTTAAAGATGTCTAAGAATTTAGCAAATTGGGAATCTAAATTTTTCTTTTTAAAACGTTGAGGGAAAGGAGGTGGTATAGAAAAATTTGAAAGATCAAAGTTAGAGAAAGATTTAAGCTTCTCAGCCCCTTTTTGTTCAGTGACATGGTCCTCAACTCCTTCCTCAGCCTCAACATCGCCCTTTGCTTCTATTTCCGCGTCTCCCGACTTCTTGAACGCTGTGCCTGCAGGTCACATGGGCTGCCCGTGCGGTGGCGCACGGGCCGTGCTCCTCTGCGTCTGTTCAGTAATTTCTGGTATTTTCGGCCCTCGTATTCCGTACCACTCCTCAAACGAATGGTGTTATACTGTTCCTTCGGGTTAACCTCAGTGCTGCTCGGAAATTGGCCTTTCTGATGCTGCCCACCAATAATTATAGCTAATTGGCCAATTTGAGTTTCAAGATTTTTCATTTGGGACCCCATAGTGTTGGCCAATTGTGTGACATGGTTTTCAATTTTATCCATCTTCGCCTCATCCTTAGTAAATCTATTCCTCGTCTCACTCATGAATGAGGCGAGAATGTCCTCTAAAGATGGCCTTGGCTCCGCAGTAATGACACCATTTGTCACATTAAACCCCGGTGGTGGTTGCATCATGTTCTTCGTGTTTGCGTAGGAGAAGTTCTCGTGGTTCCTTAAACCCGGATGGTAATGGGTAGGAGCTTGATTGTTCCGGAAATTGTTGAAATTTCGGTTATTAACATAATTTGCTTCATCTTTCAGATCTAGAGGAACTCCCCCATTACTTGCACCCGCATTTCCCTCATTTGCCTTTATCAAAGCACTCAATTGGTTTGTCAATACGGCCATCTAGGCTGTCAACTCTTTAATGGGGTCCGAATCAGACACTTCGGCTACCCTTTTCACATTAGTCCTCTCGGAGGGCCACTGATAGCCATTCATGGCCATCTCCTCCAATAAGTTGAATGCATCCTCCGGAAACCTTGCAAGTAGAGCGCCCCCTGCTGCAGCATCCACAAACGATCTAGTCTGCCCCATCAACCCATTGTAAAAGAAGCAGAGTTGTTGATCTTCATGAAATCCGTGTTGCGGGCACCTCCTGAACAAATCCCGGAATCTCTCACAGTCCTCATACAAAGGCTCAGAGTCAAACTGCCTGAACTGAGTGATCTCACTTTTGAGCTGGAGTGTCTTGCTTGGTGGGAAGTATTTAAACAAAAACCTCTGACTCAACTCATCCCAGTTGTTCACACTCCCCTGAGTTAGGGTGCCTGGCCAGTTCCTAGCCTTATCCCTTAAAAAGAAAGAGAATAGGCGAAGACGTATAGCATGATCAGTCACCCCATTCATCTTGATAGTATCGCAAATCTGTATGAAGTTTGCAAGATGAGAGTTGGGATCCTCAGACGGGAAACCCCCAAACTAATTTTGTTGCACCATCGAGATCAGTGTTGGCTTCAGCTCAAAGTTATTCGCATTGATTGGGACATTGGCAATTCCACCATAGTTGCGATTGGTCTGTGGGTGAAAGTAATCGCGAATCACTTGTTGCTGGACTTCCGGAGCCACCCGAACCTCTAGTATTGGTAACTCGACATTGACCCTTCTGGCCTCGTTGTTACCTTCGTTATCGACCCCGTTATTGCCTCCGTTGTTACCTTCTACGCCCCGCCGTATGGTCCGTTTCTTGCTTTGTCTTTCTGCTGTTTAGTAGCCGCACTATTTCGCCTAGCAAAAGCCTCAACCTCCGGTATGAATGGTGCTAATTCTCCTTGCTTCGAGCGAGTGTTCATGCACTACCTGAACCAACTAAAGAAAACAAGTCAAACCCAAAAGTAGAAGTAAAATTAAACAACAAAAATAAAAAGAAAGAAAAAATGTCTAAATTAAAAATAATTCTATTTATCGCAATATTAGTACTAAAAATTTAATTAGTCCCCGGCAACGGCGCTAAAACCTTGGTCGCCTTATTTTTTAGCTTCCCGCAAGTGTACGGTGCAGTTTATAGAATAGGGTTAGCAAGGTCGAATCCACAGGGACTAATAAACTAATGTACTAATTACTGGATTATAATAGCCTTATTTTTATCTAGACTATCGAATTTGAGATGGATTGGTTTTATTAACACTAAAGCAGAAATTATCCTAAAAGAAACAAAGCAAAGAGTAGATTAAAAGATCAAGTATGAATGAATGGATTCCTGGGTTATGGTTTCAGTTAATATCCCCTTTTATTATCAGATTAATCAAACCAAAGTTAAACGTATTCTTCCCTATAGACCAATCACAAAAGTAATTTACCCTCTCTCTCGAGATGCATGTAAAAGCGTTGATTGGATTATTTATGCTAGCATCTACTTAACATGAGATATCCAACTCCTAAAAGATCAAAAAATTATAAAGCCTCACGAATATTCACAGACTTCTCAATCATGCAAGCTATTCATGTCAAGTACTCATAGATCTAATATTGAAACTCATTTGTTCGAATTATGAATCAATATATCAAAACAAGTTAAACCAATAGCTTTTTGATAAAACAAGAATTAAAGCAAAGTACTTGAATAGGGTTGGAAAATATTAATTTCAATTATCATTAATCATCAATTAAAAGTATCCATTAACCTACTCCCAAACCCGAGAACCACAAAGTGTTTAGCCAGACATAGAAAAGAAATAATCCATAGACAAATTATTAATATTCATGTCTAACTAATTGAAAATAATGATACTATGGAATGAGTGAACTCGGGGATGATGACGATCTCTCGATCTATCTTCAATTCTCGAAGGTGTGGTTGCGGTCTTGATCGATCTCTCCAATTCTCCGGTGAGGAATTGCTCTTTTCTCTGCTTTCTAGGGCAAAATTCAGCGTGTCCCTGTTTGTGGCCGCCCCGTCTCTATTTTTACTTCGTTTGGGTCGAAACCTAGTTCACAACGAGTCAAACTCTGTTTTTCCCACAGAGGCGCACGAGCCGTGCGCTAGGGCACGCCCAGCCCGTGCTGGGTGCCGCATGAATTGTCCAAATCACAGCATGGAGCACGGGCTGCCCGTGCTGGTAGTCGAACCCTGAGGCCTGAGTTAGGATTGAGCACGGGTTGTGCTAGGGAGCACGCCCTGCGTGCTCACCTGTAGCAACAAGCACTTGGCCATTTTTTTCCTTTTTTCGCCCGGTTCGTCTGACTTTTTCTCCATTCGACTCCAAACTTCGTACTTTACATCAAGTATTGGCGATTGCAATGATCCGAATTGTTGCCAAAATATTACAATTATTGATAAATTCCTACAAAACGAGCAAAGCGTATTCCTTTTCCACAAAACATGAATAAAGCCCTATTTACACATGCAATGCATGCATATCAACATATTCTAACCAAAATTAAGCCCAAACTACATGGAAAATACATGCCAATCACCTAATCCCATTAGATATTTTGGTCTTTATGAACATAACACAGAGACGATTAGATCACTCCCATTTTTCATAAAGATCAACTTCATCCGGGGATGCTATTTTTCGATTATAGCGGGGGTTCATCTTTCCTGATAGCATAGTCAATGTCCATCCACCCTAAATGGAGAATAATTCTCTCCTTCCAAATCTTATAATTGTCCCCATTGAGCTCAGGAACATCGAATTTCATATCAGAGAAATTAACAGGTTGAATAACTGCATATAACATAAACATACTCATATTATCAAATTTGAAGCTATTTTAAACCATATAACATGTTTTACCAATGCAAATCATGTTGCAATATGAATCTAGAGACATAAAACTTGCATGTGGGCCAAAGTTTTAACTCAATTAGATTCATTTTAACTTGATGACGAAACTATCAAATTATGTCCCTTTTCTAACCCCTGTGGGTAAATTAGAAAATCTAATTTGATATTTTATCCTGGTCAATTATATAAATACAATAAAATTTCCTGTGGGATAATGTAATACCTGAGCCTCACACGGCTCACTAGGCCAATATAATTCGTACATTACATGTTGACAATATGTTAGTTGCATTGATATTGGTATTTGCACGATATATTTTACTTCCAATAAATTAATTAATTTCATAGAACTCTTATATAGTACTAATTATTGGATTTCCAACTTAAGTAAGTGATAATCATAATTGTACATGAATAAAATCATGAAAATCACATTTATATATATATATATATATATATATATATATATATATATACTAATTACACGTATATAAATAACTTATAGTATTATATGTAATTAGTTAATTAGATGATAGTATAGGTAATCATATATATATATATATAATATTATATATGGTGGTGGTGTATTAATATATATTTTTATAGGTCTGAGAGTGTAATGTATCATGGACATGTGTGCTAAACTATGTAAAGTATATACTTGCAATTAGTATATATTTGTAATTGAACATATCATGCACGCAACGAGTCAAACTTTGTATTGGCATGCATACACGTAGATAACTTTATGATTAAGTATAGTTACTAAAATAATATACAAATATATTGAACATGTGTAGCACCGCCTTATAAGGAGAATTCTAGACTAAATAGGTTGATAAAATCAAACACACACAAACACAAATTGCAGAGCGTGTTCTCATTTTTACGGGACCAGAGAAGCATCTTTGAGTAAGCAAATTTCTTTAACCATTTATTTTATATTTTCTCTTATTTTGGGGTTGGGTGTGTGTGTCTTGGCTTAAAATATGAAATTTGTGTAAAGTGAAAAACAAATAAGAAGTAAATTCATAGCTTCATGTGGTTTGGTTCTGTACTTAATCCGATAATGAATCTAAGTTTCCGATCCGTCTGTAATAGATGATTAGAAGGAGTTTAATTGTAATAGTATTTCTTGTCAAATAGAAAAATTAAAAATTAATTACAAATAAATTTATGATATATTTGAAACTGCAAGAGGATATCAAAGTTAACTTATAATATTAATTAGGTGTAGATTATAAGATAAAGGCTTTATAGATATCTAATTAATTAAATCATAATCAAGATTAGTTATGGAACTTGGTGTTCAAAGGGGACTAGAAATTGGATATAAGGGATTTAGCATTTTGTATTAATACAGATCTTTCGTACTTAGGGTGGGATAATATGTGATTAGTTTAAATAGAGGAGAATAATACTGTATAAAAGATCATTATGACACACACACACATATATATATATATATATATAATTATTTAAAAATACTATGTAGTTATATATTCTATTACATGTACATTGGTAATAATTGTAATTTATAGATGTATATGTGATCACACGTGTACATCATCATGCATGCCTAAGAAATTATGTATTAGCAGTGGTATGTTTTAATAAATAAATATAACTAATATATTATATGTAATTAAATGAGTTCATATATATATGTATGTATACGTGTGGAGTTCTTATTTTCACATCTAATAGATGGACATGACTAATACATGTAGTAAGTAATATATATATATATATATATGGATAAGTATTGTTTCTTAACTAATAAGTATAATAACATAATATCTACGTATGTGTGTGTACGTCGGTTACACACCAGGCCACCACCTTCAATTTTCCAAGAAAGTATATACGCACAGAGATTAATACATACTCAGATAGTTATAGTTCAAGTATAAAACTTATATTTACTTTAGGAACAAACACTCAGACATATATGATTAAGCACCAAATGCTTAGCGTCTTCAGATTTCGAGTCCTCAAGTGATAGTCTCGCACACTAGTGGATGTAATTCTTTGCCTTTTACTGTAATTAATTAAACGTTTAGAATTGTTAATTATTGTGATTAAGCTTATAAGAAGATAATATTTTATATCAGTAACATCGTCTAATAAATTCATTGGTAAAATTTCTGTAGGAAGTTTGGAAATGGGAAAAGAAAATCTTAAGGTTCTTAATTAATCAATGAATTTGTCCTAAACCCATCTTTCAAATTGCAGATTAACATGATTCAGATTATGCGAAATAATTAATAGTAAGTAATCAAGTGATGTGTAGATATTTAAGTATTTAAGGTGTTTCATAAGATTGATGATAGCAGATTGGATGAGCTGAAAAACAAAAGTAGAAGTTAACAATTTATATTTTACAGGTTATCTTATATCTAAGGCTAAAGAGGAAAAAAAAATGAAAAATAATTTAGCTAATTTTCAGTACCTTGTCCACGGGCAAAAGGTAAGTGAAAATCCATCTGCAACTGTCACGCCCCAAACGCGACGTGACGACAATCAATCATTAAACAGAAAATAAATCAACGGTCTAAACCCATGATACGAAACTCCAAGCGAAAAGAGTCTAATGCAGCGGAATCAAAATAAACACGAGTACAAATTACATCTTAAAGTCCGGCGGTATTCGAATACAACCCAATAGATTATTTGAATTAACTTACAGTCCAAACAGAAATAAAATGAAGGAGTCCAACAACAAATAAAAGTAAAAGGAAATGTCGCTCCACATCACCGATAGGGATTCAATCAGTAGTAGGTTCGATGTCTTCAACAGTACTCTTCATCTAAAGGTTAGAAAATAGGAGGGGTGAGACAGAAATCTCGATGGATGGGGTGATCGTGTGCAAGTGTGGCGATATATATAGTTAATGCGAGAAAACAGTTGTATGAAAAAAACGCGTGAGAGATGATGCATGATTTCACACACGATCCACAATCGCCGTGATAAATATATTTAAGTAATATACTTATACGATTAAGAAAAAAGCGATTGATTCGTGGTCAGCAGCACTATGGTCAGCAGACATGAGGATTGCGCATTTAATTTGTAACGCCAATCCTATGCAAGACAAGTAGCGGTTGCGTGCACGGATTTGTAGCGCCAACCAAATGGGTCCGATTAACTTAATCGTGTGGATCGACAACAATTCCTTCATTCTTCTTTGTAACTCCCCGAGCAAGATGGTCCAAGACACTGTCACCTTATCGCTCCATGTGCAAAGACAAAATCCACATCGAGCTAGCAAGGCTCGGATTTGTCATAATCATGATTATACCTCAAGTACTATGACCCGCTTCCCTTGGACAAACTCTGTCCCTCGGTTGCGGGATTAGGGACGATGGGTAGGAAGAGTGGAATAGCGGCCGAGCGCCGGTTGCCCATCCCCGACGTATCCATTCCGACTGTGAGCTCGACACACCAAGTTGACTCAAGCAGGAAAGTAAATACAAGTTCAGGTAGTCAACCAGGCAGTCGAGTATTATTGATTCAGGGAAGCAATTCAGGAAAATTTTGAAATAGGTTTAGGTCCTTTAACTTTTGAAAATTTTATTTTTGTCCCATTTTGAAATAATTGCCTTTAAGGCTTTTAGGGGTCCAATTGTTATGAAATTTGAACCTTGGGTCCAAGATATAATTATGTTATAGTGAAATTAGTATTTCCAGGTGCATGGACTGCATAAGTCCTGAAAATTGTATTTTGGTCCTCAAGTTTAATCTTTTACAATTTGGTCCCTCAATTTTTATAAAATTACTTTTCAAGCTCTAAACACTTGGATTTTTGGAATACACTTAAAATATGTTATTTCCAGTCCCTTAAGAGTTAAAATTTCAAATTTTAAAATTAGGGTCTGATACAGTTTTGAAATTTGCAAAATAGCCCTTAAACTTCTCAAATTTTACAATCTAGTCCTTGGGCTTTTAAGGGTTGATTTTATTTATCTAAAAACTCTTAAAACTTTATTAAAATGTCAAAACATAATTTTTGAACCTGAGTTCAGTCCCAAAAATCGAAAATTACAGAGGGGTCCCTTAAGTTTTATTTTCTTGCAATTAAGTCCACCAACTTTCCATTTTTGCATTTTGAGTCCAAAAGTTGAAATTTAATCAATTATGCTCGACTTGTCCATGTTATAAATCATTCAAAATATAGATTTCAAGAGTCATACACATACATATCCTTTTCATACAAAATTTTATCAAGTATAACAATAAAGTGTGCATGTATGCCCTATTTTTCGATAAATCGCATTTTTGAGCAATATTTGAGAATTTTTTCAACTTGATACAAGAAAATAGCATGCAATAGATAATATATATCTCAAGTGCTCAATAACAAAATACTACATGCATATTTTCAATTTAAAACACCTAGAAGTTGAAAGGATTTTTCCACCCACCTTAAAAATGAACTTGTTGGTGAAAGATGAAATAAATCACTCTTGAATGAGAAGTGACTTAGGTCAGCCCCCTAGGTCAAGGAATACCAAAAAAATGTAGGAGTTAGGAAATGAGGTTAAAAATTTAAGGAAAGAAGAAAGAGGTGAAGAATATTGGTAAAACTACACTTACCTTGTGTAGTAGATGAAATGAGACTAGTAGAGGTCTCAAAATGGGTCTCTTTGCTCACTCTTAAAGCAACTCTTAAGGTCAGCCCCTAAAAGTCCAAAAATGAAAATGGAGTATCAAAATTTTGGAAAATAGAAGAGAAGAAGAAAATGTACTAAAAATCCCATTTCTTACCTTATAGTCCACACTACAAGAAAACTGCTGATAGACACCACCAAAAAGACACCGGTTTTATGACTTTACTGGTGTCTTTTTCTTTTTAACACCGGTTTTGTAAGAAACCGGTGTCTTATTAGTGCTGTCGTTTGATAAAAAACACCGGTTTCCTAGAACCGGTGTCTATTCTAAAAATATTTCCCAAATAGACACCGGTTATTGCACCGGTTTTTGAAACCGGTGTCTATATATAAAAATTTCTTTAGATTTGACACCATATCTTTCGACACCGGTTATAGAACCGGTGCCGTTATTTTTTAACACCAGAATATTTAACACCGGTTTTACAACCGGTGTGGTTAGGAGTGTAGTACCCTTAGTAATTAGGGTTATTATCATGAAAAAAGAAAAGCACCACCCCTGCGCCTCTCACCACCTCCTGCGCCTCTCTCTCTCTCTCACCTCTCCCGTCGGTCGCCTCCCTCCCCTCCCGCTGGAGGTAGAATAAAATGGCACTCGAAGTAGTAACTTTTTGAGGAATCATGCGTAGTAGTTTGTTTCAGCTGCTAATTCAACCTCTTTTACCCAGTGTGTCAGTCCTCAGCACATCCTTTCGCTCAACAAAACTCTACAATTTCCGTCAGCCAACAGTACGAAACTTTGCGATTATGGCAGATGAATTTGTCAAGGGGAATGTGCTCCCGAACGGCGTCGCTCTCATCACTCTTGATTGCCCCAAAGCCCTTAATGCTATGAACCTAGGTTTGACCTCCTTAATCTCGCCTTGTATTTCATTTACTAGTTTAGTCAGCAAAAAACAGAGTTATGTTGTTTGCTGCCAAGACTATGGGTTGCTAACTGAGGATTGATTGGACTTGTTGCAGATATGGAAGTCAAATTTAAGAGTTTTCTTGAAGAATGGGAAACAGACCCGAGGGTGAAATCTGTCTTGGTTGAAAGTAGTTCGTCTCGTGCATTTTCAGCAGGTTAGATAATTATTTTTTTTTATTTTTCAATGCATTCTATTGTTCTCTCTGCCAAATCTTATTTTCCCTAACTAAATAAACTTTAATTATGTCTTCTAGTTTGCAAGTTCAATTTACTTGGAGTTTGGTGTGTTAATGATGTTACATTAGGGGTTGTAGTTATACATTTTCATGAGTGTTTGGCAAGGTTTTGAGGGTAAACATTCATGACCAATGCAGGAATGGATATTAAGGGTGTTGTTGCTGAAATTCGAAAAGACAAATTGTCTCCTTTTGTTCAAAAGGTTCTTCTATTAACATAAATCATTGCTACAAGTACTTGTTACGTGTTTTGACCTCCTCTGATAGTTGTTTATGTGGAAGCAGTGTGGAAATTTGGCTCTAAAAATTCAAAATTTCTATTTAACTTGTTTATTGCTTTTATAGTTATATAAGTGGTGAACCAGTTTCTGAGAAATTGATTGTACTAGTCTGGCATAGTGGTTTCTAAGAGTCTTAGTTAACTACTTCATGTGCAGGTGGTGATGTGAAGCAGATTACAACAAAAAAGCAACAATCAGATATGATTGAGGTCTTGTAGCGTTGATAACCAAATAAGTTCACTAATAATAATCATACAGATTTTTCCATGTCTAGGAAATCATTTTGCTTATAAATGTGACTGTTGAACATTGTAAACTAGCACTGTCAAAACCAGTTTACTGCTTAATACAAATATGCAATGACATCAGGAGGACTTTGTGTTTCAAAGAGGAAAATATTGGTATTCCAAACTTACCTGTTTGTAGACAGGTTTTTGTCAGTAGGCCATGTGTGGTTGTAGGCTTTAAAATCTTGAAAGTATATTTCATAGGATGGTCATTCAAATAAATAATAAACAAATAAAAAGTACTTGTAGGCTCTTGTCAGCCACCCTCGGTAGATGTTTTGGCTATGCCATGAATTTCTTAGATTGGCCTTTACTTACAAAACCAATGATGCACATTATGGATAAACCTTCTAATGTCGAATTTAAATGGTGTTTTTATTTGAAAATCTTAGATTATTTCTGGGATCAATAATTGTAGATGAATCATTTTTGAAAACTTTTATATGGATATAGGTTGTTCAATGTTGTTGAAACTTCTAAGAATTAGTGGGATTGTTGTAAATTTGCTCTTTGCTTTTGTCACAGTATGTCCATCATGCAGAGATCCAATAATTGGGATAGTTTTGTTTATTTTCTTTCTTTTTTTTCCTTTTCTTTGTTCTGTTTCTGCCATGCTATGCCAATTGGCAAAAGGTTTGATGTAGGACAAGTATCTTGTGAGTATTTCCCTTCAAGAAGCTGCTAAAAATGTTAATTCCAACTAAACCTAGTTAGCTTTCAAAATTACAAATACTCTGTTGATCTATCAGATGAACAGGTTGGTCTAGCTGGTGTACCATAACCAATTCACTTGAGCATAGGAACAAAAATGCATTTGTTCACAAGGTATGTCCAGCAGCTTCACAAGGTTTTTGAGTGTTCTCTTTATGTCCAGCAGCTTCACAAGGTTTTTGATATTGTGCAATGATTTTAATTTAATACTTTAACAGTTAAACCTATCAAATTCAACCATTGGCTTTACCAAAATTTGTGAATGCGACAAGATGCTGGTAGATTCTGGGGGCATTGCGCATAATGTAAAATTGATATTCTATCAAACATAGACTAATTTTCAATGTTTAGAGTTTTATTCTTTTGTGAAATGAAATTAGTCCCTTTTTCATGTTTAGAGTTTCTCGGCGGTGGTCGGTCCTAATGGAAGCGGGAAGAGCAACGTCATAGATGCGATGCTCGTTGTGTTTGGAAAGCGAGCCAAACATGTATTTTTTTTTTTGCTACAGATTCCTGATTCATTTTCGTCTTTCTTCTTCTTTTCACTTTTTGGCCTTGTAAAGTCAAAATTTATGTATATATTTTTTTGCGCCTTTAATGTATTTACTTATGACTGCTTATTCATTTGGTATTTAATTTTGTAATTTTCGCAGAAACTTTTTCAGTTGGAATAAAGTCTATTAGCTTGTCATATTAATTAGATGGAGTTCTCTCTTTATAATTTTGATGCCTACACTTTTTGGTTTGTGTGTGTTGTGCCAAGTAAGAGCCTAGGATTTCTCTTTTGGTAATAAGAGAAAATTTTATCTGTTTGACAGTTGTCAACAATCAATAACTCTGTTTGAGTTTATTAAACGTGCAGATGAGGCTAAATAAAGTGTCGGAGCTTATCCACAACTCCACCAATCATCAGAATTTGGACAGTGCTAGCGTATCAGTTCACTTTCAGGAGATTTTGGATTTGGTATATTGTTTCTGGTGGTATATTGCTGACTTTTGCTTTGGTTATAGGATGATGGGACTTATGAAGTTGTCCCTGGAAGCGATATTGTGATTACACGTGTTGCATTTCAGGATAACTCCTCTAAGTATTATATCAATAATAGAGCTAGTAATTTTACAGAGGTGACCAAGTTGTTGAGAGGGAAAGGTGTTTTTATTTGGTCAGGATACACACACAGATGCTATGTTTGTGGTTTAAATGCTTAAAGTTTTGTGTTTCTCCAGGGTGAAGTGGAGCAAATATCCCTTATGAAGCCAAAGGCACAGGGGCCCCATGGTGAAGGTTTTCTGGAGTATCTCGAGGATATAATTGGAGCTAACAAATATGTAGAAAAAATTGACGAATAATCATTTAAGCAGCAAGTTATGAGCTTCATCATGGGGAGACACATGTTGTTTTAGTGCACATGGATTGTAAAGGACAATCATTTTCTTATTGTTTATTTAATTGGAGTGCTGTTATTATTCAGCAAAGCTAATATGCAAATCAATCAACTCATAAAGTTATATGTGTAGGATTTCAGCAATATTCTTGGATAGATCTTTCCTTATTGAAAATTAGTCTATGTTTCCTGTAAACAGCTCATCTTCTATTACATTATCTGAAGGAAATCAGCCCGGTGTTCTAAGGAGAGTTAGCTCTGCAGCTGGTATGACACTTTGTCGGATGGCCTTTATTTATTTTTTAGCTTGTACGTATATGTGTTGTCCTCTCTTAATTGGTTGAATCTTGAAATGTTTTGAGGAACATACTTGGAAAATAATATTGTTTTTTTGGAACATTCTAAAATAGCATGCTATTTTCTTGTTATAGGTTGTGCTATTCTCTTCTTGACTGAAGTGCACAACATTGTTCGATGGTTCCCAGTCTCGATTTAATTCTCCTCACACTTGTTTATGGTTCATTCATATCTTGTATTCTTCTTCTTGTTACTTTTGTTGTCTTGATATGTCTGATTCTTGCATTCTGTGTCATGCTACTCCTGATTGTGGTCGTTATGTTCGCACAAGCTGCGATTTGTAGTCAATATGGGATTAGTTTTTGCGAGTCTCAATAGCATCAAATTTATAGACCATCTTTAGTATTTTAAGAACCTGGTTATGTCTGATTTTAGCAACAAGTAATTCCTATTGATTAATATGGGTAAATCGCAAAACTACCCCTAAAATTTAATCTAATTGCAAAAAAGCATTAGTTATATTTCAAAGAATAATAAATATTCTTTGCACATGTTATACTTAAGTAAGATTTGATCATATTGTTGATTTTTCGTTTCATTTATAGTCTTGATTTGATATTCTTCCTTCAGGCAAGGACGTAACAAACGAGTTTGATGATGTCGGGCACAACCACGATGCTTGGGCAATGTTGGAGAAATACTATGTGGGTGAACTGAACAAGTCAAACATTCCATGCTTAATTGGATTTTGTTATTGGATCATATGGATTTTGTTGCTGTAGTTGAATTATATAGTCTTTTTGTTGGTTGATGGAATTAATCAGATTATGAATTTATAGTTGTTTTATCGAAAGGAAACGTCGCTACTAGTACTTTTTATTGGATTTTGGCTATTGGTGACTTTAGTATTAATGGATTTCATGTTTAATTGGTAGTGCACTTATGATGGTTTCTAGAATTGGAGTTCATAATGAATTATTTATTTATATGGTTTTTTTGAAGCTTTGGGCCGGTGTTTTTGTGTAAATTAACAACACTTTTAAAACCGCTTCTAAAAACATCAAAAGACACCAGTTTTGATGCGGTGTCTATTCATCAAAAGACACCGGTTTAAAACCGGTGTCAAAATGTTCAGGCTTTTAACACCAGTGGCTTTAACATCGGTTGTTTTACTAATAGACACCGGTTTAAAACCGGTGTCAAAAAGTTCAGACTTTTAACACCAGTGGCTTTAACATCGGTTGTTTTTACTAATAGACACCGGTTTAAAACCGTGTCGTTGAAGAAAAAGACACGGTTTTAAACGGTGTTAAAAAGTTTGACTTTTAACACCAGATGGCTTTAACAGGTTGGTTTACTAATTAACAGGTTTAAAACCGGTGTCTATCACTTTTGTAGTAGTGCCAATTTCTCTTCAAATCTTCAAAGTCTTGAAGTCATTTTCAAGATGATGGTAAGGCTCTTAGTGTCTTCCAAGTCTTCTAAGTATACCTCAAACCAAAAATCAAACTTAGGTTAAGAAGTGAAGATGATGAGCTAAAGGATAACAAGATGATTTTAGAACACAATTTCTTACGTTGGTATGGTTTGGTTCAAATTCAAGGGATAGAGGGAGGAGATTTCTTGTTTTTGGTTAAGTATAGAAGGTAGATGATGATAAGAAGAAGAAAAGAAGAAGAGAGAATTAGGAGGATTTTTGTTTGGTTTTGGTTAAATGATGAGTTAGGATAATAATTGGGGAAATTAGGACATAAATTAATAGGTAGGTAACTTTCTTAGGGATAATTGGCCAAAAGCTAAGTTTTAGGGGAATCATTTTGTTTTGTTTGACCAAGATGTAGTGGGATTTGTAGAGAAACTTTTAAATTGAAGACTTGCAAGATATAAAATAAAATAGAAATGAATTTATCAAAATTTTATTTATTTATTTATTTTTTGTTGTCTCATAATATCTAGTTGGGAGATAAACAATAATAAAAAATAGTGATACACAAAAAATTGAGTTATTTTCCCCATTTAAAGTGGTAATTTCGAAAATTACGGAAAAAAATATTTGGTTTCTTTTCTTTATAAAATTGAGGAAAAATAAAATGTATAAATATCCATAATTAAATATTTATAAATTTAAAATTAATGACGTGAAATAGGAAATGTGTATTTCAAAAATAAATTGGAAGTTGGTTGGGATGAATTATAGAATAAGATGAAATATTTGGATAAGGGTCGAAATGTACTCCTAAATTTTCGAGGGTCTAATATTTCTAAAGTCGTAGTAAACCGATCAAACAATAATACTAGAGAAGAATATAAGATCGTTAGGATCGAAAACGAGGAAGGTGTAATTGACGTTGAAAATAATAAATAAAACTCGGATCGCTACATTAATAACGGATTTGTGTTACTAAACCAAATAAATAAATCACTACACAACGTCGTATCTCATGTTGTTAAAATTCGGGGCCTCACAGCAACTACAATGCATGAACATAGTATTTCCTGTCTTATTGATACTAAATGTGATTATTGTATCTTGATGGATGTATTATGGAAACCTTGATGTTCATATGTTGCTTGGTGGATATTGGAGTGTGATGATTATTGTTTCATTGAGCATGTCATTCATTGGCATTTGCACGTGCATGCAAACATATGAGCATTGTCGATATGAGACATGCACGGCATGATTTTCTATGAAAAGAAAATATTTTGGTTGGCCACTGCTAGTGCACCGAGGCATGAGGTCATGCTTATATGATATATTGAGCTCGTGCCATGTGAGACATCACTTCGGGTATGTGAGACATTCAGACGAGGCTCATTGATTATTAATGCCCAGTGCCAAGTGAGACATCTCTTCGGGTATGTGAGAAATTCGGATGGGGCTGATTGATTATTGATGTCCAGTGCCATGTGAGACATTACTTCGGGTATGTGAGACATACGGATTGGACAACTTGAGATCATTAATTATGTGTTGAGTTCTTTCCGGTGCATAGCAGGTGGACCAAGGGCCCACTAAAAGAAAGTGATTTTGAATAAAATACCTTGATGCATAAACATGAATCAGTGGCATAATATATTGGAATGCACCGCATGTATATTGCTTTATTCCTTTGCCATGCATGATTTTTGCTTACTGAGCATTAGCTCACGTAGTTCGTGCATTGTAGACGAGGTTGGCGATGCTGGATTTCATGAGCTTACTGGTCAGGCTGCTGGAGCTTCTACAGGTTATTGAGGACAGTGTACATAGATGACGACCTGTTGGGCTATGTTGATGGGTCACCTTTCCCTTTTTGTACTTATATTATATTTTGGTTTAGGGTTGTACCCTCTTTTAGAAACGCTAATGTAAATAGCCGGGTGATGTGGGTTATGCGTTTGATCACGTGGATGTCTGTTGTGTTTAATAATAGGGTTGATTACCTCTTTTGTTTGTGGACATGACTTGTCCTTATCTTAAATTTAAAATGATTTTACTTGGTTGTTGTTAAAATGTCACAGAGATTAAAAAAAAAACTCACACATTTTAAATAGAGTTTGTGACCGAATTTTGCTATTTATATATTTTTCAGCAGTAGTAACAGGGGTGGGCGTCTCAGATAAATTTTATCAAATTACATATAATTACCACAATTTATGTCTGAATCCACATGTGATCTTAAATATCAATTCAATATATAATTTTTATTTATAAAAGATGTTGTGGCTACTCTTTAATCAATAAAAATTATATTGACCACTTAGACATTTATCTTAACGAGAATTAGATTTTACAAATTCCAGCAATATCTAAGTCAAAATGATATGCAAAAATTTGTAATTAAATTCTCATGAATGAAACATAAACTGAATGATTATATAAAATATCATGCACTTAAATAATTTATATGCATTAATACATTAAACATATATGAACATTAATTGTGAGGCCCAATATTCAGATAATAATGTAAAATTATTTGATAAATATATTTACTAAAATGAACCACAATTCTACTTATTGTTCATGTTGGACTTAAATAGAATTAATAAGTTGTTTTTTTATCTCTAAATTATTAGTTTTATTTCTATTTCAGTTTTAAATTATTTAACTTTATAAGGATAATGCTTGCAATTTTAGAACAAAAAGAAAGAAAAAAAAGAAAAACTAAACCAGCATGATATTTTTGACTTTTACTCTCCAAAGGTCGGCTACCTGAATGCACTAAGATAATCCTTATCTTTAAATCTCTTCATCACTTGAACTAGATAAGAGGAGAGAACAAATGTTTCCTTAATTATCCTTCCTCAATCAGCCGTTTGAGGGGGAAAAAAAGAGAACTTTTTCATTTCTTGAGCTCATTATCAACTTTTAAAAGAGAACCAAAATTCCAAGCTTGTTTCCTTTTTATCCATTAGTTGACCGAAAATATCAAGAGAAAATTCCCATCTTACTTCTAATTTTAACTCCAAAGTTTCAATTCAAAATATGGAAGAAATAGAGTTGTTTTTATCACTTTTGCACCAAGAAAACCAAACAAAACCACCATTACATTTGGTATACGAGATTGAAGATTTCTTCCTCGGGAGAGAAGGTGACCGTGAGTAGGGGAAACAAGAGGAAGATTTTCATCAAAGTTGGTTTTAAAATGATTGGTAAGTTTTGATGATCTTTAGAACTTTAAGAATTAAAGAAGTTTATTTCTTCATAAAGCTTGATATTATAATGATTGTAGGTATTCTGGAGTCAATAGGTGATAAATGATTCTAAGTGTTGAGAATGATGTTATTTGAGTTGAATAAAAAGTAGGTAAAAATTAATTCAGCAAGTTCTAAAGAAAAACAAAGAAATACATTTTATTTTAATTTTTTTAACGATTATGAAAAAACACCAAGCATCCTTTTCCTTTCGTGTTCTTGCTTCTTGAACGGCCCATGGGTTTTGTTTCCTTATGTATAAGTGATGTGAATACATGGTTAGAATAATTTAAGAGACAAAGTTGCAGTTTGGTTATTATTGGACTAAGTGGGAAGAAATTGGAATGAAAACTAGCTCTTTATGAGATTAATGAATTTTGATAATTTTTCCAAAATTTGAGGAACCCTGGAATGAAGTTTTTGAAGTTTTGGGTGCTAATTGACACATTTTGAGTGTTTGAACACGAAATCATAATCATAACTATTTAAAAGTCTAAAACTTCAGTCGTACGAGGGTACATACTTTATTCATTTGAATGGATTGTTAATTGGATGCTTTAATAATAAATTAACTTTAGGACATATTGGAGTAATCATTCATGGTAAGGACTAATCAAACTTATTTCTAAAGTCTGTAAAATCGTATAAATATAAATATATATATATATACACATTAATTCTAAATGTTGAATAGTGATTATTAAATCATAATCCTTTAATATTATTTATTTTCATAAGCTTACAATCAATTTGTAAATGCTATTTATGATTTCTGTTTAAGATAATTGTTAAGCTTTAATCCTAAACTTTAGGGTTTAATAGAATACGAGTTATCATAAGACTTTATTAACGTATTTTAATAAATTAGAAATCGTGCATAAATGATTATATTATTTTGTGTAGACGACGAATTCGGACATGACAACTAGGACGGGTATTCTGCACAGTATAAAGATGACCTTTGAATCAAAGGTGGGCAAATTATCATCTTTCTAAAGAAAAATTAGATTTGCTTGTAATTTCATAAATTTCACGACATCAGTTATTTTATAAACTTCATGACAATAAGCAATTGCATAATTTCAGGATACACATCATTTTCATAAAGTTCACGATATAAGGTTGTTCTATGATTATATTTTGCGTTTCTTCTAGGATAATTGTCTTTATTAGAGAAAACATAAAGTATATCATTCATGATCATATTCGCTTGCATTTTTAACTACTGTAACTGCTTGACTCAGCCTTTGGGCAAATAAATGTCACTTTAACAAAAATATTGACTGTTTGAGTCTATTGCGGCGTGGGTAGGTTAGACAATAGATCGAGCAGGGTTGCATGTGGTCCTTGTTTGGCTACTCATATGCCTAATCCCATTTTCGGGTCGGGCCGGAGACGGCGACAGAACTTGGGTCATAGAACGGTATATTCATGAATATGACGATATGTAACGCCCCAGTTTTTATAAAGGGTTTTTGAGCGTTACTAAAATAAAGAATGCATTTAATTAATTTTTTTTAAAACTTAATATAATAAGAAAGCATATTTAAGAGCGCACGAATAAGACACATATCAAAAATAAATGGAACTATTTTATTAATAAATCCAAAAAAAACCCATCACGCTTCCGCTGCGCTACTCTGATTTTATAAAACATAGTCTAATTATAAAAAAATTTCGTTGCCCCACTTACTTATATATATATATATATATATATATATATTTTAAAATAAAATAGATAACTCGAGCGGAAGCAATGATGAAGTTTAAAATAAATTACTAAAAATAATTATGAAATAAGCAACATTGGAGTATTAGTTAAAATAAAAAAAATAAACATTTATAATATTACAATAAATTAAGAGATAGTACGTCGCATTTGGTTGAATTTGAAAACAATTCAAACAGTTAAGAATGTTTTAAGTAACTAAAGTGTAAAGTCTTCGGCTATCCCCAACATCGACATCACATCCACCCGTTTAATCTGAAAATAGTTTGAATAATAGGGGTGAGTAACACATACTCAGTAGGAATTCTAATTGTCCAAATTAAATATATACTAGCATAATTTTACAAATTTAAGCACATATAATTTGCTATCACATATACTTTGCCATTTGGCCGAAGCCATCATATATACTTTGCCATTTGGCCGAAGCCATCACATATACTTTGCCATTGGCCGAAGCCGCACATATACTTTGCCATTGGCCGAAGCCACACATATACTTTGCCATTGGCCGAAGCCACACATATACTTTGCCATTGGCCGAAGCCTACTTTGCCATTGGCCGAAGCCACACATATACTTTGCCATTGGCCGAAGCCTACTTTGCCATTTCACATAAATAAATACATAATCTTCACATATAATATGTACATCAAGTTCAACAGTTATAATCACATTGTCAAGTATAGAATTCATAAAATTATACAAGTACGTATTTAATAAAGACAATTAAACTTCGCACTTAAAAGTGTAAAGAAAAATCCCTACCTCAAATACAAGTGGTGGTCGTACGAAGCTCGAAGTTAAAAAGCCTAAACATTAAATTCCTCGACACCTATAATAGATAATGGCATAATTAGGCAATTAGAAATAAATTCTAACTCTAACTTAAAGTAAAAGTACCTATAGAATAGTTTAGGACTCTTAATAGGGGAAATTTGACCAAAAATATAAGTTTTGGGGCTAATTTAAAGAAAACAAAAATAATGATTGGTTTCTGGACCTAATTGAAAAAGGGGAGGTGTTGAATTGAAAATTTAAGAAACCTTAATTTAGAAAAAGGGACCTAATTGAAACTTCAGGGGACTAAATTGAAACATCTGAAATTGTTATTAAGTTCAAAATTAAATCAAATTCTCAAAGGTCATCCCCTGCCATATTCAAAACCCAATCTCATAACCCATCAACCAATCAACCCTCTCCCTCCATCAAATCCGGTGACGGCGAACGGCCAACCACCCGCCGGGAGTGCTCGGGTAAACACCTCCCTTCAGCTTCTCCGAAACCAAAGACTACGCACGCACACACCCACATCAAACACACACTCTCACCACACGTCACACACACACACACATTGTTGGGTTCGCTATATTGCGGGGCTAAACGCAGCGGAAAATTAAAATTTAAATCATGCATACAATTATACATAAAAATAAAGCCCCGATTATCGTAGCGATTTAACGATCGCGCGTTTATACAAGTTGTAAAATAAGATTTAGGATCTTACCTAAAATGCTTCCTTTTGAAGATGATGTAGAAGGAATCCAAATTCCTCACAAAGCGGGGTAAATCCTCATAAACTCGCCAATAGAGATTCAAGCGCCTCCTCTAATTAAGTCCACCTCTTGGTTGTGACACCGGGATAAATTCTTCGCTAGTAGAATTTACCACATTTTCGAAATTGAAAAATGGAATAAAATTTAATTCCAACAATCAACTATTGTTAAAATTTTGTAGATGAATAATTATTGGTTAATTATTCTCTACTAAAAATTTTGAAGAGAAAAATGGTGTATATTGAAGAGAGAGTAAGTGAGCTTAGATTATGAGAACAAAAATGGGTGTTAAGAAACCAACATTTATTCTCATTCCCTTCAAAACAAATGCGCTTCAGGTTTTCATTAGATGAAAACATGCTTTTGTTTCTTCTTTTAATCTTAATCAACAAAACATAATCATTTGCACAATATAACCTTTTTTATTAGAAAAATAAAAGGTTGTACAATGCCACCTACTAGGCTACTTTCCTACACATGCTAACATGTTGCATGTGATTTCAAGGTTAGATAAATGATGATGTTTTTTTTTTTTTTAATCTCTCTTCATTATAAATATGTATATATATATCCTAATATATATATATATATATGTATATATTAAAATAAATCTCATTTATTTATTTCTCTTCAATTATCTAGTTGGCTTCTACAATTAGGCCTACTAGATTAGGGTATGGGATTGGACTTTAAAGTCCAATTAATTAATTCTACTAATTAATTAATTAAATCCCAATTAATCAATTCAAATATTGATTAATTCATTCTATTCCAATTATTTGATTCTCTAATCAAATTAGATTTAATTAAATAATCAAATTATATAATTAAATATTTAATTCCACAATTGAATTAAATTAAAAACCCAATTAATTAATCTATATCAATTAATTGCATCCAACCATTGGATCTTTCAATCTCAAAATATCAACATCCAAAATTATGTGTGACCCTTTTAGGTTCACGACTAACACTAGTAGTAGCTTACAACTTTTGTAACTTTCGAATAATAATAACTTATTTTATTTGTTAATCCGATTAATAAATATACTTGAAGTTAACTCTTTAATTTCAAGAACCTACAAATCATGGTAACACCTAGCAAGTAGCATGACTACCTAGTATTAGGTGAAATAGCGAGTAAACCTATTTCAATTGCAATTGCATACATGTACGATCCTTTCGACAACTAATTTCCCGATTAAATCTTGGGCATAGATTTATAAGTCGAACCCAATTGATTTAATAACTGTGATTCCATTTCAAGTACTTGTGATTCTCTTATGAATCAAATTCATCGTGCCTTGGCCAAGGTCTTTGAACCACAAACTATGAAAACACAGGAAATTCCCTTATTAAATGACAAGTGTCGAATTCTATGTTGGCCACACACAAACCTCCATGTATATCACTACAATACCCAAAATACCTCTTTGTGATTGTCAAGCAATCAAAAGGTAAATCAAAGTATTGTAGGATATACACAAGGTATAGTTGTGCCTCAAGTAACGAGGATTAATCATGTACTATTGCAATATGAAAATTCTTATTCGACAATCAAAACTTCTATCTAAGAATTTTCATTGGGTCATGTTCGATGAACTTGTTCGCTAACAAGCACCCACATATGTGCATTTGTGTCTCAACATCGATGTTAATGGAATGCAACATCCTCGTCTCATGAGCATGCACCATATGTACAAGTCTTACGGGGTTGTTTAATGTCCTATCTTGAAAAACCCATCGACTTGGAACAAATTTAAGATCAAAGCCTTAGAGACATATTCCATGATCGCCATCAAATGCGCGACCATGCGTCATAGCTAAAATTGATCTAAGGACTTTATCATATGTGCAAATATGTGATAAATGCAAAAGAACATAAGATAAAGCAATGCCTTTATATTATTATAATTTCAATAAAATTGTTTTACAAGTAGAATAAAATCCAATCTAATTGGGAACGCCGGGCATTCTACTCTAACAATCTCCCACTTGCCCTAGTTCCAATTGCCCATGTATCTTAGGCCCATCTTTTCGAGATGTCCGTCAAATACCTTTTGTGATAAGGGCTTAGTTAGCGGGTCTGCTACATTTTCGGCTGAAGCAACTCGATCCACAACAACATCGCCTCTACCAATGATCTCTCCGATCGGTGGTATCGCCTCATTATATGCTTGGATTTTTGATGAGATCTTGGCTCTTTTGCTTGGCGCTTATAGCACCGTTGTTGTCACAATAAATCATTATGGATCAACAACAGATGGAACTACACCCAACCCTTGGATGTAGTTTCGTATCCAAACGACCTTTTTTTCGATCGATGCGGCAATATATTCACTTCGGTGGTGGAGTCTCATTGTTTCTTGTTTGGAAATTTTCCAACTAATCGCTCCTCCATTCAAGATGAATATATATCCGACATGGACTTAGAGTCGTCTTTATCGATCGAAACTAGAATCAGTGAATCCTTCTAGTTTTAGCTCTCACCGCCATATATCAAAAACATATCCTTAGTTCTTCTCAAGTACTTAAGGATCATCTTAACGGCCTTCCGGTGTTCATCACCTGGATTGACGATATCCGCTTGTGACACTCAAAGCATGTGCGACATCAGGCCTAGTACATAACATTGCGTACATTATGCTTCCAATAGCGGATGCATAAGGTATGCGAGACATTCTTTCTCTTTCTTGGTGTCTTAGGAGACATAGCTTTAGAAAGTGAAACACCATGACTCATAGGTAGGTATCCTCGTTTGGATTCCTCCATACTAAACCTTTTAGTACTTTGTCTATGTACATTGATGGGATAATCCGATCATCTTTCGTGATCTATCTCTATAGATCTTTATCCCTAGGATAAAAGATGCTTCTCCCAAGTCCTTCATGGAGAACTGTTTAGACAACCAAGTCTAGTTGATTGTAACATACCTACATCATTTCCAATGAGTAGAATGTCATCAACATAGAGCACAACAAATACAACTGCACTCCCACTAACCTTCTTATACACACATGGTTCATCCGGATTTTTATGAAAATCAAATGTTTTGATCGTTTCATCAAATCGAATGTTCCAACTCCTAGAAGCCTGTTTGAGTCCATAAATGGATCTCTGGAGTTTACAAACTTTTTGCTCGCTTCCATTGGATATGAATCCCTCTGGTTGCTTCATATAGATCTCTTCTTTAATGTTTCCATTGAGAAAAGCAGTCTTCACATCCATTTGCCATATCTCATAGTCATAATATGCTGATATGGCTAGCAAGATCCGAATGGATTTAAGCATCGCTACTGGTGAAAAGGTCTCATCATAATCAACTCCTTGCTTTTGAGTATAACCTTTTGCAACCAAACGTGCTTTAAAAGTCGCCACCTCTCCATCTACCCCAAGCTTTCGTTTATAGACCCATTTGCAACCAATGGGAACAATTCCATGTGGTGGGTCCACCAAGGTCCATACCTTGTTGGAGTACATGGAGTCAATTTCGGATTGCATTGCTTCTTGCCATTTATTTGAGTCGATATCTGACATCGCTTCTTCATAGCTTCTTGGATCATTATCCAATAGGAGCCTCTCTTCTTTGTTCTCTAATAAAAGGTTTAGCCTCTCGGGCGCGCCTTTGAAACCCTTATGGATTTTCAAGAGGTTGTGCTTTAGATGGTCCGGCTTCACCAGTGCATTATCTGCGGCAACATTTGGGAAATTTCGTTGTTCTTGAATTTCTTCAAGTTCTCTTCGCCACTCCTCCGAGAAAGAAATTCTTCTTCAAGGAAAGTAGCATTCCTTGAAACAAAACCTTTTGTTCGAAGGATCATAGAAATAGTATCCTATAGACTCTTGGATACCCCACGAATTTACATAAGATGGATCGCATATCCAACTTATCTCCCACTTGTTGTTTCACATAAAAACACACCCCCATACTTTGAGGTATTTGTAGGAGGGTGTCTTACCACACCACATTTCATATGGTGTGTTAGGAACAACCTTAGATGGCACCCTATTCAATAAGTATGTCTTTGTCTCTACAAAAGCGCATAACCCCCGAGAATAAAAGAGGTAAAGTAGTGAAACTCATCATCGATCGAACCATGTCTAACAAAGTTCGATTTCTACGCTCTGAAACTCCATTGAGTTGTGGAGTAGCGAGGAGGAGTCCTTTGTGAGAGAATACCATTCTCTTTTAGATAATCAAGAAACTCGGTGGTCAAGTATTCGCCTCCTCGATCCGATCAAGAGTCTTAATACTACGACCAGTTTGTTTCTCCACCTCACATCTAAATTCTTTGAACTTTTCAAAAGCTTGATTTGAACCTCATAAGGTATACATAACCATACCTAGAATAGTCATCGGTAAAAGTTATGAAATAGTGATAGTTCCCTCGTGCACTAACACTTAGTGGACCACAAATATCCGTATGGATCAAATCCAACAGATCTTTGGCTGCGTCCACTTGTCCAACAAATGGTGATTTGGTCATTTTTCCTTTAAGACATGATTCACATGTTGGCAACTTTTGCTCTCCCATAAGGTTGAGTTTTTGTCCCAACTTGTGTATTCTTTTTTTGGAAATATGACCTAATCTAGCATGCCAAAGAGTGACAGAACTATGATTATCTAATTTTCTTTTATATTGTTGAATTGTGAGAATGGGATTATGGGGAGTAACTGTGTATAAACAATTTGTCAAATAACCGGAATATATAAGTGCATAATCTTTGAAAATGGAACAAGTTCCATTCTCAATTACAAATTTAAAACACTCTCTGTCCAAAACTGGAACAGAGATAATGTTTCTAATAATATTCGGAACATAAAGACAATTGTTCAAACACAAATTAAAACCATTCTCCAAAGATAGATAAACAGCCCCTATAGCTAATGCAAAGAACTCTTGCTCCATTTCCCATCCGAAGGACCATCTCCTTTCTATCAAGCTTCCTCGCTTCTTACCATTATCGCAAATCATTGCAAATATGTGAGCCACAACCGGTATCAATACCCAAGAAGCATCATTAATCGATAAGTTAACTTCAACAAAATATATACACGAGCGTTTGGACTGCAAGGTACTCCTTGCAATTCCTCTTCCAATGTCCCATTTTGCGCATGATAATGGCATTTGTCATTGGCTTGAGAATTAACCTTTTTCTTACTATTGTCCTTTGCCTTCTTGTTGGGCTTAGAGAAACCCTTTCCTTTCCACTTCCTTTTCTTAGACTTTGCAGCCTTTGATCCAGAAGTGGATCCAACAAGCATGACTGGCTTATCCTTTTTGATAGTAGATTCAGCCGTCTTTAACATGTTCACCAATTCAGGAAGACTAGTCTCCATGGAGTGCATGCTAAAGTTGACAACAAATGTGTCAAATGAGGGAGGAGTGATTGCAACATAAGGTCCACATAGAGTTCATTGTCCATAATAACTCCAAGGGACGTAAGCAGTTCTTTCAATGAGTGCTATCATCTTGACCCATGGTCTTGGTCAAGAGCCCTCGATCATACGACATCCGAAAAGCTCTTTTGATATCGATATCTTATTTGTCGCGTTCTCTCACCGTACAACTCTTGTAGATGGAAAAGAATCTCACTAGCATTATCTAGACCTTCATTCTGCGCTTTGCGGACTCATTTGACATTGATGCCAACATATAACACCGAGCCTGGAGATTGTCATCAACATGACGAAGGTATTCTCCATAAAGCTTCGATGTAATATCCTCGGGAGGTGGAGGAGGAGCTTGGTCAAGTACATAAGCCCTCTTCTCGATCAAGGACAATTTTTAGGTTTCTCACCAATCGACAAAATTTGGGCGATTAATTTGTTTTGCTCAAGTATGGATCCTAGTGGATTCTTAGCCATTTTTAGTAGAGTTATCTACAAAAATAAATGAAGCGTAAAATCGGTAAACTTATGGAAAATATATTCATTCAATATAAGGTCTTTAATATTAAATGTCTCCCACTATTTTATTCAAATTTTATTAACCCCAAATAAAATTCGGAAAATCTAATTTTCTTAATGAGCTTGAAGCCCAACAAAAATATTTCATACCCCAATTTTATGAGCCCATGAGATATTTCTATTGGTAGTCAACTCTTTAACAATTGTATCATTTATACAACCCTCAAGATTATTTTGCCTCACGTTTTCTCATATACACCAATTTTATGAGCCTATATGGTACTAAGCGTCAAACATAACCCATCAAACCTTCGTGTAGATGAAACATCAAGATGTTCCACGACTCGTGGCCAACATGATGACGAGTCCATCCCACAGTATCTCTATGCTTGGTAGATATCACGACTTTCTAACACAAAATCACTCCACGACTCGTGGCCGATAATCAAGTGTAGTAGCATCGTCATGTTGTCTACCTTTGATGGAAGGCATGGAACGATGAGTCCTACCTATCTTGTCCATTTTGCTTGATATGGAATTAACTAAAATTAAATTCCTTTTTAAGTTTCAAAAACTTGGGGTTTTAAACTTTTCAAAAATCTCATCAACTTAATTATTAGATTGGTTTTTATTTAACGCAATTCATCATATGAGCGCAAGCAAAAAAACATTAAATAAACCTAGCATACATCTATGCAAAAAGCGTTAGGATGATCATGGCCAACCTATGCGACCCATTTGAGCCAAAAATGGGTCGTGGTCAATCTAAGGGTCAAAATAAATAGAACTACTTCTATTACATTTCATTAATATACCCATACATGCATGGGCCTTGATTCTTCTATTCTATTACATTTGTAAAAATATACCCACACAAGCGTGGGCCTTTCGTGATCGAACGTCCTCCAATTACAATAAATGGAAAACCTCACCACCTAGTTTACTCTCAATGCGAAAATTTAAATAATTTACAAATAATTGAATAAGAGGCTCATGAGCCCCAAAAACCCAAATAAATAAAATACATCCAATCACATTGGTCATAAGGCTCATGATCATCCCTAAATAAATCATATCAAAACATCCATCACATGAATTTAAAGCATTTAAATATACCAAATTTTATGTGCCGATTTAATTTGGGATAAAACTTATTATGATTATTCACAAAACACCATTTTGTTAATAATGGAATTAACAATTAAATCCAAAATTTGAATAATCAATCTGTCCAACTATTTCGGATGGCAGGTTATTCACTAAACCATTTAATGCATGTATTAAACACTTTAATATAATATACAATTAAACTAAAGTTAAACTTAATTAACAAAAGAAAAACTTAAACTGTTTATCTTGTTTGTTAATAAGAATAAACCAAACTTTAGTATGTCAAATTGAAACAACATATGGATATGTTTCGCATTTCGGCGATTCGGTGATTTGGCGATTCAATATTTATTTTTCAGTAAAAATAATTAAATCTAATTTATCCCAAATACAAATCGAATGAAACAATTACATCGCAGATAAAATTAATAGTTAAACATATTTTAACAATTTAAAACATGCTTCAAAACACACAAACTTGTATAATCGCGAAACCGTGGCTCTGATACCACTGTTGGGTTCGCTATATTGCGGGGCTAAACGCAGCGGAAAATTAAAATTTAAATCATGCATACAATTATACATAAAAATAAAGCCCCGATTATCGTAGCGATTTAACGATCGCGCGTTTATACAAGTTGTAAAATAAGATTTAGGATCTTACCTAAAATGCTTCCTTTTGAAGATGATGTAGAAGGAATCCAAATTCCTCACAAAGAGGTAAATCTCGCAAACTCGCCAATAGAGATTCAAGCGCTCTCCTCTAATTGAGTCCACCTCTTGGTTGTGACAGGATAAATTCTTCGCTAGTAGAATTTACCACATTTTCGAAATTGAAAAATGGAATAAAATTTAATTCCAACAATCAACTATTGTTAAAATTTTGTAGATGAATAATTATTGGTTAATTATTCTCTACTAAAAATTTTGAAGAGAAAATGGTGTATATTGAAGAGAGAGTAAGTGAGCTTAGATTATGAGAACAAAAATGGGTGTTAAGAAACCAACATTTATTCTCATTCCCTTCAAAAACCCTCTGCTTCAGTTTTCATTAGATGAAAACATGCTTTTGTTTCTTCTTTTAATCTTAATCAACAAAACATAATCATTTGCACAATATAACCTTTTTTATTAGAAAAATAAAAGGTTGTACAATGCCACCTACTAGGCTACTTTCCTACACATGCTAACATGTTGCATGTGATTTCAAGGTTAGATAAATGATGATGTTTTTTTTTTTAATCTCTCTTCATTATAAATATGTATATATATATCCTAATATATATGTATATATTAAAATAAATCTCATTTATTTATTTCTCTTCAATTATCTAGTTGGCTTCTACAATTAGGCCTACTAGATTAGGGTATGGGATTGGACTTTAAAGTCCAATTAATTAATTCTACTAATTAATTAATTAAATCCCAATTAATCAATTCAAATATTGATTAATTCATTCTATTCCAATTATTTGATTCTCTAATCAAATTAGATTTAATTAAATAATCAAATTATATAATTAAATATTTAATTCCACAATTGAATTAAATTAAAAACCCAATTAATTAATCTATATCAATTAATTGCATCCAACCATTGGATCTTTCAATCTCAAAATACCAACATCCAAAATTATGTGTGACCCTTTTAGGTTCACGACTAACACTAGTAGTAGGCTTACAACTTTTGTAACTTTCGAATAATAATAACTTATTTTATTTATTAATCCAATTAATAAATATACTTGAAGTTAACTCTTTAATTTCAAGAACCTACAAATCATGGTAACACCTAGCAAGTAGCATGACTACCTAGTATTAGGTGAAATAGCGAGTAAACCTATTTCAATTGCAATTGCATACATGTACGATCCTTTCGACAACTAATTTCCGATTAAATCTTGGGCATAGATTTATAAGTCGAACCCAATTGATTTAATAACTGTGATTCCATTTCAAGTACTTGTGATTCTCTTATGAATCAAATTCATCGTGCCTTGGCCAAGGTCTTTGAACCACAAACTATGAAAACACAGGAAATTCCCTTATTAAATGACAAGTGTCGAATTCTATGTTGGCCACACACAAACCTCCATGTATATCACTACAATACCCAAAATACCTCTTTGTGATTGTCAAGCAATCAAAAGGTAAATCAAAGTATTGTAGGATATACACAAGGTATAGTTGTGCCTCAAGTGCGAGGATTAATCATGTACTATTGCAATATGAAAATTCTTATTCGACAATCAATACTTCTATCTAAGAATTTTCATTGGGTCATGTTCGGTGAACTTGTTCGCTAACAAGCACCCACATATGTGCATTTGTGTCTCAACACTGATGTTAATGGAATGCAACATCCTCGTCTCATGAGCATGCACCATATGTACAAGTCTTACGGGGTTGTTTAATGTCCTATCTTGAAAAACCCATCGACTTGGAACAAATTTAAGATCAAAGCCTTAGAGACATATTCCATGATCGCCATCAAATGCGCGACCATGCGTCATAGCTAAAATTGATCTAAGGACTTTATCATATGTGCAAATATGTGATAAATGCAAAAGAACATAAGATAAAGAAATGTCTTTATATTATTATAATTTCCAATAAAATTATTTTACAAGTAGAATAAAATCCAATCTAATTGGAACGCCGGGCATTCTACTCTAACACACATACCAGACAAACACACACACACACATACCAGACAAACACACACACCAGACACATACATACACACACATCATTAGACACACAACAAACACACGCACGCATCATCTAGGCTATAGAAAAAGCAATCACAATTCATACAACCTCATAAATTTGGCAGCGAAATTATTTCAGAAAAATAAATAAATAAATAAAATTGGTCAGCAAAATTAGATGGTGACCTGGTGCTTAAGAAAAAGAGGACTACTGAATAAACATCCAGCGTTAGAGTGGACGAGTGCTACGTCAAAATCAGTGTTTGTGGTGTTTTCTCCTTTTGTTGCTTGAACGTGGGATTTTGAGAAGTGGAGAGTTGGAGAGTTTTTGTTCTTTTTGAATTAGCTAAAAACGTGTAGAGGTGATGTGGGAAGTTTACCGATTCCTCTAATTAAGGGATATGATCTTATCCGAATAGGTTTTACGAAAAATTGGATAAAACTCGATAATATTATGTATATATATATATATATATATATTTGAGGAATAAAATAAATAATTAGTAACAGAAATGGTAAAAATCATAAGAGAATTAATATATAACTAATGTGTATTATAGATTTGGTGGAACTGGAGCTTATTTAAATCGATTTTGGTGAGTTAGACTAAATTTGAGTTTTGATAAATAAAATTATAGGATTTGTGCCAAAATGAGTTTGAATTTAAAATGGGTTAGTGGTGGTCCAACAATATTATCTTGATAAAATAAAAAGAAGAAATACTAAGACTAAAAATAATATTTTATTATAATATTACTAATCATAACATAAAAGATGATAAGACTCAAATTTGATAAATAAAAATCGCATGTTTTTAAAGTCCAAAGAAATACTTATATGGGCTTAATAAAATGGACTCCTTTAAAAATAAATCATCATGTCAATTTGAATAGATAAATCAATATAAATGTTTCCTTATATTGGACCAAGATTAAAAGTCTTAACCTCCATAATTAACTGATCCAAATATAAAAATTATGGGGTGTTATATCTATAGGTGTTCATTAGTGTGATTAAATATGAAGGAAATATTATCAGAAATTTTCAAACTAGTAGGTGAAAATTATTAGCTATAGCCTGTTTGTTAAAAATCCACATACAAATAAACTGTTATACTATATATATTAATATAAAAATATAATTCAACTATTTTCTTAGTTGCACAAATGAATAAAATATTTAATACAATATAATGGTAATATTAGTAATAACATTAATATATATAACAGATTTATTGGATCTCGAGCTTATTTAAATGGGTTTTGACTTGAGCTTTGATAAAACAAAATATATAACTGGACCATTGAATGAGTTTGAATAAAATTGGATTGATAGCAGGCCAACCATAAAATCTTAGGAAGAAATGTTGAGACTAATGACAATACTAGTTTTAATATTATAAATAAGGCAAAAAAATTTTTTTGGTCCTTTATCTAACACCACTTTGAGATTTCATCCTTTTTCATTTCGCTTTTGACAAATAGTCCTTTTTCTCAACAAAAATTTGAGATTTGGTCCTCTTACCTGCTATAGCAGGTTACTTTGACCTGTTGAGCTGATTTGGCATTTTCATTTTCAAAATTTTTAATTTTCATTTAGAAAACAATATTTAAATCTTACATGGCATCCTAGTTGGCTTAAATGATGGAAAAATTAATTAAATAATAGAACTTTTTTTGAAAAATCTGAAAACAATTATCTAAAAATTCTGAAAATTGTTTTACTAAAATTTAAAATTATTTGAATTTTTGTAACAAAGTCTTAAAAAATTCAAAAAAATATTTTAAAATCTAAAAAATAAAATATATAAAATCTGATAGCTTTTGTAAAAAACTAAAAATAGAAAAAAAAATCGAAATTATTTTAAAATTACAAAAAAATAAATATGAAATTTTTAAAAAAACTATAAACTATTTTAAAAAATCTGAAATTTATTTGAAATATTATAAACTATTTTAAAACATCGAAAATTGTTCAAAAATGAATTTGTCTGAAAATCTGAAAATGGATTAAAAACAAAAACTTTTTGAAATTTTTTAAAAAAAAAGTATCTGATTTTTTTATAAAATAAAAAATAGAGTAAAAACTTAGAATTGTTTTTAAAAAACTATAAATTATTTTTTAAAAATCTAAAAAATTATGCCAAATATGTAAAAAAATCTGAAAATCAAAGGAAAAAAATCTGGATTTTTTTAAAAAATTAGATTATTTTTATATATTTGGAGTAATTGTCAGATTTGTTTTAAAAAATAATTCATATTTTTTTGTAAAAATTCTAAAAGTCTTAGTTCTAATCCATTTTCAGATTTTTAAACTAATTTTCTTGTTTTTAGGCAATTTTCAACTTATTTTTATTTTATATCTTAATATTTCAAATAATTGTTAGATTTTTAACAATTTTTTTAGTTTTTTTAAACAAATTTTCAGATTTTTAAACATCTTTTAGTTTAAAAATAACTTTTTCAAAATATTTTTGAGTTTTTCTATTTCAAAGTTAAAATATTTTTCAATATTTCAAATAAATTTCAGATTTTTTCAAACAATTTATATTTTTTTTTATCAAATTTTGTATTATTTTTTTGTAATTTTGAAATAATTTTGATAATGTTTTTACTATTTTTAGTTTTATAAATAAATTATCAAATTTGGAAATTTAATTTTTAGATTTTAAAATGGTTTTTTGAATTTTTAGGATGCCATGTAATATTTAAATGTTGTTTTCTAAATGAACATTAAAAATTTTGAAAATAAAAATGCCACATCAGCCCAACAGGTCAAAGTAATCTGCTATAGCAGGTAAGAGGACCAAATCTCAATTTTTTGTTGAGAAAAAGGACTATTTGTCAAAACGAAAAGAAAAAGGATGAAATCTCAAAGTAGTGTTAGATAAAGGAACAAAAAAAAAATTTTGCCTTATAAATAACATCATAAAAGATAATAAATATAAAATATTAAGTTGGGTATTACACGATATCTGGGCAAAAGCCCAGGCCAAGGAGACGTCGAGCCTAGTGGGAGGGATAAGGTGACAGGGCTTCGGCCAAATATTGTTGGAAGCAACAAGGAGAACGGACAGGGTCGGTGTTCGATCAACACTGATCCTACGTTTCTTATTTCGGGCTGACGAACTAATTGATTAACTGTTTATACTTTGTTTTTTAAAATGAGATATCCACTATTTGTTTTAAAAATTGGGATATCTATTGACCGTTTGAAAAGTAAAATATTTACCGCAATCGACTAACTATTGCCCAATGTGCATTGCATCATTGATAGCATCAAACATTAATATCTCATTATTGAATTGCAATATGTTCTTGATCATTACTGCAAATAATTCTTATGTGCATCATTAACATGCATACATAAATATTTTTAGACACACTAAGTATTTTTCTCAAAGAAATATTTTATCTTTCATTAAACAAACATTGCATTCCTCTACCCCAACCCATGGAGCTCGTTTAGCTCACCCCCATGGTTTCATAAACTTTTCAGAGACAAAATATTCGATGAGACTGATACAAGGTTTTTGGATCGAGAATGATTCTACATAGCAGTTTCTGTCTGAAGGACTTATCCGTCAGCGCTTGAACAATATAATTATTTTACCTTGTAATAGTTAGGCGAGTTACAACTCTATTATAATTGTATGTTATAATTTATAGATTTCTAATGTATTTATGGTTTTTAGTTGTTTGTACCTAGATAATAGCTCTTGATGAGCCTAAGTTTTGAATATTGGGTTACACCCTATTGGATGCTATTATATATTTTATTGGGTATGTAAAATAGGGCGTGACATTAATAATATTCCAGAATATCACAAAAAAATATTTAATTGTGTATCAAACTAATTCTGGATTAAATCCATAATATTCAATATTATATGCCTGAATGAAACATTTATATAATAAAACCGCAACAAACTTAGGCGAGATTGATCGCAGCCTAATTGGTTGCACTGTCCATTTGAAATCCCATTTACCCATGTTCGAGACTGGACTGTACCGTATTTTCCCCTTTTTTTTCATTCTTCCAAACTGAACAGACATGCATATATATAAAGCAACTGGTAGACAACATAAGTAAGAAGAGTAACAGCCTTATTGGTTATAGCATACAAGTCCATATCACTCTACCCAAGTTTGAATCTTCACAAAAGCAATTTTTCTTTTATAATTTCTGTCTTCTTCACAGAAAATCGATCAGTTCCAACATTCAACAAAAAACTGAGATTGTTGTCTGTTCGGAACCATTTTCATATAAAACAATGGATTTATTTATAAATTTTTTTGGTTCATCAAAATCATGAATGCAAAAATAAAACTGAAAGATATATATATCATTCAAAAATCTAATTTGAACCGGATGAAATCAGTTTTTTTTTTTTTTTACGATCGAAAAATTCGAACATATTAACAGTAAAACATATATCCGAAAAAGCAAGGCAGAGGTTAAACTCTGCTTTGATACCAAATAAAAGTCTAAAGACAATTTAATCATGTTTCTACATCACAAAAGAAATATGTATGCGGAAGCTAAAATAGATCAACATACCTCCAGCCATTGCTTTCTAATCTAAAAAATAAAACTTTACGTTTTTTCTATTGGGTTTCTCTTGTCTCCTTAATTTAATAGACGGTGTATTTGTTCAATCTTTAAGTGACAAGAGGACCATGGATTGTGTCCCTTTTATAGTTAATTTTCCATCAAAATTAACTCATAACTCACATCTTGTAACCACTTGTATGGTAACTCCATACACAATAAATTGCACCATTTATGAAACATGAGTTTCATTAACTTAAGTTGCATTAACATGGGTTTGTAACCCACATTACAGTAATGCCAAATTTAAAACTCATGTTACAGAAATCTGATATGAAAAGAGAATATAACTTTAGCATACAGAAAATGTGACCATTTTTGATTCCAATAATGATAATGCACAAATTTTATTTGTTTTGTGTAACAGTAAAAGTACATCAACCATAAGCCAAACATCCTCTAAAATTCACTAGTTTATCCCATGGAAATAGTTATCCAAAGCTAGAGCTTCTCATGATATCTTCAGGAGTTAAGATTTGATTTCCATGTGTCCAAGCCAGTTTATTCGAGAAGGTTGCGAGGCATTTGGATCTTGGGACGACAAAACCTTATTAGCTAGTAGTTGACATGGCTACTAGGAAAGGGTCTTATTATTGAAAATGTAAAGGAAAGGGCGAAAACTATAGTATTATATATATTTGAGACAATTTTTATTTTGAGGCTAGTAAAGATGGTAATGCAATTAGATTGCTTATTGGTGAGATATTGGAAATGGATTAGAGATAATGGTGATCATGCAGATCTATCCAACATTGGGTGGTGGAGGAGATCTACAAGGGTGGAGGTAGTGGTGACTAACGAGGGGGTGGTGGTGGAGATGGGCAGAATATTGGGAGAGGTATAGGTAATGGAGGTAAAGTAGGAGGGTACACAATGCATAGACGTGGACGTGGTGGGCGGGGAGAAGGAGGTGGAGGTGGTGACGGTGGTGGAGGAGGGGATGGCGGTGGAGGTGGAGGAGGAGACGGAGGTGGAGGTGGTGATGGTGGTGGAGGGGGACGGAGGTGGTGGTGATGGTGGAGGAGGTGACGGAGGTGGTGGTGGTGACGGTGGAGGAGGAGACGGAGGTGGAGGTGGTGATGGTGGTGGAGGAGGGGACGGAGGTGGTGGTGATGGTGGAGGAGGTGAAGGAGGTGGTGGTGGTGATGGAGGGGCGGTGGAGACCTAGGTGGAGGTGGTGGTGGAGATGGAATGAGAATATTGGGATAGGTATAGGTAACGGAGGTAAAGTTGGAGGATATACTATGCATAGTGGCCTTATTATTTGAGCATTAGTAGTTGCAAAGAATGTTGAAATTAGCACAACTAGAACCCATAAGTTGAGTTCCATATTGATTGCTTCTACTAAGCAAGCAAAAGACTCACCCTTAATTCGATGAAGAAAAAGGATGAATTTCTTTAATACTTATAGGCATCAAAAAGGGCCAATTCTAGAAATATTAAGTTCTTGTGCATACTTTCCATCAAATAGGTTGCTCATAGGTTATTAATCAAAGTTAGGTCAGTTTATTATGGGTTACTCTTTTCTTTTGTATAAGTACAATTTGCAACTTGCAACCTTATTGTAAATTTATAATGTATATTTGAAAATCTAAACCTGAGGACACAACATTAACAATTTGCGAAATGGATATACTTTAACGGCATAACCACATTAACATTATAATCAGATCAGTATTACAACTACATTAATTAATTAATTCGGATGATTAATCATGAAACAATACATTGTAAGTTTATGAAAAATTCATGCGCATCTACATTAGATATGTGACTTTTAGATTACACTCGATGGTTTAAGATTATATGACATATTTGTTAGGGATAGTGCCCTTAAAGCAATTGTGAATTGTTTTTAATTATTAATAAAAGCGACATTTATTTTCGAACTCTTTTGCATATTGTATGTATTTTATTGAACATCATGAAAATCTCTAGTTTATTCATTGTAACCATAATCTTAGTATATAAGAGTTATATACAAGAGGATTAAGATTATGGATAATAAACTAAAATTAAGTCCGTGATAAAATTAATTAAAGTATGGGATCTATAATTAAAATATCATTAATGCGGCCCAAAATATTTTGAATGTGACTGTCTTATCCGGACCGTCGACGTGGAGACATCTTAGTGGGGGCATTTATATATGATTTGATCATATAGGACTTGGACCGATTTAATTTAAATTTTCCATACAAATTCCGTTGTAGAAATGGAAAATCAAATTAAATCACTAGATGATCATATATGGATAAATCTTAATCCTGAGTGATTATAGACTCCTGTTTATTTCTATGTGATTCTTAATTTGCTCGTTTAAGTTTGTCCTACGACATTCCCAACACCTGCATTTTAGATTCACATTTGAATTAAATAGCTGGGAATATAAATTCACAGATATGTAATCCATTCCTTCTTGCGAGAAGTAGAGAGACGATTTTCTCATTTGTTAATTCTGGAACTGAATGGTTTGAGATCTCTAATTTATAATCTGATTATAAATTAACCATTCACTAGTGAATTAATGGTAAATGAGGATAAGAGATAATTGAAGAGGTTTAACGGATACTACCTAGCTTCAATTACGAATTGTTTATGGAGGATAAATCTATATGTAATGATTATATCGGTGGAATTTCCGCTCAATTCGTAGAGTAAGATATTCTATAATTATAAGAGTACAATTCCGAATTTATAGTGGAGTAATATCGGAATTAATAAGTCGAATAAATTAATTAAAGAGTTAATTATTTATTCGGTTTATTGGAGCTTATAATTATAGGTCCATGGTCCCTGGTTCGTCTTCCTAGAGTAAACGGGTTGGAAATAATATTTTCAGTTCCTAAGGGTTTATGGAAAAGAGTTTTCCAAAATATTTGGGCTAATATATTAATATTAGTTAATTATGAGAATATATGATATTCTACATTTTTAACTGTATTTGGAATTAAATAAATATAAGATATTTATGATATTAATATAATTATTAAATTGATAATTATATTGGATTATTATTAATTAGAGTTTATATCTAACTAGAATTATTAATTCTAGAATAGATAGGAAACCAAATTGAAATGGGAAACTGATTGAACTAGTCCTATAAAAAAGGGACCACGTCTCACAATTGAAACTCACGTTTTCAACTGCCATCTCATTCCCGTAGAGATTTTTTCGGCCACCTCACTATTGAAAGAAATTGAGCCAGCGCCTTACCACAATTGAAAGGAATTTGATTGGCTAATGTTTTTTTTGGAAAAACATATTCAAATAGTCTTTGGCATTCTTATCACAAGTTTGACCAATCAATTGCAATTGGACGTCAGTTTCAAGTTTTAATAAGCTTATTTAGTTTTTCAAATTGGTTTTTTGTGGTTTAACTTTTACCTAGTTCAATTCCCCTCCTATCCAGTTAGCCCAATCCTGCGATCTCATGAGTTGAGTACATCGTAGGAAAATAAAAGTTAGGAACTTAGAATTATTATTTGAGTGCCCACACACTGCCGTTGATAGGGAGGATCGAATTGGAAGATCGCGGTGTCTACGAGCTTCGGGGATTCAAAGGATTCTCGGATAAAAAGCGAAGAACAAGAAAATCGTCGAAAGAGGTAAATTTTCTTTTCTTCCTTTAGTTTGAATAAATTTAATAAGCATGATTTTGTGTTCTTATATCAAAAACTTGGTTTTTGAAATCCCACGCTTCCGCTTCCGTTCGATTGGATCGAAAAGTCGGATTTTATTTGGCCCGGATTAGATCCGGGACCCGAATAATTTCCAACAAATGGTATCAGAGCCATTATGTTTTTGATATAAGAACTAGATCTGTTATTAAACTTATTTTGGAGTGGGTTTAGGATTTGATCTTACATGTTTTGATATATGAATGCATCAGCGTTTTTGAATTTAAGGTATCGATTCGAATCGCCATATTTATTATTTCGCGGATTCAGATTTATGTGATGTATATGTGATATATATGCCATGCATATTGATATGTCATTCATGGAACCCACTCCCAAGCATGTCATGTATCAAGATAATTGAATTGTTTAATTGTTATGATAGATCTATGAGATTGATTGAAATTGATATAAAAGTGTTTTATATGTTTTTTAAAAATTGATATAAAAGTGTTTTATATAATTTTTAAAATTGATATAAAAGTGTTTTATATGGTTTTTAAAATTGATATAAAAGTGTTTTATATAAATTTTTAAAATTTTGTATAAAAGTGTTTTATATAATTTTTTAAATTTTCTATAAAAGTGTTTATATGATTTTAAAAATTGGGATAATTGTTTGGAATTAATTTTGTGAAAATTGGATCCGGTTTTTATGAAAAATCTTTGAATTACATGTTTTAGAAACAAAAATTATTCGGATTCGCATTCGGGCAGCCTACAGGCGTCCCGGCGAACTGGCGGCCTCGGCGAGTCCCGGCGATTGAGCGAGTCCCGGCAGGGCTCGGACATGTCTCGTTTTTAGTTGCGCGTTGTTTCCTTTGTTCTTTCATGAAATTTTTTCGTTTTATCCCTATTCCTTAATTATTTTGATAATTTAGGGGTTTTTTTAAAATTGATTAAAATTATGATTTAATTTCTAAAAGTTAGATTTTTGAATTAGAGAATTTTTTGTTAGGAATTTTATTGTTTAGATTTTGATGAATGCCATGTAAAACTTAGAATAGAAAGTTGGCTCCCCAATTCTTGTTGTAAATTGTATTGTAACAATTAGAGGTGGCCAAGCGAGTTAAGTCGGCCTACGCCCAACATGCAAGAAAACAATCAAGACTGAAGGAAGACTCATTGCGAGACAGTGAGTATGGCAAGAAGAGTAGACGGGAACTCTCTTTGGAGAAGCGGTGAGATGCGGTGAGTGGAGCACTAGCCAAGTCAACTCAAGAAAAGCCAAGTCTCAAGTTGAAGTGAGAGAAGAGTCATCCGATGATTGGAAGTCGACTCTAAGTCACCTGGGGAAAGCAAGGAAATGCGGTCAAGTCGAGATAATCGTAAAAGAACCGCAATTTACGTAAATCAAGAGATTTACTTAAACAAGTAATATTTCCATACCACCTTTCTCGGAGTGCTCATCCCGAAGCGTGCAAATGGAATGAACAATGGGAAGCACTACACCGTGTCGAACTCGAAAAGGTGATAAAACAATTCATACGAGGAAATGGCAATTCCAAGAAGCGCAAAGTGACTTTCAAAAATGAGCCTATCTCTTCAACGGGCAAATTTTTGAAAATTCACTATAAAAGGTGAGGAGTTTGTTTGAAAAAGAGGATGCATGAATGACACACACTTGAGATATACAAGCTTATTAGAAAAACTGAAACATTCTCAATCCTCAAGCCTACATTTCAAGTACATCAATCCAACACTCACTGTGAAGGAAAGAGAACTTCAACCAGTTGAAGAGGAAGATACTTAAAACAAGGGGTCTACATTCCGGAAGGATTGTAGAAAGGTTCAAAGCGTGAACCAAGTCTTAAGCTTTTGGAGGGCTTCGTGATCAAATCCAAAGAGCTTGAGCAAGTGTGAGTCAGAGTAGCAAGGCGGTTTGCCACTGTGAAGAAGCCGAGTCGTACGAGAAGCCTTGGTGAGTGATCAAGGCGTCTCGGCATCGAGTCCCTAAGGATCAAGTCGGTTTGTTGTGATCAAGACTTGTCAGATCTTATTACCACCACTGTAAACCGATCATTACTTAGTGGATTCCTCCAGGAGTTGGAGAAGAGAGGAGTAGAAGAATTACCCCATCTTGAACCTCTATAAAAACTTTTGTGTCATTTACATTTCAACATTTAAATTTTCGCACTTTTAATCGCTTATATCTCACGATAAATTTGCTATCCATTTGATAATTTATAAGTACTAAATCAAGCTCTAAAATCTTGCTTAATCAAACGTAAGGGTGTTAAGTCTTCCGGCGATAATAAAACCACAGTTGAGTTCAATTGTAGCCAAGGTGAGTTACTCCACCAACGGCTCAAAGTGAGTCATTTGAGAGATTAACTCTCTTGAGTGACTAATTCATTGTCCATCAAGGACACAACGTGTAGAATTAACTCTGTAGATTTAAAAGGACTAAATCGAAAATTTGGTAAGGTTTATTCAACCCCCCCTTCTAAACCTTACACTTACACCCCTTGGGACCTACAAGTGGTATCGGAGCGAGTTGGTTCATTGAATCCTCCGCACCAGTTCTTGAACTAGATCTCCAAACTTTTCAAAGTCGCTTTAGTACTTAAATTTTCAAAACTCTTTTTATCATTAAAAGTCATTATCATGGAAGCAAATTTGACACGCATCCCTATGTTCACTATTGAAGAATTTGATGATTGGAAAATTCGTATGCGAGGCTCATCTATCAAAGCATTACATGATGAGATGTGGATAGTGATAGAAGATGGGCCTCTGCAAATATTAAAGGTGAACACGGTGCATGACGAAGAGTTGCGGTGAAGGAGAAAGAAGATCGCCCCGGACCGGTCATGGTTGAAAAACCAAGAAGCGAGTGGACGAATGATGATGAGAAAAAGATATAACCTGGACAATGTAGCCAAGGACATCCTCTACAAAAACTTCGACAAAGCCATGTTCAATAAAGTCAAATCATGCAAAACGGCTAAAGAAATCGGGACAAGTGACATTGATTTGTGAAGGCTCGAGCAAATCAAAGAAAACAAATTATCGGTGGGCATTTGTCGAGAAATTTGAGAACTTTAAAATGATCTCGGGAGAGAACCTGGATCAACCAGGCGCTTCGGTTCACGAAATCACAAATGAGTTGTCGCACTTGGAAATGAATATACACGAGAAGGAAATGTGTATGAAGATCCTAAAAAGTCTTCGGTGAATGGGAAATGAAGGTCATGCACATCGAGACATTCCATGGACCTATCAAAGACATCCAACCATGAGTTATTCTCGGACCTCAAAGCCTACGAGCTTGGTGAGAAGAAAAGACCGAGGAAGAGACAATTTGTACCCAAAACATTTGCTCTAATTGTTAAAGATGGGAAGAGAGCCGAGGTCAAAGAAGTCATTGACCCGGAAGAAATAGCCCCGATGGTTAAGAGGTTCAACAAGTTCTTCAATAAGAACTACAAGAGAGGAAAGGGTGAATCTTCCGAGAAGACACTCGGCTCCTCCAAATCAAGGGAAGATAGGCCAACCAAGAGAACAGATCATCAAAAAGTTGAGTATCAAAGGGCTAACAATCCAAGAATGGAAAGAGTGATCAAAAGGTTGAATATCTATCTTTGAATCAGTAGACAACCAGGTCACTATGCCATTGATTTGTCCATATCCTCGTAGTCAACAAATACAGGGATGAAGAAGAAAGAAAGGTCTTGAGAAAGAAGACAAGAAAAGAAAAAGGCAATGATGGCTACAGAGAGACCATCGAGACAGCCAAGTCAAGAGAGACAGTGACTCGAGAGAGTAGTGAAGTCGACTACTCAAGTGACTCGAAGAAGAAGCCCCGATCCGCTTGATGGCCAAAGAACAAGATCAAGAAGATGAGGTACAATCTAACTCAACAAACTCGGACACTAGTGATAGTGATCGTGACACACACACTTCATCACCCACTGATCTTTATGATTCATTAGGCAAAATGATGAAAGATTTTGAGCACATTAAATCCTCACACACACTATTGAATGAGGAAAACAAAATTGACCTACTCAAAAGTCAAAACTCAAAGTCGACTAAGGAGCCGAGTACTCTAAGTCAAATAGCCGATGAGAATAAAAGCTTAAAGTTTGAAAATGCTAAATTAATAGTAGAAATTGTCGCTATAGAAAAGAGGGAGAATGACCTCAAGAATGTTATTGCCTCATTCACTAAGGCATCTAAATCATTAGATGATCTTATTATGAGTCAAAAAGAATGTGGAGACAAGACGGGCTTAGGATTCAATTCCTCTATGCTATGTCAAACCTCAAGAGTAATTTTGGAAAAAGGATCTTCAAGTCATGAAGAATCGAAAGATCCAAAACTCTAAATGTTGCACACACAATCGCTCCAAAGCACAATAATAAACAAAGCGGCCTTGGTTATAAAGGAAAAGGAAAATGACCGATTGAGTGTGTGAAAGGACAGTGAGAAGAGATTCAAACGAGTCCTCAAATGAGACTCAAAAGAGAAAATACTCAGTAAAGAAGAAGCAGAGCTACCTAAAATTCAGAAAACCCATAAAAGAAATACATATGATGGGAATGGTAGAAAATATCCAAGCCAAGCGATTGGAATAATGTGAATCGTCAAAGCCAGACTTATGGAATATAAGCTCGGATGGCAAAGGCCAGAACTCAACAAAGGCCATTCTAAAAGCATAAGAGCTTTCATCAAAGACACACATATGCACCTAGGCACTATACTCAAAAACACCACAATTACCCAAGAAAGGCAATTGCTAAAACATATGCGCAGTATACGGACAAAAGTGACAATTTTGTTAGATGGCGGGATTAATTATGATTATGGCAGCGATAGATGGCAACCTCTTAGAGTCAAATCATTTGGCTATAGGTTGGTTGGATCATCTTACAACTCTAACCCTCGGGACCCGGACAAGTATGGGTACCTAAAACTTAATTTCCTTGATTGCGGGTTTAAGGAGGAACAAAGTGAGTGCCAAGGAACTGGTACATGGATAGTGGTCATTCCCGGACACATGACAGAAATAAGAGAAATCTGTCAAAATTCAAGTCAAAGGAGCCAAAGTCATATTTGGAGGAAATGAAGCTCTGGTGAAATAAAGAGGCATTGGATCCATCAAGAGGAATGGTTTAGAAATCACGGATGTTGCATATGTTGAAGGACTCAACTTCAACTTATCGAGTATCGATCGGCTCGTGACAAGGGCTACAATGTTGGATTCAACATGGGTATATGCCAAATCAAGGATATTGAATCAAATGAAGTTGTCTTTGCAAGGAAGTAGAGAGAAGAATATGTATGTAGTGGATTGGTCAACTGCAACACCCAAAGACTGTCTACTAGCTAAGAGCACAGTGAATCAAGTTGGTTGTGGCACAAAAAGTGAGTCACCTGAATTTCAAAACAATTAACAAGCTGGCAAGAAGTCATCTTGTGGAAGGACTTCGGACTCGATTATACAAGAAGGAGAGTATATGTGATGCATGTCGAAGGAAAAACAAATCAAGTCGTCATTCAAAGAAAAGACATGCCCATCCTCAACAAGAATATTGCATCTACTTCATATGGATCTATTTGGTGATGGAACCCGCCAAAGCATAAGTGGAAAGAAATACACCTTGGTGGTAGTAGATGACTACTCAAGATATACATGGACAATTTTCATGTGTAAGAAGAAAGAAACTCTACAAAAACTACCCACGGTGATGAAGAGGATTCAAAATGAGAAGAGTCAAACCATTATCAAAATAAGATCGGATAGAGGAACCGAGTTTGTCAATGGAATAATAACTCGAGATTGTATTGAGAATGGTATTGGTCATGAACTATCGGCGACAAGGACTCCACGTGAGAATGGAGTTGCGAGAAAGAAGAGCAGAACCCTCAAAGAAGCGGCAAGGACCATGTTAGTCAAGCGGGGTTACCAAAAAAGATTTTTGGTGAAGCAATCAACACGACTTGCTACACCCAAAACAGATGTATGATAAAAGACAAACGGTGACAAAGACTCCCTATAAGATCCGGGTGGAAGAAAACCAAATGTTGCATATTTTAGAATATTTGGATGTAAATGCTTCATTCACAACAATGGCAAAGACAACCTAAAGGCTTTTGATGCTAAAGTCGATGAAGGTATCTTCTTAGGGTACTCGGTGAAAGCAAAGCCTCTGAGAATACTCAACAAAAGAACTATGGTTACTGAAGAATCCATTCATGTAGTATTCGATGAGCCAAATGTAAATGGAGAAGACATTGAAGAGTCGGCTAATAAGTCAAAACATCCAACCATACGAGAAGAGTCCTATCTTTGAAGTCAAGCTTCGGGATTATCAATTCGAGAAGAAGATGAGATAGTGAATCTCAAAAGCGGTGGAAAATCTGAATTTGAGTGACCACGAGAGAGCGACCACAACAACACGGTGCAAGTCGATGAATCCCACTAACTTACTCCAACTCGACGTAAGATGGCCGAGAGACCATCCACGAGAACTTGTCATTGGAGATATAAGAGAAGGTGTCAAGACAAGATCCGAACTCAACAAGAAGCAATGTTCACATGCTTCATTTCGCAAATAGAGCCCAAAGATGTGTCACAAGCATTGGACGACACACATTGGATTCAAGCTATGCAAGAAGAGTGAATCGGTTTGAGAGAAATAAAGTATGGGAATTAGTGCAAAGACCCATACATCAAAATGTTATTGGAACCAAATGGGTATTCAGAAATAAGATGAACGAGGAAGGTTACGTGGTAAGAAACAAAGCAAGACCGGTAGCCAAAGGATATTGCCAAGAAGAAGGGATAGATTTTGATGAAACATTTGCCCTCGTAGCAAGATTGGAAGCTATAAGGATGTTTCTTGCCTATGCGACTCACAAGAATTTCATTGTATATCAAATGGATGTAAAAAGTGCATTCCTAAATGGTTTATTGGAAGAAGAAGTGTATGTAGAACAACCTCCAGGATTTGAGCGAGAAGACTCTTGGAGACAAGGTATACAAACTCAAGAAAGCATTGTATGGATTGAAACAGCACCCAGAGCATGGTATGATACCTGTCACAATTCTGGATGAAAATGGATTCACAAAAGGAAAAGTAGATAGAACGCTTTTGAGAATTCAAGACAAGAAGAGTATCTTGCTTGTTCAAATATATGTGGATGACATCATTTTTGGATCCACTAACAAAGAGTTGTGTGAAAAATTCTCAAACCTCATGCAAAGTAAATTTGAAATGAGCATGATGGGAGAGCCGACATTCTTCCTTGGACTTCAAGTGAAACAAGCGAAGGATGGAACCTTCATAAGTCAAACAAAATACACGAGAGATTTAATGAAGAAATTTGGTATGGAGGAGAAATCTTACGTAAAAGTACCAATGAACACATCGTCAAAATGGACATGGATGCGGATGGCAAGCTTGTAGATCAAACAAGATACGAGCACTTATTGGATCACTTTTGCTCTATCTCACGGCAAAGCGGGCCGGACATCACCTTTCTTTGTAGGTGTATGTGCAAGATTTCAATCGCTCCAAAAGAGAGCCATATGACAAAGACTAAGAGAATATTGAGATACTTGAAAGGAAGCCAAGAAGTAGGCCTATGGTATCCAAAGGAAGGTGGATTCAAGCTAATTGGCTATTCGGACTCGACTATCTTTGGATTCGGGGTGGATAGGAAAAGCACATCGAGGCACATGTCAAATGCTAGGAAACAGACTAATTTCTGGTTTAGCAAGAAGCAAAACTCAATAGCCACCTCTGGTGAGGCGAATACATAGGCTGCGGGCATTTGTTGTGCCCAAATCCTATGGATGAGAAAGCGGTGAGAGACTATGAAGTTGAAGAAAAAGAAATTCCAATCATGTGTGATAACACAAGTGCCATTGCAATCACTCAAAATCTGTGTTGCACTCAAGAACAAAACATATTGATGTCGAGATATCATTTCATAAGAGATCATGTTGAAAAGAAGGATATTATCTTGGAATATATCTCAACCGACAAACAACTAGTGACATCTTCACAAAACCATTATGTGAGTCAAGATTTGAAGAACTCAAGCATGAGTTGGGGTTAATTGAGTGGTGACATTGAGCATTTAATCAAAGAAGAGAATTAGAACAGAAAAAGGAGTGAAAAAGAGCTGAAAAACAAAAATCACTCAAGAATCACCAGATGTCGGAAAAGACTTGACTACACCAAGTCGGTGATAGCTGAGTCACTAAGAGAAGCTGCGAGGAGTAGAGTTAAATCGGCTAAGAGATAAATTTGAATAACTTATGAGCTAAGTGACAAAAACGCCATCGTTTTGACTAAGCGAGAATGTTTTAAGGAACACGTCAGCATAATGATGATGTGTACAGGACATAAAGCCGCACACTAAGCTTATGATTGGATATAAATCTTTGCCGCATTAAATACGAGGCGTGAAATGCTCAATAGGCGTGCGAAATCCAAGTCGTTGATTTCGATCACGATTCAAAAACCGTCTGCGCACGTCCTTTCATAAACCATATTTAAACCATTTTCATCCGTTTCTCTCTCACACTTCTAAAACTGTTCAATATCTTTCTCTCAAAAGGCAAAGGCAAAATACTCTCGAAACCCTATCAACCTTCAAATCAATTTCTGAATTTTTCTTGATATAATCCCGAGAAATGGCACCAACTTATGACTTTACCAAGCTAGGAAAGCAAATCCACACGGTTCGACGGTGGATTTTCGACGGAATGGTGAAGCAGGGTCCGACGACACCCTGGTGAAGAAAATCGCTGAGAAGCGGAAACGACCGGACTAAAACCGTTTCTAATCTTTGGAATATCCTATGACCTATGTGGAGGAGGTCGCACAATTCTACGTGAATGCTTTGAGATTCACGATGAAGGAATCAAGTCATCTGTTCACGGGAAGCGGTGACTATCAACGCCAAGGATTTGGTGAATATTGCTCACTACCAGTGAAGGAGCAAGCGAGATTAAGGAAGCGATGTCAACTTGGGTGACGATGGAAAGAGATAGCCAAGTCCGACTTTCTTTGATAAAATTATATATACAAAGCAAACAAGAGATCTCTTTGAAGGAGGATTATCACAAATTGTTGGACATAGTTGCCAAATGTATCGACATCAAATTTGGCAACTTTGACCAATCATCAAAGGCAAAGCCGATTGTGATGGCTGCAATCATCGAAGAAAAGAAGATAAATGGGCTGAGTTTATCTACAGCAGATTTTTTGCGAACGTGGGGAACAAGTCCTTCAAAGAAGACGGCACATTTGGAGGATCCTCGGGATATGGCCTGGTGATTGGCGGCTATTGGAGGTGAAAGGAGTCCCTCTTAGACATGGGAAGGCTTTCCATGTTAACAAGAGGATGTTGAGCTAACCTCTCCGGTGCTCGGAAGCGAGCTTACGCCAAGAGAGGCGACACGGTGAGGGGGAATCGGTGACCCGAAGATCTGTTCTTCCTCTCCAAAGAAGAAAAGCTGCCCCTGCGGCACGCTAAGAAGATCTTGCCCCCGCAGAAAGAAAACCAAACATGCTCCCGCAGCGGCCGTGTCACTGCCCTGCAGCTAGCGGTCGAGAAGGACTCACAAATACCTTCTCCGATCGTCAAAAAGAGGAGAATGACAAGCCAAGACGGCCGGCTCCTCGAAACAAACACCGATCAGCCCACCGCCCAAGACTCGGAGGACACCGCCTCGAACAGAAATTCCCCAGTACAAACCAGGAGATGAAGAAGACTCCAAGCGGTCGAACGGGGAGAAACCGGCTAAGTCAGTTACTCGGCTAGCACATATACCCGAGACTACCTGGAGAAGTAGAGTCTCCGGATGTAATTGATGAAACAGACCAAGTCTGCTTGAAGGTGATCAGCAGAGGCAACCAAGACACAGCTGTAGCTCACAGGTGAAGCACAAGAAGAACCAGCCCAAGCAGATAGTGATGTAATGATCCTCTCTCCACCTTACCCGGACATCCAAAATCGTGCGTGAGTGAGTGGAGAAAATGGAAGTCGAGCAAGTCAAGGGAACAGTTCCAACGGCCTGAGTTCATAGAAGAAGAAGAGGAACTGCTAAATTTCCTTGGATTAACTACTTGTGCTCCCGGCTACGGATGAAGACAAGCGCACAGACATCCTGCAGATATACAAGGACAAGGAGAGAGAAAAGCAAGCTGAAGAAGCCGAAGCACGAGAGAAGGCAAGCACCGCCCTATCTCCGGCACCACGTAACACACACATCCTCTCCTTGATGTCTTCTCCGATAGTGACGAGGAACAGGCAGAATCCGCCCACGAAGAGTTGCAAATGCAGCAAGCATTGCACGAATCAAGAATCCTTCACGAGCAAAGATTAATGGAGGGACCAGGAGAGTCCTCCGGATCACACCGAAATCGATCCAATGGGAGTGGTTCAGCAAATAGCCACTGTTGTTCTTGCTACCACTTCCCGACTCACTCGAGAAAAAAGGCAATAAGGAGATGGCGATGAAACCGGGATAATGGGGACCCCAGTCGAGCCAACCCCTATTGAAGGTGTGCTACCACCGCCCCAACGGCGGTGAGCAATCAATCGGAACAGCCGGGAGCTTGAGACGAGTGACCCCATTCCAAGTCACTAAGTGGTGCGCCGGTGGGGGAAACTCCCTCCCTCCACCGCAGCAAGGTCGGAGGATTTGCGAGATGACTCCACGAAGAATGTAGGAGGCGAAGTAGAGAAAACTCAAACACAAGAAGAACAGCAAGTTGCCATCAACGAAGCTCAGACGATTGAGACTGTCTCACTGAGGTGACAAGCGCTCGAAGGCTAATGACGCCGCGATGCGTCGAGGCACGAGGAAGGAATGCCCGGGAGTTAACACTGGGCGATGAAAGTGCAATCCATGGGGTTGAGACTCCAATGGATGCCATTATAGAAGACCCTAAGACAGTGACATGTCGAAAGGGAGGACCAGGCCTCGCAGCAGCAGAGAGACGCTGGGGAAATGAAGGCCCACGGGAGGTTGAGACTTCCCAGGGTAAAAAAGCAAGTGAAGTAGAGAACATCCCTCCTGGTATCATCGACCCATCCGAGAAGGAGATCGGCGCACTTCATGATTCCCAGGACAACCCCGATGTCACTTTTCCGGGATCGGAAGGCGAAGAAGAAGGCTGAGTCATCCCCATGACAAATCCAAAAGACTCAGTGCGGATGTTCCAAGCACGAGCAAGTCTCGATCCAAAGACTACTCGTCAAACCTTTAATTTTGATGATGAGCCACCTATGGAAATCTCATCATCGTCCGATGACGCTTCTCGACGATAAGGCCGAGGACCGCCCATCATGAAATGGAGAAATCGGTGAGACCAACGGCTGTTAAGACAACTGAGGCTCGGCCAGCCGGGTCTACTCCACAATGTAACCCGGTGAACAAAGACTCCGCACATGCTCCTCAAGCTGCAGCAGATCGATTCCTAAAAGAACATCACGTGCACCGCTCATCATCGAACAGATCCCGGTTGGCGGTGATGATTCTTTTGTAGAATCTTTCCCTTTTTTTTGGAGATACGAGAACTCCACGAAGAATCGAAAACGAACAAGCACGCTATCACGGACCAACTCCTGTTCTTCCCAAGACACCATTGTTCCAGTAATTATGACTTCGATCTTTGTATGGCCATCACCGCAAGAAGAATCATTTGAAGCTCGAGAAGTGTTCAAGGCACTCTTTTCTTTGAAATTGAAAGGATGGAGAGGCATCAGGCCTCTTTGGACATGCGATTGGACAACAGAGATGCCACCCTTACACCGATTTAAGAGGCATGATTCGGATAAGGAATGGTGGCAACAAAGAAAGCAAAACAATGCGTGTGGAACAGGTGAGATACTTCGGACAATTGTTCAATAAGTGTGTGGAGAGTGAAAAACCGATGCAAAGACAAAGCCGAGAGAGCACATTGAGCATATGCATGAAGCTCACACTACCGAGATCAAGCTTGCGTGAGCAACATACACATGATCTACGCGTTTGGAAGAACACATGACAAGAAAATTCAGCCTTCTCATGGCCGAGATGAAGCGATTTGAGAATCCAATGCTACTCGTTTCAATTCCGTCTTTGCATACAACGCACAGACTTGAAGGAATTCAACCATCGAAGACTTCGACTTCATGCTTGCCAAAGATGTTCCCGGGGTTCCTCTATCCTTTGATGATGCCAAAAAGGGGGAAGAGGAATACCTTAAAGCAAAGCAAAATCAAGCCGAAAGAAAGGAGCGGTGAGTAGGGAAAATCGGTGAGGAAGTCCTAAAAAGAAGAAAGGAAAACTTGTTGAGGGGAAGGATCAGATGTAACATTGATGATTGCACAAACTCCTCAACAAGGTCTCACATCCTGGTGACATTATAAGCAAAGCAAACTCCCGGTGACTCTCGCCACTCCAACACTCTGCTTTGTATCTATGGTGAGAAGAGAAAATCAATTGAAGCGGGGATGAAGGAAGTGGAAAGAAGAATGGATGCTAGGGTGATGAACATCTTGAAAGAACATGGAGGCATTCCGGTGGTGACAGAGACACCTATGCCATCTCGGATGTCGGGACAGAGCCACGTTGATCGATGAATTCAAAACGCTCGAGTCCGAGGGATACTTTGCACATATGTCCATGGCTCAAGCTTGGGACTGTCTTGGGAAAATGGTCTCACAATATGTGAAGAAGGCGACAGCAGCAGACAACCGGATCCTCTGCTTTGGTCACTCGCTGGTCACTCATTTGGAAAGAAAAGACCCAGTTGAAGATACGCCCCAGGTAGAGGAAGAAGCGATGAGTGGAGGAAGAAGCTTGGGACTAGGCCTCGCCCAAGAACATTGAATACGTAGATCCGGGGAAGAAAGGAGGGATCTTGGTGGGCTTGACCAAGTGGCAAATTTGCGAGTGGCTAAAACTACGCGAGTACGCAAAAAGAATAGAAGAAGAAAACAAGAGACAAACTCGGCTATGGCGGGAGAGACAGGAAAGAATAAGAATAGATGAAGTTTGCAAGAAAAGCATATGAGAAGAAAAAAAAGGCGGTGATGACGAAGAAGAAAGAAGAAGAGAAGAAGATCTTGATCAAGATGAAAGAAGGAGCCATCGAAAGAGATGAAGTGTTCTTTGTCCAACCCTTCGTGTATTTTATCTTGTAAATAAATACAATGTAAGTCTTACGTAATAAAGTTATGAATTCTTTAATTTTTGTGAAGACAATTATATGCTCGATACACCTTGTAAACTTGATTGTGTTGAGGAACAAGAATGATATGATCAATAAAAAGAATTGATTCTGCGTGCATACATTCTATGTCAATACACTATCGTATGTATCATTCTTGTTTGCATCTTTGAATAATTTAAGTTTTGGCATCATCAAAAAGGGGAAATTGTTAGGAATTTTATTGTTTAGATTTTGATGAATGCCATGTAAAACTTAGAATAGAAAGTTGGCTCCCAATTCTTGTTGTAAATTGTATTGTAACAATTAGAGTGGCCAAGCCGAGTTAAGTCGGCCTACGCCCCAACATGCAAGAAAACAAGCGAAGACTGAAGGAAGACTCCATTTGAGAGGCAAGTGAGTATGGCAAGAAGAGTAGACAGGGAACTCTATTGGAGAAGCGGTGAGATGCGGTGAGTGGAGCACTAGCCAAGTCAACTCAAGAAAAGCCAAGTCTCAAGTTGAAGTGATGGAAGAGTCATCCAATGATTGGAAGTCGACTCTAAGTCACCTGGGGAAAGCAAGGAAATGCGGTCAAGTCGAGATAATCAAAAAGAACCGTTTAAATCAAGAGATTTACTTAAACAAGTAATATCTCCATACCACCTTTCTCGGAGTGCTCAGTCCCGGAAGCGTGCAAATGGAATGAACCAATGGGAAGCACTACACCGTGTCGAACTCGAAAAGGTGATAAAACAATTCATACGAGGAAATGGCAATTCCAAGAAGCGCAAAGTGACTTTCAAAAATGAGCCTATCTCTTCAACGGGCAAATTTTTGAAAGTTCACTATAAAAGGCCGAGGAGTTTGTTTGAAAAGAGGATGCATGAATGACACACACTTGAGATATACAAGCTTATTAGAAAAATCGAAACATTCTCAATCCTCAAGCCTACATTTCAAGTACATCAATCCAACACTCACCGTGAAGGAAGAGAACTTCAACCAGTTGAAGAGGAAGATACTTAAAACAAGGGTCTACATTCCGGGAAGGATTGTAGAAAGGTTCAAGGCGTGAACCAAGTCTTAAGCTTTTGGAGGGCTTCGTGATCAAATCCAAAGAGCTTGAGCAAGTGAGTGTAGTAGCAAGGCAAAGCGCCTGTGAAGAAGTTTCGAGTCGTCGAGAAGCCAACCGAGTGATCAAGGCGTCTCAGATCGAGTCCCCTAAGGATCAAGTCGGCTTTGTTGTGATCAAGACTTGTATACGGACTGTTACCACTCAGAACCGATCATTACTTAGTGGATTCCTCCCGGGAGTTGGAGAAGAGAGGAGTAGAAGAATTACCCCATCTTGAACCTCTATAAAAACTTTATTGTGTCATTTACATTTCAAACATTTAAATTTCTCGCACTTTTAACTCGCTTATATCTCACGATAAATTTGCTATCCATTTGATAATTTATAAGTACTAAATCAAGCTCTAAAATCTTGCTTAATCAAACGTAAGGGTGTTAAGTCTTCCGGCTGATAATAAAACCACGATTGAGTTCAATTGTAGCCAATGGTGAGTTACTCCACCAAACAAATTTCAATTGAAATCTGTTGAGAGATTAACTCTCTTGAGTGACTAATTCGATTTGTCCATCAAGGACACAATTGTGTAGAATTAACTCAGTAGATTTAAAAGGACTAAATCAAAAATTTGGTAAGGTTTATTCAACCCCCCTTCTAAACCTTACACTTACACCCCTTGGGACCTACATTTACTCAAAAGACCAATATGATTGGACTTGGCTTATTAAAACATAAGATGTTTTATAACTTAAATAGTTATGAAATATTTATTATAAAATAATGAGTGGGAGAAGGATTCATGACAATAAATCATGTGGCCTCCATTATTGATCAAAGCACGTGAGATTTAAGTGACGCCCGTGACGCCGTATTCGTCCCCCTACGGATGGCTTTCACTTAAATCAATAATCAAGGCTTAATCTCTGAAAGGATAGGAATTTAAAATTTAACTCTTAATTTTTCTACCCTACGGCGGCGATTTTGAGTTAATTTTTAAAATCCGAAAAATGGGTAACACTCATAAGGATACAATCAAATAGTTTGGATGTATCTAGGCTAAATTAAAAGGTGATTAATTAATAAATGAAGATATGAGATGTCTTGATTATTTATTTTATTAATCTGAGATGGTCTCGATTTAATCGTCATTTGATTTGACCTACCCTACGGTGGCTTCTCAAATGTGAGATTAAATTACCTTGGAATTGGTAGGATAAACTTTATTGCTTTCATGCATCATGTTTATGATTCCTAAATTGAATGTTCTATGATGTTTGTTCGCTTATTTTCAGCAATCAAGCCTGGTCGTATGCTTGCACTGTTGAATGTTACGTTAACTGGAGACAATTTTATTAAGTGGAAAAGTAACATGAACATTGCACTCGTTTGTGAGAACCTCAAATTTGTTTTGATGGAAGAATGCCCTCCTGAACCCCCCATTAATGCCGCACGAAGTGTGCGAGAGATATATGAAAAATGGATTGCCGCTAATAACAAATCTCGGGCTTACTTATTAGCCGGCATGAACGTGCTTAGATTGAAGCACGATCTCACGAGACGCTTATGAGATAATGGAGTCTCGCAAGCTATGTTGATCGACCTTCCGATCAATCGAGGCATGAAGTTGTGAAAATGGCTATGAATGCTAAGATGAAGAAGGTCGGTCAAGAGGTGAGCATGTTTTGAACATGATCAACTACTTATCAAGCCGAGATCCATGGTGCAAATATTGATGATCGTACACAAGTGAGTATGATTTTGGAATCACTCTCACCGCTTTCCTCCAATTTAAGAGCAACTATGTCATGAATAAATTGTCTTATTCATTGACACGATTACTCAATGAATTGCAAAATTTTGAGGCCATTTCCATTGGAAAGGTCAAAGATGGGGATGCAAATGTTACTGAGGATAAGCCAACTTCCTCCAAGAAGAGGAAGGGCCAGGAGAAAGAGGGTGAATCAAAACAAAAGAAAAAGAAGAGTTCCAAAGGCAAGAACAAAGGTTCCTCCAAACAAAAGGGAAAGTGTTTCCCTTTGAGAGAAAGAGGGACATTGGAAGAGGAATCGCCCAAGTACCTCGCCGAATTAAAGGAGAAAAAGAAAGGTAAATATGATTTACTTATTCTTGAAAGTTGTTTGGTAGCTAAAGATTCTTCTATCGGGTAGTTGATTCGGGCGCTACTAATCATGTGTTCTTCTTTACAGATACTTAGTTCTTATGAAGAGCTTGCCGATGGGTCTTTCACAGTACGAGTTGGCAATAGTGTAGTGGTTTCGGCAACAACAGTGGGACTAGTTAGGCTTAATATTAGAGATAGGACTTTAATTTTAAATAATATTTATTTTATTCCTAGTTTTCGTAGAAATTTGATTTATATTTCAAAGTTGCTATAAACATTTATTTTCACTATTTTTAAATGATAATTCGATTATTATTTCTAAGAATGTGCGTGATATTTTAGTGCAATATTGAAAAACGGACTCTATTTAATTAAGCCAAATGAACAACCACTGCTAAATGCCGAAATATTTTAGAACTTCCTAAACCAAACGTTACTTAATATGGTTAGGTAGATGATGAACTACACTGCTTGATTCGTTTTGGGGGTATACTTTGCAAACGACGGTTTACATTTTGAATGTAGTTCCATCTAAGTTAATCCAAAAGACACCACTAGAGTCGTGGAATAGGAGTAAAGTTAGTTTACGCCACTTCTGCATATGAGGGTGCCAAGCACTTGTGCTGAAAGGAAAGAATGGAAAGTTGCATCCATGTTCAGAAGTGTATCTGTTCATTGGATACCCCAAAGGAACGAGATGAAATTTGTTTTATGATCCACAAGAAAAGAAAGTAATAGTTTTGACTAATGCGATCTTTCTTGAGAACGATTATAAAGAAAACTTCCAACCTCGAAGTAAAGTTTTACTCGAGGAGTTACTTTCTGATGAGATCAGACCACAACCAACAAGAGTTTTTGGGGAAATCGCTAAAAAAATACCACTTTACCTAATCAGAATGGCATGATACCTCGACGCAGTGGGAGGGTGATTAGACCACCAATCCGCTATCGTCAAATTGAACAGGCAAATGTTGCAGTCTTTGATGGGGTAGACGATGATCCATTGTCTTTTTGACAAGTGATGGAGGATTCTGATATAGCGAGAAGCCTTGAAGCTATGAACCAAGAAATGGATTCGAACCATAGGGTTTTGTAGCCGAAGGTCAAGAGCAGAAAGTCTGCAAATTGCTTAGATCCATTTATGGGTTAAAGCAAGCCTCAAGGTCATGGAACCATAGATTTGATGAGATGATCAAGTCTTGGTTTTGACCAAAGTGTTGATGAGCCTTGTGTATACAAGCAGATCAATGATGGTAAAATGGCAATTTTAGTGATTTACGTAGATGACATTCTACTAATTGAGAGACATGTCCCATATGCTTTACGGCAAGTGGGAGATTGTTAGGGATAATGCCCTTAAAGCAATTGTGAATTGTTTTTGATTATTAATAAAAACGACATTTATTTTTGAACTCTTTTGCATATTGTATTATTTTATTGAACATCATGAAAATCCCTAGTTTATTTATTGTAACCATAATCTTAGTATATAAGAGTTATATACAAGAGGATTAAGATTATGGATAATAAACTAAAATTAAGTCGTGATGAAATTAATTAAAGTATGAGATCTTTAATTAAAACATCATTAATGCTTTTGAGAATATTTTGAATGTGGTGTTTTATACGGACCGTCGATGTGGAGACATCTTAGTGGGGCCATTTATATATGATTTGATCATATAGGACTTGGACCGATTTAATTTGAATTTTTCATACAAATTCCGTTGTAGAAGTGGAAAATCAAATTAAATCACTAGATGATCATATATGGATAAATCTTAATCCTGAGTGATTATAGACTCCTGTTTATTTCTATGTGATTCTTAATTTGCTCGTTTAAGTTTGTCCTACGACATTCCCAACACCTGGATTTTAGATTCACATTTGAATTAAATAGCTGGGAATATAAATTCATAGATATGGAATCCATTCATTCTTGCGAGAAGTAGAGAGACGATTCTCTCATTTGTTAATTCTGGAACTAAATGGTTTGAGATCTCTAATTTATAATCTGATTATAAATTAACCATTCGCTAGTGAATTAATGGTAAATGAGGATAAGAGGTAATTGAAGAGGTTTAACGGATACTACCTAGTTTCAATTACGAATTGTTTATGGAGGATTAATCTATATGTAATGATTATATCAGTGGACTGCTCAATTCGTAGAGTAAGATATTTTATAATTATAAGAGTACAATTCCGAATTTATAGTGGAGTAATATCGGAATTAATAAGTCGAATAAATTAATTAAAGAGTTAATTATTTATTCGGTTTATTGGAGCTTATAATTATAGGTCCATGGTCCCTGTTCGCTTCCTAGAGTAAACGGGTTGGAAATAATATTTTCGAGTTCCTAAGGGTTTATGGAAAAGAGTTTTCCAAAATATTTGGGCTAAAATATTAATATTAGTTAATTCCGGGAATATATGATATTCTACAGTTTTAACTATATTTGGAATTAAATAAATATAAGATATTTATGATATTAATATAATTATTAAATTGATAATTATATTGGATTATTATCAATTAGAGTTTATATCTAACTAGAATTATTAATTCTAGAATAGATAGAAAACCAAGTTGGAGTGAAAAACTGATTGAACTAGGCCTATAAAAAGGGGACTACATCTCACAATTGAAACTCACGTTTTCAACTGCCATCTCATTCCCGTAGAGATTTTTTCGGCCACCTCACTATTGAAAGAAATTGAGCCAGCGCCTTACCACAATTGAAAGGAATTTGATTGGCTAATGTTTTTTTTTGGTAAAACAAATTCAAATAGTCTTTGGCATTCTTATCACATGTTTGACCAATCAATTGCAATTGGACGTCAGTTTCAAGTTTTAATAAGCTTGTTTAGTTTTTCAAATTGGTTTTTTGTGGTTTAACTTTTACCTAGTTCAATTCCCCTCCTATTCAGTTAGCCCAATCTTGCGATCTCATGAGTTGAGTACATCGTAGGAAAATAAAAGTTAGGAACTTAGAATTATTATTTGGGTGCCCACACACTGCCGTTGATAGGGAGGATCGAATTGGAAGATCGCGGTGTCTACGAGCTTCGAGGATTCAAAGGATTCTCGGATAAAAAGCGAAGAACAAGAAAATCGTCGAAAGAGGTAAATTTTCTTTTCTTCCTTTAGTTTGAATAAATTTAATAAGCATGATTTTGTGTTCTTATATCTAAAACTTGATTTTTGAAATCTCACGCTTCCGCTTCCGTTCGATTAGATTGAAAAGTTGGTTCTTATTTGGCCCGGATTAGATCCGGGACCCGAATAATTTCCAACAATATTATATTAGATTAAGAATGCATGTGTCGTATATTTGATATTAATCATTTGAATAAGTGGCTAATTAGCCAAACTTCAGATTTAACTTAAAGGTTGGAGGCAATTCTTACGTCTAACGAGCTCATCATGCCCTGAAGCATGATATAATAAATCTGTCAATTGAAGTTAGGGATAATTACAAAAAGACCCCTGAGGCTTTGGCTAATTACAAAAAAAAAAAAACAAATCCATGGATATTTCAAAATTACAAAAACTCCTCATTTTTGATGTCTTAAATTTAAGGGAGTAATTGCAATATTTTTTTAAATATCAGGGATGTTTTAAAATATTTTTTTACTTATATAGAGGAAAAATATAAGATGTAATTAGCCCAAACCTAGGGGGTTTATTGTAACTATCCTTAATAAGTTAATATGTGAAGATATCAAATTCTTCAGTTCTGACAAATCTATTATTGTTCATACTTTTTCTCTTCAAACAAAACTTATATTTTTTCTTCTCACATAGAACTCTTTTTCCTCATTTTTTCATTAAACTAGTGATGTGAAACTCTTATTTATTAGTTATTACTTTGGATAACAACAACATAACGACGTGCAATTTTTTTTATTATTATTTCAAGCAATCTAAGAATTTGTTCAAAGTTGACAAACTGGAGTTGCCAATTAATTTTTTCATTCTTCAAAAGTCCTGTTCCATTGACTTTATCTTTTAATTAATTAGCTTTTTTGGTTCAATCAAAGCTAGGAAAGTGTCGACAACAAATATATGTTCAACTCTTAGATCTGGAAAGAGTACAGCAACATCTTTGTGAGTGAGGAATATTTTCTGAAGCAAATCAAGAGGGATTAGTCTATCTCTTTCTCCAGGATATTTACCGTACCATTAATAATTTTAAATTTTGTTGGTAAATATTTGCCATATAAGATAATTGTAAACTGAAGGTAAAATCATTGTAGGCAAATATTTACCAACAAAATTTAAAATTATTAATGGTATGGAGATAGACTAATCCCTCTTGATTTGCTTCAGAAAATATTCCTCACTCACAAAGATGTTGCTGTACAGTTTCCAGATGTAAGAGTTGATGAGTAATGTCGTTAAGTCCATTATAAAATATATTATCAATCATACGGATAATGTGTTGCGCCTGGACACATCAAAATGTTGTTGTTATGGTCTTGTGCAAAAAGCATGCATATATATATATATATACTTTATTTTATTTATCCTGATAGGCATAATAATATAAAATACACTAATATTTACGTTGATACAAAGTTTAACACACACACACATGTATACATATATTGCTGTTTTCCAGTATTCAAAACACACACACACACACATGTACACATAGGTTGTTTTTTTCCCATATATTCACGTATGCTTTCAATTTAGTATTTCAGTTCTTTGTTGAGTGATTTAGCATGATGATCTAACTCGATGATTCAAAATTATTATGAATGTTCCTAAGTAGTCTGTGAATTAATTTAAATAGTCATAATGAGCGAGTTTTTCCATGCATTCGGCACAGTACTAATTTGAGGCCTTGTTCCATTTATGAACTTTTGATTGTCTCATTTCTTAATTTTTCCATCTCTTACGCCTTTTCTAACTCTGTTGGTGGGAGCTGGGAAGGGACATCATAAACTTAATTATAGAAATATCCATACATTAATGAATTATTATATGTGCTCATATTTCTCGTCACGAAGACTTTGTGCTTCCCCATTGGCTATTGTCCAAGTGGAAATTAAGTTTCATTCCACTACACCTACAGATCCAAATTAAATATCATCTAATTATGTAACCCTTTATTAAGGGAATGAATGTCAAGTTGTTTTAGCAAAAATGGTTATTTACCACCTAATTCCCACATACTTTCATGGTTCGGCAACATATTTATGTGTACCTATACATTCAAGTAATTGTTGAATTTGATAACTAATTAACTGCTATTTGCCTATTAATTTATTGGTTCTTTGCATCTACAAGAATTACTCCAAATCAGCAGCAGAGGGGATGTAAAGCTGAAAAAGAACTTTAATATATGTTTCATGGAAATATTAAAAACTTCTCAACTATAATTATCTTTTGGGTAAATCTCACTTTACCCCACTATACTCTCATTGAATATCACTTTACCCCCTTGTATTTTCAATTGTATCACTTTACCCCCTTATACTCTCAATTAGTATCACTTTATTGTTGGAAATTTACCAATCAAAAGACACAATTTTATTGATCACTCAAATATTACAAGACACACCTCACCACAACTTCACTTAAACTCAAATATTACTTAGAAGCTTTGCTTCTCACTCACTTGTTTTTCTTTCTTAACTTGATATAAAATGAACTAACAACATCCCCTATTTATACTAAAACTTCAACTAAATCAATGGCTAAGATTGATTCTCACCAACCTTGATCCAATGGTCATCTTTTATTTCCATCTACCACATTCACCTAGCACACCAACAACTTAAAATCAACTAACAAACTCAACTACCACAATTAAACATAAAATAAGTTTATATTTCAACACTCCCCCTTAAACTTATTTTATAATCCCAAGTGAACTTCTCAATCTTGCAAAGTCTTCATACTTCAATGGCTTGGTAAAGATATCAGCAACTTGATCTTGCGACTTCACGTACTTCACTTGAACTTCTTCTCTGGCAATACATTCTCTGATGTAATGGTATCGAGTATCAATATGCTTGCTCCGATTATGAAATACCGGATTCTTGGCCAAAGCTATTGCTGACTTGTTATCAACATAAATCTCTGTTGGATCTTCTTGTGACATGCTTAATTCTTTTAACAAATTCCTTAGCCATATTGCATGACTAACACATGATGTAGCTGCCACGTACTCAGCTTCACATGTTGAAAGAGTGACTATTGGTTGTTTCTTTGATGCCCAAGTGAAAGCAGTATCTCCCATGAAAAATGTGAAGCCAGTTGTACTTTTTCGATCATCAGTATCTCCAGCCCAATCACTATCACTGTATCCAACTAGCTTATAATCATTAGAAACTGAATAAAGCAGACCAAAGTTGATTGTACCTTTTAGGTAACGAAGAATTCTCTTGGCTGCCTTGAAATGTGTGGTGGTTGGATTTTCCATATAGCGGCTCACAAGTCCAACTGCGTAAAGAATATCAGGCCTTGTACAAGTTAAGTACCTCAAACATCCAACTAGGCTTTTGAACAGTGTTGGATCCACTTTATTTGCTTCGTCATCCTTGCACAATTTCAATCCACATTCTACTGGTGTGTTTATTGGATTGCAATCATCCATCTTAAACTTCTTTAGGATCTCTTTTGTGTAGCCTTCTTGTGAGATAAAAATCCCATTATCCTTTTGCTTGATTTCGATTCCGAGGTAGTGAGCCATCAACCCAATGTCAGTCATTTCGAACTCTTTTGTCATTGCCTTCTTGAATTCTTGGAAGAAGCCTATATTGTTTCCTGTAAAAATCAAATCATCAACGTACAAGCAGACAATTAAAACATCATTATCCTTATTCTTGATGTAAAGAGCATGTTCGTAGGGACATTTGGTGAAGCCTTTCTCTTGCAAGTATTTGTCAATTCTACTATTCCATGCTCTCGGTGCTTGTTTCAATCCATAGAGAGCTTTCTTTAACTTCAAGACTTTATCTTCTTGTCCTTCAACCACATAGCCCGCTGGTTGTTCAATGTAGACTTCTTCCTCTAGTACTCCATTAAGGAATGCTGACTTTACATCCATCTGATGTATTTTCCACTTATTTTGGGCTGCCAAAGAAATTATTAGTCTTATGGTTTCTAAACGTGCAACAGGAGCAAATACCTCATCATAGTCAATGCCACTCTTTGACTATAACCTTTGCAACAAGCCTCGCCTTGTATCTTTCAACTTCTCCTTTGGCATTCTTTTTCACCTTGTACACCCATTTTACACCGATTGCTTTATGACCTTTGGGAAGTTGAGCAAGCTCCCAAGTGTCATTTTTCTTGATGGATTTAATTTCTTCATCCATTGCATCTCCCCATTTCTTATTTTGAGTAGCTTCTTCAAAGTTCACGGCTCGCTCACAATCCGCAAAAGGACAAAATAGGGTGAGGTTTTCGAGCTTATCGATTACCTCAGAGCTCTCCCAGGCTTCTTGCACGCTCTTCATTTCTCTCGACTAGGAAAGATGGTGGTGATTGCAAAAATGATGGTGATGTTGGTGGTGTAATGGGTTCTTCTCCGATTGCTCAACAATTACTTGTTCATCATCTTCAAATTCAGAACGAAGTTGTAATCTTTGGCATGTGTACCCCAATCCCATTCGCCTTCTTCATCAAAGATAACATCTCGATGGTGATTATCTTCCCATTGATGGGGTTATATAGTTTGTAGCCTTTGGAGTTATTGTCGAGTAGCGATGAAGATGAACTTCTCGCTTTTATCATCCAACTTGCTTCTTTGTTCATCTGGTACATGTACATGAGCTATGCTTCCAAAAACTCTTAAATGAGAAATACCAGGCTTTCTCCCATTCCATGCTTCTTGTGGTGTCTTACCCCACACGCTTCTTGTTGGTGAGCAATTTGACGGATAAACCGCACACGCCACGCCGCCGCCTTAACTCCTTTGGCATTTTCTTGCTTTTGAGCATACTTCGTACCATGTTGAGAATGGTTCGATTCTTTCTTTCTCGCAACTCTATTCTCATTGGGGGATCGGGAACGATGAAGTGGTCGTCGAATTCCATTTGCTTCACAAAACTCTTGGAATTCCTTCAAGTGAATTCTCCTCGATCAGTTCTCATGGCTTTAATGTGAAGACCACTTTCTTTCTCCGCGCCTTAAACTTTTTGAATGCTTCAAACACTTCGACTTCTCGCTTCAAGAAATAAACCCAAGTTTTTCTTGAAAAATCATCAATGAATAGTAGAAAGTAATTACTTTTACCGAATGAATTTGGCTTGATAGGACCACAAACATCGGCATGTATGAGCTCAAGTGGCTTTTGGGATCCGGAGTTTGACTCTTTTGGAAAGCTTTGCTCGAATTGCTTCCCAAGTAAACATCCTTCACAAAGTCGATCGGGATGGCCGATACAAGGTAAACCTCTCACCATATTCTTCTTGGATAGTAACTCGAGTCCTCCAAAGTTGAGATGTCCAAATCTTAGATGCCACAACCATGATGAATCTTTATAGCACATCTTGAGACACTTTGCTACATCGGTTTGAATGTTGAGCGAGAAACATTATATTTCTTGACATGGGTACCCCGGCAATCAAGTTATTCATATTGTCTCTTATAGAAAGGTTATTGTCTTTCAAATGAATATCATAACCTTTCTCTAAGAGTTGTCCTGCACTCAAAATATTTGTTTTCATGGTGGGTACATAATAAACATTAGAAATAAATTGATGCCTCCCATCTTTCAAGCGAATAAGGATTGTACCTTTTCCTTTTACGGTTACTTTAGAATCATCACCGAAAGAGACATTGCCACTTACAGATTCATCAAGTTCTATGAACATTGTTCGTCTCCCACACATATGATTGCTAGCACTGTATCAGGTACCATGTGTCATCTTGACCTTCACCGTTATCGTTTCGTGCTAGAAGCAAAACATTAGCACCATCTTCTTTCTTTTCTTCCACCAAATTGGCTCTCTCATTAACTCGAGTATTGGGATTTCTACAATCTCGGCGTAATGACCAAACTTTTGACAATTATAACATTGAACTTGAGATTTATCATACCTCGAGTATGAATTTCCTCTTCCACGGCCTCTTGTGGAACTTTCTCCTGCATATAGTTGTTGTTGAAATTATTATTTGAATTCCAACCTCGTCCACGACCTCGACCTCTTCCTTGTCCACGACCTCTTCCACGTTGACTTCCACACATTATTGTGGAAGTTTTCTTCATTCTTGGTTTCTTTGGACTTCTGTCTTAAGAAGTTGATCTGCAACACCCTTTTTCTTCTTCTTTTCTTCATGGGCTTGCAGTGAACCAAGAAGTTGTTCAATTGTCATAGTTTCGAGGTCTTTAGTTTCCTCGATGATAGTTGTAATACTATCAAAATTTGCATCCAAAGATCGTAAAATTTTCTCCATAATGACTACATCTTCTAGTTTTTCACCATTTCTTTTTAGTTGATTAGAAACGGTCAAAACTCTAGAAAAGTAATCGAAACAAGTTCACCTTCTTTCATTTGTAGTGAATCAAACTCTCTTCTCAATGTTTGTAGTCGTACCTTTTTAACTTTCTCTTCTCCCTTGTAAGAGACTTGGAGCTTATCCCACACTTGTTTAGCAGAGGTAGCACTTGAGATTTTCTCAAAGCCATCATCATCTAAAGCTTGGTAGATGAGGAAGAGAGCCTTCTTGTCTTTCTTTCTCGAGTCCTTCAAACTATCCTTTTCTGTAGAGGATAGTGTTGACTCATCTTTAGTTTCTTCATAACCTTTTTCCACGACTTCCCATACGTCATGTGCTCCGAGAAGTGCCTTCATTTTGATACTCCAGTTTTCAAAGTCGTTTCCCTTAAGTTGTGGAACTTGGAATGATGCCACACTCGCCATGTGAATTGAAGATTATGACTAACAAATGGACTTAAAAAAAAAATCTTGGAAATTTTTTTTTTACTTGGTCAACGGTCAACCCTTGGTCAACTCACGGTCAACTATCAACTTGACTTGGTCAACTCTATGAGTTGATTCAATACTCTCAACCTGATCTCACTATGTATAAAATCTCAAGAAATTTTTTTCTGATGTGGAAGATCGATCAAAGTTCGCAACCACAGAAAGAGCATACTTAGAATTTCACGAGATTTTACAACCGTGGCTCTGATGCCACTTTGTTGGAAATTTACCACTCAAAAGACACAATTTTATTGATCACTCAAATATTACAAGACACACCTCACCACAACTTCACTTAAACTCAAATATTACTTAGAAGCTTTGCTTCTCACTCACTTGTTTTTCTTTCTTAACTTGATATAAAATGAACTAACAACATCCCCTATTTATACTAAAACTTCAACTAAATCAATGGCTAAGATTGATTCTCACCAACCTTGATCCAATGGTCATCTTTTATTTCCATCTACCACATTCACCTACCACACCAACAACTTAAAATCAACTAACAAACTCAACTACCACAATTAAACATAAAATAAGTTTATATTTCAACATTTATACCCTTATATTATTAAAATATTATTTTAGCATTTCTTTTCTTTATGAAAAGGCCTAATTGTCCATACTCTTATTTTTAAATTAATTTAACTGCATAAAATTCATGTATTAATTTTCTTTTTGGAAAAATTATTTGCTATTTATTAAATTTAATATAGTTCATATTAAATAACTACAATGTGTTTTCTGTTAACTAATATATTATATAATTTTAAATTTATGATGAACAAAAAATTAAAAGTATTAATGATTCGCTAATAGAAAATATCATTTTAAATTACTCTATAATAGGGACTGAATTAAAGCTAAATAATTAGCAACTAAATGGAAAATACAATGAATATTAAATAAATTTAATATTAAGTATTAATTATTCAAGTTGTGAGATTTAATTTAAAAAATAAGTATAAGTTTATTAATATTAAATACTTTTAAAATATTTTGTCATTTTATTAAAACTAAGTGCAAGAACAAGCCTCACAGTACAATGCTTGATAATCGGGCTAAAGGTTTCAAAATAATCCATGTCTGCTGTTTGTTGGAATCCCCTGGCAACCAATCAAGCTTTAAATCTATCAATCGAACCATCATGCTTATATTTCACCTTAAACACCCACTTATTCGTAATGACGTACATTCATATTTGTATTAAAGGAAACAAGATCCCAAGTGTCTTTGACTAATTAAAGCATCATACTCCACTTTCATCACCTCCTTCCATCGAGGATCGACGAAGCATGTGAGATAGCGAGATGACTCCAAAACAGGGGATGGAACTGTGATGGTGGAATATATAATGGGTTTAGAAATACCAAGTTTAGACCTAGTGATCATATGATGAGAGGAATAAGGAGGAATGGGAGCCTGGGGAGAGGAAATTGGGGCAAAAGAAGGGGAAAGAGGGGAGGAAACACTAGTACAAGAGGATGGACTCGTAGGTGAAATGAGAGGTAATCGAACATGGAGTTTGATGCCGGGAACATCCAATGAAGTGGGAAGCACTGAAGTTGAGGAGACACATTAAGATGTGGTGGAAGAAAAAGGAATTATTTTGGAGGAGGAGGAAACTTTGGAGGACGAAGGAGAAAACAACTCATTGTAGAGAAATTCTAACTCATTAAACTCAATCAGACTGGTAACATAGACTCTACCAAGAGCAAGACATTTGTATCCTTTGTGGGACTCGAGAATATCAAAGGAAAATGCACTTAGAAGTTCTATATTGAAAGTTGGTGTTATGATAAAGCCTTAGGTATGGAAAACAAGAGCGACCAAAGACTTTTAAGAAGAGATAGTCCAGACTGACTTGATCCTTGAAAAGCATTTGATATAGAGAAGAATAATGAATAACAACATATGTGAGCTTATTAATAAGAAACACAACGAGGAGAAGGCATGCCACCAATACTTAAGAGGTCAACTAGATCGAGCAAACATGGATAATCCCATTTCTACAATATGAAGATGCTTTCTCTCAGCCCGCCCATGTTGTTGATGAGCATGAGGGCAAGGGTATCTAAACCGAATGCCTAATGAAGCAAGAAAAGGAACAAAATACCTATATTCACCACCCCAATCAGTTTGAAGGCATTTTTGGTAGTGAATTGCCTTTCAACAAAAGACATTTTTTTGGTAGTGAAATGGACAAAGACATTATGAGCTTGATTTGAGTTTCAAAGGAAAATCCAAGTGAATCGAGTAAAATCATCAACAAAGTGAATGTAGTACTTGTATCCCTCAATAGACTAGACATGTGAAGGTCCCCAAAGATTAGAGTGAACTAACTGGAACGGAGCAAAGTGGTTTTCGTAGGATGAGACAGATGTTTTTGATGCATTTTTACCAAGCTTGCAAGCTTCACAAAACTGAAAATTATTGAAATGTGCCTTTTTATTTAGTAATTTGAGTACATGAGACAAGACTACATGTGAAGGATGACCAAACTTTCTATGCCACATATTATTATCTGTGAAACTACTAGAAAGAGAATTCACATTATTACAAGTCGAACAGATTTAACAATCAAACAGAAAAAAAGGTTCAGAATGAGTAATTTGTAAAAATGAAATAGGGTACAATAGGCAGGCGGGGATGAACATGCATTCTGAGGAGACTTAAGATGGGACAAGTTGAGCTCGTACAAGCCATCTTTAAGTTCCCCTCTCACAGAGTCCTAGAAGTTTTGAGGTCCTTGACAAGGAAACAATTGTGATAAAATTCAATTAACACATTGTTATCCTTTGTGAATTGAGAAATACCTAGAACATTTTTGGTAATATGTGGAACATAAAGAATGTTATTTAAGTAAAGATGTATAGGATGAAAGACAAGGTAATGGAGATGCACCAATATGAGAAATAGAGAGTTTGGACCCATTACAAACTACAAGCTTGTATGAGCCTTGATAGACAAATTTGACCGAAAGGTTCTTCAGATCAGCAATAACATGTGTGGTCGCACCACCATCGAAGTATTAATTTGGATCGAGAGATGAAGATGAACCAGAAACGGTAAAATGAGCCTATGGAGAATCAGAAGAAGATGTACCATTAGGAGCAAATGCAGGGCCAATGAAACTAATGTCAAATCTCTTGTAACATTTGAGTGCAAATTTAAAGACTCAATTCGTGTTGTTAGATTCACAACCACAAACTCATAATCATTTCCCAAGCTGCCAAGTATATACAAAACCAACTCATCATCACTTATAATATGACCAACAAAATTCAGATCATGCGCCAAGGACTTCATCTTGAGCATGTAAGAGTCAATACTAAGATCACCTTTCTTAAAAGTTTGAAGCATAAAACGAAGTTGAAGTGCACGAGCCTTTGACTATGACTGAAACAATTTTTCGAAAACTACCCAGACTTTTTGCAGCTGTGGCGCAGTGATTTACATGACCGAGCATTGATTCACTAATAGAGCTTAGCATCCAGCTAAGTTGGTATTGATCCTTGCGCATCTAACTGATGTACTCCATATTGAGGCAGTGATCAATGCAATCAGAGGAAGTCGGAGAAGAGTACTGCGGAGGAACAACTATTGTTCCAAACATGAAACCTTCAAATCCATGAGCTCGCACAGTAGAAAACACCTGAGCTTTTCCAAAAAGTGTAAAGAACAAAGCGATACCTGCACTGAATAGTAAGGAACAAAGACTAAACGATGTTATCTACCTGGAAAATTCAAAAAAACAAACAACTCAACTGTATTGTTATGACTGCAGTACTTAAAGTAATCAATAAAAAGTCAAATATATGGTTTTTAGCCTTAAAAAAATCAGAACATTATTCGAAACAATATAATGGAATCTACATACCTTGGACAGACTTTCTAAAAGCATTTCAAAGAAAAGATCAATCCCAACATTTCCAACATCCCCTGTCTGTTGCTCACCAAAGATATTACCAAAGCCTCTAATGCCCATGTCTCTTTCTGCAAGTTGAAAACCTTGGCCAAGATCTCGACATTCTTCTAGAGCCAAAGTGCAAATGTTTAAACAAAATAAGAAACACGAAAATAACTGCAAAAAGGTGAATTGAGGACAGAAAGTCTACTAATATGAAGGTAAGATAGCAACATATGACTTGTATAAGCTCACGATAGTAGAAAACTTAAGAGGAACATACAAGTGCCTGATCAGAAAGCAGTGACTTATTCGGGTAAAATAAGAATGCATGAGCCTCTTTATCTTCTCGGCGCATCCTTCCACGCAGCTAGACAATAAAGTATGTAATTGTTTGGGAATATCCAACAAAGAGAGACTAAATCATTAATCATGCAACCTATGATAGGATATCAGAACAAGGCAACAAGCAATGATAGGATATCAGAACAAGGCAACAACCAGCCTAATAAATTTTTATTCAGACTTTTAGAGTTGAAAATTGCTGGTTAATGTTGGATATGCACTATATGAAGTTTCTCGTTGTTGGATGAAAGAGCCAAATCTGCATATCAGATACAGAAAATACGTCTTAAACATTCCAGTATTTCAAGGTAAAAGACTTTCTCAGCTGACAAATCTACACAGTTTGTAAACTATCTAAACTCATATTCAAGATTTGAGTAAAATAAAGAAAAGCTGTGAGAACATCCAATTCCCTGAATTTTATCTTTTTCAAAATTCACTGCCTATCTCAAGACAAAAACTCTTGAGAATTGAGCATTGGGATAGGTTTCTTGGAATTGGACCAAACAAGGACTTATTAGCAAACCGATTTCTTGAGAAATTATGCAATTAAAATATTGTTTTCGAGAATCATGGTTCTAAGGAGAGATTACCTATATGTGGTGAAAGAGATCCCACCATTCCTTGAGATTGCAAGTTTATCACGAAAACTCTTCCCATCTACAAAAAATGTGTTATTTGATTCCATGAGTTCAAAATATAAACTGCCTGAAATACTTAAGGCGTTAGGATCCCGGTTCCTGGTGGAGGAAACGTCTACAGTGGAGATAGCCTGTGAGAAAAGACAAAGAGAGTGAGGGAGGAAAATAGAGAGGACGACGTGAAATTGGGCAAAAAATAAAATAACTCTACATTAGACACTTTTCTGTGAACTTCGTGGAATTAAACATCCTTCCCTTAATGCATAATCAAAAGAGTAACTACATCTTGTACCAATAAAAGAGAAAAGAACTAACCATACCATAAGTATGTAAAAACAACATGAATAGAATCAAGGGATTAACAATTAGCACACATAAGCCTCCTGTACCTCCAACATATTATAATCAGGACCACAACATCCTTCATTATTAAAGCCATGATATTCCGATAAAAAAAAACCCATGATATTCATCACATTAATGAATCCTGAGTTTTCAGTCCTGCCATTATAGAAGAAAACCATCTTTAGAGGTTCTCCTTGAGAAAACTTAAACTAATTAAGCTTCAACAAAACCAACTAAATGAAAACAAGGGGAAAAAGGAAACTATTATATTATTCAGAACCAAAGAAAATAAGAACCAAACTCAGCTGCCATAATTTTTTTAAATAAAAATGTGGATTTCAATTAAAAATAAAAACCCCGAACTAAGTTTCGTTCCTATTTGAAAACCCTACAATTAGTTTGATGTGAAAAAACACACAAACAATGAAAGTTTCATCAAAAATTTCATACTCAATGGCACCAAAAGCAGATAAAAAGGCCAGCTGAGAAAAAGCCCGCCGCCGAGAAAGCTCCAATTTCTGAGAAGGCCTTGACTGAGAAAAAACCCATGGCGGGTAAGAAGCTCCCGAAAGAAGGCGTCGCAGCCACAGGGGACAAAAAGAAGAAGCGGGTGAAGAAGACCACGAAGACCTACAAGATCTACATCTTCAATGTGTGCTGAAACAAGTCCACCCAGACAGGCATCTAGAGCAAGGCAATGGACATGGTTGTGAGGCTTGTGTTGCCCGGGGATTTGGCCGAGCACACGTTTTTTGAAGGAAAAAAGGTCGTCACCAATCGATAGCTCTTGAAGAATATTGCATTGGTTAGGTTTTCTTAGGGGTGTTCATTTTTTGGATCAATAATTACATTCACCTCAAATTCAAATTTCATTCTTTCTTAAATTAGGATTTTCGAATTTTGAATCAAATTTCGAATATGAATATTCGAATCAAAGAATTTGGAAATTTTTCCGGATGAAATTCGAGTAGTGACTAGTGAGAAAGGCTTGAGTTCGACGAGCTACCGGGGGAAGGAGGGTTCAATTTCCGACCATGTTTAGTTGAGGCGAGCTGCTGTCGGAAGAAGGGCTTGAACAAGTTGTTCGAGCAAGAAGGGTTTTTTGGCTGAGAAATTTTTTTTGACTGAGAAGTTTCTAAGTGTTCAAGAAGTGAGATGGTTAATTCGGGGGATCCTCTCAAAAAAATATTAATTTGGGAAAAGTAATTTATTTTTATTTTAAAGTGATAAATATTGAGTAATAACATCTAATTTAAACAAATGATGTTACTAGTGATGTTATAAACCAATAAAGGGTGGACAAAGACATTTGTTGGAATAACCAATTTTAAAGTTGATGTTATAAAGCAAGAAAGTGGTGGTCAAAGACATCAGCTCTTAAAAACGATGTGTAATAGCGAAACAATCCGCTCATACACATCATTTCACTTAAAACATGATGTAGAGTATAAGACATCATCAAATTCGTGAAAGTGATGTCTTTGAGCGTTTTTCTTATAGTGTGAGGCAAAGACATAACAATAGACATGGGAGAAGAATCCATGGGAAACAGAGAAGAAGAAGAACGAAAGATGAGCAGAAAAAAATTAGGTCACCGGAGAGGACCTAGCTCTAATACCATAACAAATAGTGAGAAAACAAGCATAGAAAATGTAAACTGTATATTGAATGATAGGTTCAGGTAGTGTGTGTATAATATACAGGTGTGAGAAATCGTCTGCTAACTAACTAACTGTAGATGTAACTGAATAACTAACTATCTAACTAAACTTAACACTCTATTAATGTTTTTTTTTGTTTTGTTTTTTTGAGGGAAACACTCTATTAATGTTAAGTTCTTGCATATCTATAAGGAAGAGAATGCAGTTGCAAATCATTTAGCAAATATCTCTCTTCAGCAGCATTTATGTTCTACGTATGAGTTTATTTAGTTTTCCTACTTCTACTCACAAGCTTGCTGCTTTAGGTTACATGCCTTAGTTTAGGTGTGGTAACTTACTCGACTAGGATTTTATTTCTTAGTTATTAAAAAAGTTATTTTTTAGTGAAAAAATACTTTAAATGTGGCAAAAACATATTTAATAAATACTCTACTTTATAAAAAGGCCATAAAATATATAGGATAAAATGTTTTTTATCATTATATATTCTTTAGAATGATTTTAAATTTCACTCTACTTATGTTGTGCTGCATTTAGCTAAAGCATTTTGTTTAAATATAGTTCATAACTTGTTTTCTTTTTATATTAAAATATCATATTATGGTTTACTATTTTAAATATTATTATTTAAATATTATTTAATTTCTTAATATAAAATAAGATTTTATTTTTAGATAGTGTATTGAATTTACCGTACTGTATCCATTTATATACTTATCGTCTCACTATCTTTATACCATGTTTTAACTGTGTAAGTGCAATATATGTACGTTGTTAATATTTATTCCATCTTGTAGTTTAAAACAACTGGAATTAGCTCTCACAAAGGTCAAACCCTTAAAAATACCGTAAACTAATTTTGCATTCTTGATTGTGCATGATGGGATTGCTTCCAATCAAGTAGTTTAGTTGTTACTTTTAACCATACTTATGTCATGAGGTGCCCCGGCCTTGTGCCTATTATATGGGCACATTTATGTTTCCTATCAAGGTTGATCTTCCATTAGTGTACTTATTAATCTTTGTAATATTATAAGCTCTAAAAGAAATAAATAATTTGAATTAGTTTTCGTGGTATAATATGATATACTTTTATTATTCTTGTCTTTCTCCTTCGTACTAAAAATTTTCAACTTCTCTCCTAAGCTAAGTATTATATGCGAAATAAACTATATTAAGTGCACGTGTGTGTGTGTATATATATATAGGGATTTATTTTTCATTTCAGGTGTAATGAGATATTAATTAGCAAAGAATGTAACTTTGCATACAAAAATTGTGACAATTGTTTATTCCAATGATAATGCACAATTTTATTTATTATGTAACAGTAAAAGTACATCAACCATATGCCAAACATCCTCCAAAATTCAATAGTTCATCCCATGAAAATATATAGTTCTCCAAAACTAGAGCTTCTCATGATGTCTTCAGGAGTTAAGAGTTGATTTCCATGTGTCAAATCCAGTTTCTTTAAGAAGGTCGCAAGGCATGTGGATCAGGAGACGTCAAACGCTTATTACCTAGTATTTTTTATTCAGATGGAAGGTTACTAGGAATAGGTCATATTATTGAATATGTACATGAAAGGAAAGAAAAACTACATTATTATATTTGAGATATTTTTATTTTGAGGATGGAAATGGAAGTGCAATTAGGTTGCTTATTGATGAGATATTTGTAATGGAGTAGAACGGTGATCATGTAGATCTATCCAACATTGGGTGGTGGACGAGATCTACAAGGGTGGAGGAGGTGGTGACTAACGTGGAGGTGGTGGTGGAGATGGGCAGAATATTGGGAGAACTATAGGTAATGGAGGTAAAGTTGGAGGATACACAATGCATAGACGCGGGCGTGGTGGTGGCGGGGGAGAAGGAGGTGGAGGAGGTGGTGACGGTGGTGGGGGAGGGGATGGAGGTGGAGGTGGAGGAGGGGACGGAGGTGGAGGTGGTGATGGCGGTGGAGGAGGGGATGGGGGTGGTGGTGGAGGCGGTGGAGGTGATGGAGGTGGTGGTGGTGATGGTGGGGGCGGTGGAGACCTAGGTGGAGGTGGTGGAGATGGACAAAATATTGGGAGAGGTATAGGTAACGGGGGTAAAATTGGAGGATATACTATGCATGGTGGCCTTATAATTATTTGAGCATTAGTAGTTGCAACCAACGTGGAAATTAGCACTGCTACAACCCACAAGTTGAGTTCCATATTGTTTGCTTCTATTACTAAGCAAACAAAAGATTCACCCTTAATTCAATGGAAAAAAAAAGATGAAATTTTCTCATATATATAGGCATCAAAGGGCCAATTCTAGAAATATTAAGTTCTTGTGCATACTTTCCCTCATTTAGGTTTCTCATAGGTTATTAATCAAAGTTAGGTCAGTTTATTAATATTACTTATTTTATTTTCTATTTTACAGTTTGCAACTTCATTGTAAATTTATCATCTAATTGAAAATATAAACCTTAGGGCATATGATTGTCAATATATATCTCAAAAGGATTTACTTTACTGGCATACGTACTATATATTGATATCATATATATATTTAAAACAATTTGTTATCAGGGAATATTTTTTTTTTTTAAAAACAATCTGGGCTATAATCTGTGATGCTTCATCTCACCTGAGCTAAAAAGTAAGAAAACAATACATTATATTTTTATGAAAGATTCATGTGTGCATCTCCATAATTAGATGGTTTTGGAAACAATTTACAATTCAACGGTTTCGGAATTAAAGCTGAGGCAAGACAAATCATATTAGATTAAAAATCCAATATGTGTACTTTACATTTGATATTCATTTCTCATTAAACGAAATATGTGAAACACTTATTTATTACTTTAATTTTGTTAACAACGGCTTCACAACCTGCAATATTATTTTTTTCCTAAGCAATCTAAGATTTTGTATATGTTTGAACTAAATATAATTACCACGAATATTGAGATCTGTAAGTCAGTCAAAGGAAATAGGCTATATATGAAATATATATATATATATATATATACATATATACATATATATAGGGATTGGTTCAAATGAGACCAATCCTTTAGGTTAGTCCATAAGATCACACTTATGGACTATTGATTTAAAATTTTGGATGGTGTATATCATTTTAGTTAATTTAGGCTTATAAGGGTATAATTGTACTTTTATATTTAATTGTTGTGTTAATTCGACGGTTATTAGCTAGTTTTAAGGAAACATAATCCTACCTTTTCAGTTACCCAATTTTTACGGAGGAAAAATCATCCACTTCAAACGTTTTTTTCAAAATTGATACTTCTTTCCGCCATATTTGTGAACAGTCATTTTATTGTATACGACTTGTATGCTTAGTCGTGTTTTATTGTATATTTGGTTCAGTTAATTTGTATACTTGGTTCAGTGGAATCGTATTTTTAGTTATATAAGTAGTTTAGTCAGTAGTTTAGTGAATTTGTATACTTCGTTTTGTGGATTTGTATACTTAGTTCAATGGAATTGTATACTTAGTTAGATAACTAATTCAGTGGAATTGTGTATTTAGTTCAGTGTAATTGTATACTTAGTTAAATGTTTTTGTATACTTAATAATATTTTAATGTATAGTTAGTTCAATGTAATTGTATACTTAGTTAAATGTTTCTGTATACTTAGAAATGTTTTAATGTACAGGTAGTTTAGTATAATTGTATACTTATAATAGTTAATTGTTTATGCATATTTAGTAATGTTTTAATGTATATTTAGTTTAGTGGAATTGTATACTTTTCATTAATTGTTGCATGATTCTATTGCCATATTTGAATAACTGGCAGGTTCGAATGGGAAGGGAGAGAAAGAAAAGGTGAATCGCTTAATTATGGGGACGTGATCAATACAAGATCACGTCCCTAATTTTTAGGAAGCGGTTACTATATTTAATTTCATAGATTCCTATTTTACCTCCTCTAATTTATACTTTCATATGAATTGTTGTCTAGATTTGTTTATATCTTGGCCAATGATTTATTTTTTTGATGGTGTAGATTTGGTCATATGGTCTTACCTAGGAGAGTGGTCTCACAGGATCCCCTCCCTATATATATATATATATATATATATATATATATAAACTAGATCTTCTAAGTATCTCGTTATATAACTTCTAATTAACAATTGATCAATTAACAATTTTAAATACAAAATATAGTGTAAAATCAAGATTGTTGTTAAATCAAAAGATGCATGTACTAGATCATATTATCAATCAAAGTTGAAAATAAAATGCATAGGAATTGAACTTTAACGTTTTCATATTGTCAAGAATGTAAAGAGGTGCTACATTTTAATTATTCAAAGTTGACTAACTAGTAGAGTTGCCAATTTTCTCATCCTTCCAAAATGTACTGTTCCATTGACCTTATCATTTAATTAATTAGCTTCTTTTTTTCAATCAAAGCTAGGAAAGTATCAATAAGATATAACAAGAATATATATGTTCAACTCTTACATCTGGAAGCAGTACGTACAACAAGATTTTTGTAAGGGCCGACGGGTAGTATATTATGAAGTAAATCAAGAGGGATTGATTAATCGATCTCTTTCTAGATGATAAATTAATCTTACAAAAATTTATAATTCTTACATGAATAATTTGTTTAACCTTTTTGTAAGCGGATCAATGAAATTAAGCAGTTTATAGTTATTAACAAAATAGTACGCTTACATTTGCTATTATTTATTTTTTCGTTGTTTTTTTAATGTGATAACTGATGAAGAAAACTATCAATAACTATCTACATTAATGCAATGAGGTTTTTGCCTTTGTGAATTGTGATGGCTCAAATATTGGGATTTCATGAATGTACCAATAAATTTACATATTGTGTGTTCATGAGTAATGTCGTAAAGTTACATTGTGAATTATGCGATCATTTATACAGATAACGTGTTGGATCTACGACTCATTTATGATCTTGCGCAGATAGTACTTTATTTTATCTATTGTGATAGGGCATAACTATATATATATATATATATAGGATTTAGTTCAAATGAGACCACCCTCCTTAGGTGAGACAATGTGGACTCATCTTACCCATTGATCATAAAAAATGAAGGGTAATTAGACATCAAATAATGCATATTTAGTTATTTTGTTGTTATTATTTTACGAAAACAAGACATAATTGAATATAACGTACTGCATATGTAGTTATACTACACTGCATAAATAGGTTCAATATAATGTATATTTAGTTATGCAAATGTGATGCTGCTTTTGCAAATTATAAAAATGGGATGTTACATAATGTACTGCATATTTAGTTATTCCACAATGCATAGATAGTTTCTAGATAATAAATAGTTAGTTGATTTTGTTGCATAGTTTATGACGTCTTGCATAGTTGGATATACTGTACTACATATTAGTTTTTTTTACGCTGCATAGATAGGTTTCAGATAATGCATATTTAGTTGAGTTTTGTTGCATATTTAGTTTTCGAACTCACTGTTCGTTATTTCTCTGTAATATTGCACCGATTTTTTTGTTTTTTCTCTATAATTTTCATGAACTGTAATTTTCGAGTTCTTCACAGTTTTCTTTATTTGCGCTAATGGAGGAATGAGAGAGAGAGAGAGAGAGAGAGAGAGAGAGAGAGAGAATACGTGAGATTGGGAAATTGGGAGATGTATGAGAGAGAAAGAGATTTGATTCCATTTTGTAACTAACTTGTTATGATATTTTACCCCACTACCCTTATATTGATTAAATTAATATTTTAATATATTTTTTATCCATTAAATCATACCCATTGATTAATAGTGGGGATGGTTAAGATTAATCCATTGTGTCTCACCTAGAGACATGGTCTCACTTGATCCTCCCTATATATATATATATATATATATATATATATATATATATATAAATATATATATATATAGGGAGGATCCTTTGAGACCACCCTCCTAGGTTAGTCCATAAGACTAAATCTACACCATCCGAATAATAAATCAATGGCCAAGATATATTACAATATATACAGCATTTCATAAGTAAGTATACAACAGAATGGATAAAATAGGAATCCGAGAAAATCAAATATAGTAACCGCTTTCTAAAAATTAGGGACGTGATTTTGTATTGATCATGTCCCCATAATCAAGCGATTCACCTTTCCTTTCTCTCCTTCCCATTCAAACCTGCAAATTATTCAAATATGGCAACAAAATCGTGCAACAATTAATGAAAAGTATACAATTACACTAAACTAACTATACATTAAAACATTACTAAGTATACATAAACAATTAACTAAGTATACAATTACAGTAAACTACATGTACATTAAAACTTTACTATGTATACAGAACTATTTAACTAAGTATACAATTACATTGAACTAACTATACATTAAAATAATACTAAATATATAGAAACATTTAACTAAGTATACAATTACACTGAATTACTTATATAACTAAGTATACAATTCCATTGAATTAAGTATACAAATCCACATAACTAAGTATACAAATTCATTAAACTACTTATTAAATTACTTATATAACTAAGAATACGATTCCACGAACCAAATATACAAATCCACCGAACTAAATATACAATAAAACATGACTAAGTATACAAGTCCACTTTGAACTAAGTATACAATAAACGATCGCTCACAAATATGGCGGAAAGAAGTATCAATTTTGAAAAAACGCTTGAAGTTGATGAGTTTTTCTCCCTAAAAATCGGGTAAGCGAAAAGGTAGGATTATGTTTCCTTAAAAATAGCTAATAATCGTCCAATTAACATAATTAATTAAATATAAAAGTACAATTATACCCTTATATGCCTAAATTAACTAAAATGATCTACATCATCCAAAATATTAAATCAAGAGTCCATAAATGTTCTTATGGACTAACCTAAAGGGATTGGCCTCATTTGAACCACACCCCTCCTTATATGAGATGGTGGGGATTTATTATATCCGTTGGATTGGTTGTTTGGATAGGCCAGATTTATTTCCTCATTTTAGGCAATTAGTTAATGCAGGGGGTCAAATTGGTAATTTATTTATTTTCAATTTTTTAATTAAGGGCATATATGTCTTTTATTGACGAGTTTATGCTAATCAGATCCGTCGAAATCGCAAATGCAATTCAGATCCCTCCTTTTCTTCTCTCCCCGTCTATCCTTTTTCAACCCTAATTGATCCGCTTCAGCAATTTATTTATTGATTATAGAATTTAGTCAGTCTCTTTCCTCGTCAATTTTGGGTTGAGTCGATTCTTTTTATTTTCCCTGAATTTATTTGATTTAAATATGTCTGGGATGAAATCTTCGGGCCGGTTCTTCACGATCGGGCTGGTAACATCGTGGTATTCATCCAATTCTTGGTGGGTTATGTTGAGTTCTCTTTTTAATTAATTGCAAAATTCTTGGTGCTTCTTTATCGGTATTCTGTTTGGTTTAGGTCTTGTATTGAAGTTCTTTTTGGATCGACTACTACGGGTTTTGATTGGCATGGATGGACTGTTTTGATTGGCCTAGATTCTGTTCCTAATATTGGTTAGTGATGGTAATTTGGTGTCAAGGTGTGGGGGAATTGCATGGATTGTAAATTGTGGGTTTTATCTAGGGGATGGAAAACCCTTTTTAACTCTGCTAATTTTGACCCAAATCTTGAAATTTTTTTAGAAGTAGTTTGTGTAGTTTCTAGGGTTTAGTTATATTCGATTTTTCTAGAGATTTCGATTGCTATTAATTTCATGGTTAGTTTGTGTTTTCGACTTTCGACTTCGATTTTTCTGGATATTATTCCATTGTTTTCTTAGTTGAGTTTTAGTGGTTACTTAATACAATATTGTTGTTTAGTGCAGTACATTTTTGTGTATGTCTTCAACATAGTTTAACTTCAATTGTAGTTGTATAATACATTTTTAATGTATTTGTCATTAAATGTTTGTGTCGGGTTAGAATAATTTTACTGTATTTTATCATTGCATTTTGTTGAATTGGAATGATGATATTTTCTTTGTCTTCTTAATTGCAGTTGCTAATTTGTGAAGATGGCTAGAGGACTACAAAAAAGACAGCTTAATATTGGTGGTACGAGTAGTGGGGCGGGGGAAGCAAATGCTCAGCCTAAGAAAAGGAGAAGGGGCAGTCGTGTTGTCAAGAATTTGTGAATGTTGTATAATTAGTGCAGTTTTACTGCGTATATAGTATTAGAATGTTGTATAATTAGAGCAGTTTTACTGTATAATTATTATTAGAATGTTGTATAATTAGTGCAGTTTTACTGCGTGCATATTATTACAATGATGTATAATTAGTGCAGTTTTACTGTGTAATTAGTATTAGAATGTTGTATTAGAACGTGTTTAATTCTTCCAAATAATTTAGGATGATATACAGTGTACATACTAAGTCAATAAGAACGTGTTTAATCCTTCCAAATAATATTGTTTATTCATTTTAACATTCTTTGTGTGGTTAAGAGCGTTGTCTTTGTATAAATGTCGAAATTTCACTGTACTATATTTTTATTTCACTGTGTATTGAAGTGCATTTATTTTATACAAAAAAATAAGATCGTGTTTGATCCTTCCAAATAATTTAGGATGATATACATTATATATACTAAGTCGATAAGATCGTGTTTAATTCTTCCAAATAATACTGTTTATTCACTTTAATATTACTATGCGGTTAGGGCATGTTTACTGTATAAAAATCGAGTTTCACTGTACTATATATATTATTTCACTGTGTATTGAATTGCATCCTACAATTTAGGAAACGTTGACTACATGGGTTCGAAATTTCAGTATTGTTTGCCCTTTTTTGGGCTCTATTAGGTTTGATTTGGTAAGATTTTATTGCCATTATTTTGTGTTTATCACATCCTACAATTTAGGAAACATTGACTACATGGTTGGTTATTTTCTTAATTTATCAATTATACCCTTACTACTTACAATTAATAATTATTAATATAAATAATACCTATTAAATTTGGACCCTCAATTGCGATATTTCAATGGCTTGGATAAATCCCCACTGTCTCATATAAGGGGGGTGTCCCATTTGAACCATCCCCTATATATATAGTGACATGTGGTATGGTATTTTTGTAATCCCCACTGTCCCATTTCAACTAAATATACATTTCAGAGTTGAAATCCGTTAGACGGATCCTAAACCCAAACTCAATGACATGTGGTATGGTATTTTTGTAATATAATATTCTAGTGCGTGGGGATATTTTTGTAATATTAGATAGTGACATAGTATCACTAGGGCCATTAAAAGTATTAGTTTTTTCCTTGAAAAGTATTAGTAGTTCATCTAAAAAGTATTAATAGTTTCCTTGAAAAGTAATTTAGTAGTCCTCTTGAAATGTATATTTAGTAATTTCCCTGAAAAGTATTATATTTTCTCCTAAACAGTACTTAGTTGCCACCCTGAAAGTATTAGGTTTTCTTATAAAAAGTATTTAGTAGTCCCAAAAAATATTTGGTAGCTTCTTAAAGAGTATTAGTTTTCCTCTCGAAAAGTATTAGACTATTAATAGTACCTCTAAAAAGTATTAGTAATTCTTCTAAAAATATTAGTTTTTTCCCTTAAAGATATTTAGTAGTTTCCTTGACAATGATTAATTTTCCCAGATAAAGTATTAGTAATTCTTGTGTAAAGTATTAGTGTTTCCCCTAAAAAGTATTATTAGTAGTTATCTTCCAACTTTTCTTATTAATTTCTCAAAATTCAATGTCTTCCGATTTAGCTTAATTTCTTCAGTGAGTTTGCTCCATAGTGAAGAAAATATATATTTATACACTTAGGAAACTCATAGAATGACCTCAATGTCGATTGTGCATCAGCCGCAAGAAACAAAAATCAGGATTCAAGCTTTGAAATGAAATCTTCCCTCTCCCCCAGTCTTTTCCAATTAATGGTTGAGATCATAATCAGCAATTTCGGCAAAAATGAAATGGGCTTTTCTTCTCCTTAGTTGAACTACATGTAGGAGCACTTATCTTCCAAATATGGGATATGAAGGATCTGCAAATTTTGCCGACGCCTATTCGATTGGAGAAATCCCAAATTACGTGCTCTTCCCATCCATTCCCCAAAATTTCATAGTCAGGCCGGTGGTATCTTGCGGATGTGTGGTTGAGGAGAAGGGTCATGGCATATTGGCACATACGAGCGTAAATTTTGCCTTTCTTCTGAGGTTTAGACGGTCTAATGGGTAGACGGATCCAGCCTAATTGATCTATCCGACCCAGCGGCCCAGCAGAATATTAATATTTTTGGAGTATCAACTAATACTTTTCAGTGGGACAACTTTTTATTAGAAAAACTAATACTTTTTAGGGGAATTACTGAAAAGCTTTTACTGGAAAACTAATATTTTTTTAGTGAAACTATTAATACGTTTCACAGGGACTACTAAAACTTTTGACGGAAAAAACTAATAATTTTTAGGGATTATTAATATTTTCATGTGAACCACCTAATAATACTTTCCAGAGGGACTATTACATTTCAGATGAAAATCTAATATTTTTCAGCGCCCTCGTGATATTATAATTTATATCACTATCCAATATTATAAAAACTAATACTTTCAAGTGAACTAAATACTAATAAATTTCAGAGGGACTGTTAATATTTTCCAGATGGACTGCTAATATCGATATCTGCTAATAAAACAAAATCATCACCGGGTCAGGTTTTGGGATCCGTGTAACGGATTTTGACCCTTTAGACCGTCTGACAGAGATTTTTGTCTTTTTATTTTGGAAAATTTCCAGAAAATACCCACCTTTTGTGAAAAATGACTTTTCTATACTCAATGGACTTTTGTACGCTTCTTTTGACTTCTGTACGCCCAGGGGTAATTTGTTTTTGACTTTTTTACGCTTTCCTATTTTCTCTCTTCATCTTTATGTTACGGAACAGTTAGAAACAATTATGAAACAAGCTAGAAACAATTGAACAATATACATTATTTTAATTTATAATTTATTTTTGATTTTGCTTTTTTTTGATATTTTCTAGTCCAATTAAGTTTTCACAGCCTGTACTATGTTGATGAGTTTTTCGCTTCTTTTTTGAGTCTCTTTTTTCTTTTAAGTCTGTTGTTTTTGCATTCTTGTTTATGTGTTCTTATTGTTTTTTTTCCTTTTGCAATGTATTGATGTTTTGCATTATTATTTGAGGAAGAAGTTCAAATATGGAGATAGATAGTGTTGTGAATTTAGAATTTGATGTATTTGGTTATTTTTCCATTCTTGCTTATGTATTCTTACTGGGTTTTTTTCCTTCCTTTGCAGCATATTGATGTTTTGTTTCATTTTATTATTTGAGGAAGAAGTTCAAATATGATTATAATATTATGAATTTAGAAATATGATGTTTGTGGTTCAATAATTAATTATATAGGGTTTGGAAAAATAAAAGAAGTATGAGAAACATAAAAATATATGAGATTCGCTAATTCAATACTAAGGTTTAAAAAACCATGTATAACAATACTGAAATGAGTAAGAAACAATTATGAAACAATCTTGATATGGTTAAGAAACAATTATGAAACAATCTTGAAACATATTTGAATCATATTCGAAACATGCTTGAAAAAAAATTATAAATCAATAAAAGAAGTAACAAAATTATATTAGTGAAACATGTTCGAAACAATTCTGAAACAATCAGTTGAAGAAAATAACAAAAATGACCAGATTTTAGCTGTAACCATCAATTTCAATGCGACTCAGATCAAAGTTATTGCTTACTTTTGAATATTTTTCTTTTTCTGGTTTCTACTGTGATTTTCTACAACTAGTTTCTTCTTCTTCTTCTTCTTCTTCTTCTTCTTCTTCTTCTCCTTTTCTGCAATTTTTCTTCTTCTCTTCTTCTTATTCTTATTGCGATTTTGCTTTGTTCTTCTTCCTCTTTGATTGTTGTTGGATTTGTTTCTTCTTGTTGTTCTATTTTTTCTGTTTTGTTGTTGACGTTTTTGAGATCTATGTTGAAGATGATAAGATGAAGGGTATCTGCTGTGGAGAAAATAGATGAGCATATATGTTGTGGAGAAAATAGAGAGTGTGTATCTGCTGTAAAGAAGGGAGGAGCGTACCTGCTATGAAGAAAAGAGAAAAAGGGAATACATGTGAAGAAAGGGAGATGAGGCATATTTTCTGGAAAAAGAGGGAGAATGAAACGTATCTTCAAGGATTTTTACGAAAAGGTGGGCTAGTCGTGTCCTTATCTTTTTTTTGTTAGATTGGTCGGGTTGGTTATTGGGTCTCCATCTGACGGATTAGATCCATCAGACGGTCTCACAGGAGACCACATCATATATATATATATATATATATATATATATATATATAGTATTCAGTCAATATCCACAGTTTAAAAACACATATATGTATATCAATCCTTTAATTAGTGAATAATTTGGCATGATGATCCACCTTGATAATTCATATTTATGAAAATGTTCTTATGAATATATCAATGTTTAAAAACAGAAGCCTAATATTATTAATTTAATTTTAAAAAATAAAAGAGTTTATAGGCGTCAATTTTTAATTTAACAAGTGATACCTAAAGACTTCTTTTTATTTTCAAATCGCATCTTTGCCTCTTGAGGCATCGAGTTTTATGAAAAACCGATGCTTATTTTGTCAAGAATCAAAACAAGAGAATTCAACAAAATAGTTGAATAGTTAATTTATTCAGTTATAGGTCAAAAATCAGTTTATTTGTTACAAGTTTGATGAACGACTGGGATGATTTATCTTTCATTTCCCTGACTGTAAATACACTCATGTACACATTATTATCATTAAGTTCAATATTATATTTTTCATCCTTTCAAGAATTCTCCAGCTCTGTTCTTTAATCTTTTTGCAATCTCTTTAATTCTTCTACAATCTTGATTTTCAATTTCAACATGGTATCAGAGTAGGGTGACTCTTCTCATCACCGCAATGCGATTCTTCTTCAAATTCATAGCCTCTTTCATCAAGTTCTTTTTGGTGTTATTCTATAGATCAAATTCTTTTTGATTCAATCTCTTCTGCCAATGACTGCTAATGAAGAAACTATTAACCCTCCTGGGGTTCAAAGGTTCAATCCTGCGATGATTTCACTTCTCTATTTTCTTGCATCTGAGTGATAATCTGGACAATGTTATCGTCTATGAACAGTTCAAAGGTGAACAATTATGTTTCATGGAGTAGCTATTTTGATGGCACTCAATGTTAAAAACAAAACTGGGTTAATTGATGGTTCTATTGATGTCCCTCCCGCTTCTGTTATTCTACATTCTTGTTGGTAACGTGCAAATAATTTGGTATTATATTGGATTTTGAATTTAATTTCTAAAGACATCCGACATAGTCTTTTGTATTTCAATATGGCTCAAGAAGTTTGGGAAGAACTAAAGATTAGATATGTGCGAAGTGATGGTCAAAGAGTGTTTCATCTTGAAAATTCTTTAAGTTCTATATCTCAAGGCACCAATTCCATCACTGCTTATTATAATCAATTCAAGAGTATTGGGGATAAATATATTAGTTTTAGACCTATTGCCAAATGTTCATGTGGTCAATGTACTTGCAATGCCTCCTCACTCATGTTTGCATTACAACAATTGGATTGGTCATCAAATTTTTAGCGAGGATTACATGAGTCTTATGCATGAGATAAGAAGTGGAAACTTCTTCTAAGTATCTTCTTTACCTTCTCTTGCAAAAGTTTATTCCTTACTTCTTCAAGAGGAATCTCAAAGAGGACTACATAATTCTTCTACTATCAATCCATTGGAGTCTATGGCAATGTTGGTAAAGTATGCTAGTGATTTGTTTAATCTAAAGATAAGAAGAAACAAAGTGTTCTCATTGTGGTTTCACAGGGCACACAGTGGATAAGTGCTTTCAACTTATAGGTTATCCTCCAGGTTGGAAAGGACTTAAAGGGCCTAGGAGTGCCAAAGAAATGTCTAATGCAAATGTTGGAGTTTCATCTCCAACACAGCATGATTCTATATCAATAGATCATCCTCTCTTTTCCTCAGAAAAAGTAGAACACTTTTTGGCCTATGCTAAAAGTCAGTCCTCTGCATAACCTGTGACTAAGCCATCTCACTCTGCAGCTGCCTCCATTTCAGGTATTTTAGGTAATATTGTGTCCATGAAATTCTCCTGCATCCTCTGCTGTGCATTGGATCCTTGATACAGGTGCTACAAACCACATGGTTTGTGATAAATCTCTTTACACAAGTCCTCCTACTCCTGTTTCAATTCCTATCCATTTACCTAATGGTAACACTGCAATGGTTACATACTTGGAGACATACAAATTACTGAAAATCTTATTTTGCAAAAGACTTTATGTGTCCCTAATTTTACTTTGAATTTAGTCTCTGTTTCACAATTAGCAAGGAGCTCAAATTGTACTATACATTTTTTGGCCTCACATTGTATTTTGCATGATTTGAAAAATCAGAAGATGATTGGTTCCGCTACGCAACAAGGTGGACTCTATCATCTCCAATTTCCTTCAGTAGCTGCTACAATAAATTCAGATTTTAATCTCTGGCAAGCTAGACTAGGGCATTTTTCTGCCAATAGGGTTTCTCTTTTACCTAATATTTTTGTTTCTTCTGACAATTTTAAATCATGTGATGTATGCCATTTAGCTAAGCAAAAGAAATCGCCCTTTCCTGATAGAAGTATTTTTTTCAGATTCTATATTTGGTATTGTGCATTGTGATATTTGGGGTCTCTTTTCTTCTATTTCTCATAATGGTTTTAAGTTTTTTCTCACTTTGGTGGATGATTATTCCAGGTGCACTTGGATATAATTGTTAAAGCCCAAATCTGACACTCAGTTTTGTTTGGATTCTTTTTATAACATGATACATAAACAGTATGATAAAAAGATTAAGGTTCTAAGATCAGACAATGGTACTGAGTTTTAACTTCCTACTTTTTATAATTCTAAATGTATTATTCATCAGACTAGCTGTGTTGAAATCCCACAGCAAAATGGTTAAATGGAAAGGAAACACCAGCACTTATTACAAGTTGCTCGGGCCTTAATGTTTCACTCCAAGGTTCCATTGTATTTTTGGAATGACTGCATCCTTACTACTGCTCATATCATTAATCTGATTCCTACTCCTATATTACAAAACCAGCCTCCTTTTGAAAGGCTTTTTAAAAAGAAACCTGATTATGATCATCTCTGAACTTTTGGTTGTCTTGTCTATGCTTGTACACTTACTAGACACTGATCCAAATTTAATCCTAGAGCTTCTATATGTATTTTTTTTGGGATATCCCATTGGTTGCAAAGAATATAAGTTACTTAATTTGCAAGCACAACAAACTTTTATTTCTAGAAATGTTGAATTTGGTGAAACTATCTTTACTTTTCATCTATACTTATTTTAAAAGTATGAATAGATTTTAAGGTTTCTCGAAAATTTTGATTTGCCAAAAATATCCTCATGGTAAAGTTAGCTTTAAGGGCAATTAAGTAGTTTTTCATATTGATTTTGATTTTATTTGTTTAATAATATTGACAATTCTCTTTATATTCCAAACCCTTCTTATATGATTTATTTCAATTTTAATTCTTAAAATATTTTAAAATTTTAGATAATATTCATTTTATATTATATTAGATATCGAAAGCTTTCCAACCATATGTCATAAGCATATATAAAAGATTTCATATGAGTGAATTTTAGCCATTTAAAGTTGAGTGCTATGCAAAATATACATTTATAATATCTTTCTTGAATTTTCTAAATAATTAAATACATCAAAAAAGAAAAAAAGGTATAAATTTACAGCAAAGTGAAGAGAAAAAATAAAAAAATAAATAATTAAATTTTATTTTATTCAAAATAAATAGCAGGACAAAATACATTTTCTAAACTTTACTATTGGTTGAGAATATCCATACAATAATAAATTTATCATCTATCACACACCCTAAATTGTGAGACAATATTGTTTTTGGTTGGAGTAAATGATACATTTCTTATATGAAGATGGGATTTCAAGAAATTTTATTCTTTTCCCATAAAAAATAATTAGTTTTTAAGATAATATAAATTAATTTTTTTACTAAAATTTTGAATAAATATTATTTTGTTTCTAAGATCTATTCATTAACATTATGTATGTTTTTCCCGTATAATGGATACACGGTTTAATATGATTTAGATTCAATTATCAGTTTATATTATTCCTGTGTTCTTTTGATAAAAAAACCTCGATCATTGTGACAATGTAAAGTTAAATTTGAAAAACAAATATATTATAAGTATATATTCTAAAATTTAAAAATAAAATAAATTTGGCTAAGAGTTATGTGTTTGAAATTAATGAAATTGGATTTGAAATTCAAGGTGAAGTGGATGAGATGAGAAAGATTTGTTTAATTTTGATTATTTACAATTGTATCTTTATAATTTTTTACTTTTTTAAGGGTTGACATATTTATATTGTAAAACAAAAGAAATAAAAAAATAAAACAAAAATTATTTCACAGCAAAAACTGTAATAACAATATTAAACAGTTAATACTAAGAGTTTTGAGGTTAAATGAATAAATTGGTTCCAAGAAGAAACAATGTAAGATAACTAATTATTCTTTAACATTTATTTATGCACTTTTTTTTTATGGATGCACCATTAATTGACCTTTCAAATCTTATAATTTAGATTCATTTATCAACTTTAATAATATATCATTATATATTCTTTTAGTTAAATAGGCTCAGTACATATGATAATAAAAACATGAAATTACTATAAAAGATATTGAAAAGGATAAATATTTGTTCTCAAACTTAACGAACTATAATTATAAATTATGTTTTAATATGGAGGCATAGATAGTAGGAAAATACTTTTTTTGATTTTGATTATATTTTTCTTGGGATAATAATTTTTTTATTAATAGGATGAAAGGTCTAACAAGTTTGGATAAAAAAGAAACTAAGTTATTTAATTGTACAAAATAATTTATTTTTAAATTGTAAATAAGAAGTCAATATGACTTTTAATAATCTTATTCTATTTTATATATCAGGAATTTTAATTTAGATTGGAATTATTGTCCTATTTATTCTTTTCTATTTTATGGTAGTTTTTTTATTTATTACTTTTATAGAGGTGTACTGATTAAAAAAAGCTACATCAATATATATACTTTGATTTTAAAAAATAAAAACTAATATAATAAATTAAAATTAATTTAAATAAAATATAGTTAAAAATGGTATATATATATATATCTAAGAAAAACTAAAAAACAAATAATCTGACATTTATATCATAAGTACATATTTCCTAATCTACATGTTGATATGTTAATCTTTCACTTAAAAAATATTGTATTAAGTTATGCACAGTAAGTATAAAACTTATTTGATATTTGAATTTAAGCGACCACAACATCACATTTTAGTGAATGTTTTTTTATCAAAAAGTTTATTTATGGATCAAAGTAATATATTTCTTCTTATTTCAAAAATAGACATGATTTTGAAAATAAATTGTTCATTATAATTTAAATAATAATTTCATTAACAAAAATAATTGATAGTAGTCACCTTTAAATCTTAAGTCTCTTTGAAGATATAAGCTCTATACATTAATTTTTATATATAAAAAAAAATAATTATGATTTTGATCTAACATTTTGTAGTGTACATACATATGTATTTGTCAAAGTAATAATTTAAATTTTGGTCAGACATTGTTTTCATAGTTATGCATTTTAAATCATGTCCCACTCTTAAACCGTTAATTTTTAAAATGTGTATTTTTCAAGTGCAATCAGATTTTATCGTAAATATTAAATTAACAAAGATCTAAATAACATTTTTCAAGTTTTTCTTCTAAATTTTACAATGACAGGCATACCATTGTTTGACCCTCTTTACTTTTAACATTTTTTCTTATAATTTTTCATATTATATTTTATTTGTTAAATAAAATTATATTCTATATATGAATAACAATATACATTCATACAATTAATAAATAAACAAGTTGTGATGGAATATCAAGAGACAAAAAAGAACAATATTTGAGTAAAATTTGAAAAGTTATATTATTTCCTTCTTTAGAGTTTAAAATTTTATGTGATATTCTATATGTGGATAATAATTAATCCTTTAATCAAATGCTCAAATGTATATAGTGATATTCTTCAACATCAAATTTATCATCTGGTAAAGTTGATTTAATATTAGGTCGAAGATTTAAATTTCTGAAGATATTTATTTTTAACATTTTAAGCATTCAAATACATGCATTATACTTTTGTGAATTGTGTTGTAAAATTTATACTACATTGAAAGATGATCACCGACAAAGATAAAATGAATAAAATGACTTTGTTTATACTTAAGACAATAAAAAGATAGGCCTATCAATTTATATATGATGTATTTCTTATTTTACAAAAAAAAAATAAGACCTATATTTTGCTTGAAAATGTCACATTCATAGAACACGACAACTAAAAAGTGAGGAGGCTTTTTTGTTATGTCATTCTTATAAAAATATTTACTGAGTTTAACCTATATTTTACGGTTATTGGACACACTTCTGGACTATTATATTTTATATTCTATAATTTTATTGTAGAGCTCTAAATGGTGGATTATTCTTTGATATACTCCATTGGATTGATTTTTAGAATGTAAAGTGATTTTTCTGAAAGAAAACAACATGAAAGACGCAATTGAGGTCCTTCGTATTATTTATTTCAATGTATTAATTAATAATTTTTACTGTTATTAAATTTTCATTACTATATTACATAACTAATTTTTTATGCAAAACATTCATTAGAATAATTATTAGTGACATTAGCACACTCAATAATTAAGATTTATTTGAAAATAATAAGTTTATGATGTCGTGCATGATCTTAATGATAATAGAATGAAGCATAGATATTGTTAGGCACTCAATAATTCTGATTCTCTATGTTGTGGTTCCGTCTTTTATTTGATATATAAATGTGACTATTTTTTCAAACTGAATCAATTTATTAACCGTCGGTTTTAATTATAGTTGATTAGTCTATTTTATCTTTATTTCTATTATATAAATAATTAATGAAATCATGAGAATATGAGAAAAAATGGATATTGGTCGAGTGGTAAAGACTCTCATCCCAGCTAAAGGTGTGAGATTTGATTTCCATCATCTCTCCCCTCTGAAGATATGTAATTAATAATCAAAATAGAAGAACATGAATCAAAATATTACGGAGTTAAGCCTCTAAACATAAAATAAAATTTTACTTTCTCATTGTTCTTAACAAAAGAGACACATGTGGTAAATGAAAAACTGAATCTTGTAGTCAAATCTATTTAAAAGATAACACTCATTAGGAAATGGAAATGGAGTAAAAGAGAAATATATCCATACGTCACCAATTGTGCTCGGACTAAAAGTGCATTAAAAGAAATTAAAAAAAATCTCAAATCTAAGTATGAAAAAGTAGACATTCAAAAAATAAACAAGAGATGCATTAATTTAAAACGAGTTTTTGAATATATATGTATATACATATATTTAATTTATATATAGATTACTCATCAATTTTTTAATATCTATTGTACTTTGTTGAGCGATAACATTATTTAAGTATCGTGTTTTTTTAGTTCAAAATGTCTTAACCATATTTCAACAACAAATAAGTTTAAATTTTGTCTTTTGCAATCTTTCTTTTAGGATCAAAATATATTAATGACATTTATTATAAATACAAATAATAAATACAAAATTGTTTCCAATTTATAGATTTAATTTGAATTAAATTAATAAAATTATTTGATTCACGTGCAACGCACGTTCACCTTACTAGTTCTTCACAACAGGATGATCTTTCAAATTTCATCCCTTTATTCACAGATAATATTTCAGATTTTTCATTTTCTTATTTTCATAATCCAGTTCATCTTCTTTGGTTACGAAAGACTGTTCATAATCTGAACAAATTATATTTGCTCATTTAGAGCAAGATCAATAAGAAATCATTCATACAGATGTTTCACAAACTGGACATTCTAGTCATCCTAGGAAATCTGCTAGGAATAGAGTTGTCCCTCATTATTTACAAATTTATGATTGTGTTCCGCCTCAATCCATCACACAAAACTCTTATGCTAAGCCTTGTCTGTTACAAATCTTTATCCTATTTCACAATAATTGTCTACTTCTAATCTCTCAGACAATTATAGGGCATATACTGCTAGCATCACTCAAATTAGTGAACCAAAAACTTTTGATCAAGCCAATAAAATTCAAGAATGGAGAGATGCTATATCAGTAGAAACTCAAGCCCTTGAAAAGAACAATACTTGGACATTGACTGAGTTACCTCCTTCTAAACACTGTATAGGATGTAAATGGGTGTACAAATTAATCTGATGGATCTTTGGAAAGGTACAAGGCAAGACTTGAAGCCAAAAGTTACACTCAAGAAGAAGGTTTAAATTATTTTGAAACCTTTTCTCCTGTCACTAAAATTAGTACTGTTGGGTTGATTTTAGCAATAGCATCTATCAAAGGGTGGTTTTATCATCAATTAGATGTGAACAATGCCTTTCTTACATGGTGATTTACATGAAGAGGTCTATATGAAACCTCCCTTGGTTATTGTGATCCAAAGGATACTAGAGTTTGCAAATTAAACAAGATCCTCTATGGATTAAAACAAGCTTCAGGCAGTGGTTTCAGAAACTTCACTCTTGTCTCATTTCTTACGGCTTTGCTCAGTCAAGGTCAGACCATTATTTATTTGTGAAATCCAATTCTGACTCTATTACAGTTTTATGTGTTTATGAAGATGATGTGATATGAGCTGGAAACAACTTGAAAGAGATACATGATATTAAATCTCATTTACATTCAATGTTCACCATTAAAGATCTTGGTACTCTCACGAATATTTTGGGAATAGAAGTAGCAAGGTCATCCAAAGGGATTAGTATATGCCAAAGGAAGTATGCTCTTAACATACTAACTGAAACTGGCTATCTTGGTTTCAAGTCCAACTCAACACCCATGGATTCCAAAGTTGATTTAAATAACAAGGATGATACTCCTCTGCCAGATCCTTCAGTCTGTAGGAGATTAATTGCCAGGCTTCTATATTTGACTATCACAAGGCCTGAATTGTCCTATAGCATTCAAAGTTTGAGTCAGTTTATGGCACATCCCATTACTACACACCTCTCAGCTGCACACAAGATATTAAGATACATCAAATCATCTCCAGAAAAAGGCCTCTTCTACTCTGCTACTTTACAACCAATTCTAAAGGGGTTTTCTGATGCAAAATGGGCTAAATGTACTGAAACTAGAAGAAGTATGAGTGGATATGCAGTTTATTTGGGAGATTCTCTTATATCTTGCAAGGCTAAGAAACAACCAACTATAATCCGCTCATCAGCAGAAGCAGAATATAGAACTATTGCTCTAATTACTTGTGAATTACAATGGATTAATTATCTTCTTCAAGACCTATAGAGTCCACAAGTACAACCATCTATTGTTTATACTGACAGTAGGTCAGCTTATTGCATTTCTCAAAATGCTTGTTACCGTGAGAGGACAAAGCATATCCAACTAGATTGCCATTTTGTGACAGAGAAAATTCAACAAGGTCTCATCAAATTGATACATATACCCTCCAGTCAACAACTTGTAGATCTCATGACCAGGCCATTATTACCTCCCAACCTCTTTCAGCAGATTATTCTTAAGTTTGGCATGATAGATATACATGCTCCGCTTGTGGGGGAGTGTCAAGAATCAAAACCAAAAAATCAACAAAACAAATTTGAATAGTTAGTTTATTGGTTATTAGTCAAAAATCAGTTTATTTGTTACAAGTTTGATGAATGGCTGGGATGATTTATCTTTCATTTCCCTGATTGTATAAATACACTCTTGTACACATTATTATCATTAAGTTCAATATTATACTTTTCATCCTCTCAAGAATTCTCTAGCTCTGTTCTTTAATCTTTCTGCAATCTTTTTAATTCTTCTGCAATCTTGATTCTCAATTTCAACATATTTGGTTTTATGGCCTTTTTTGTACTAGTGTGAGCGAGCACTCCATGTGTTTAAAATGTCATATATAGTGAGTGAATATTAATTGCATGCATTGGATACACTCATTTTAGGCCATGTTTCATTAATGAACTTTTTTTCCATTAATAAACTTCTTATTGTCTCAATTCTCATTTTTTTCATGTCTTATTTTTTCCTATATCTGTTGGTGGGAGGGAATGGACCACATAAACTTAATTATAGAAATATCCATACATTAATGAATTATATATGCTCGTAGTTCTTCATAGCAAAGACTTTCCATTGGCTAGTGTGAAGAGTTGTTACAGAAATTGTATAGTCGGTGAAGGGCTTAGATGTGCTTGAGATAAGAAACATGTTATTCATGGTGAACTTTGTTGGAATTCCGTTATTTATATTGCATCACAATCAATTCAATTTGGAAGCACTTTGTTCTGAAAAAAGTGTTCTTTATTTGAGAAATTTATTTGAAAAAAAATATTGTTCTTAAAATAATTTGGTAGTGCTTTTGTAATCTAGGTTTTAGATGGACACCTTATGGACAAACCAACTACATTATCTGTAAGCAGCAAGTGCATCACGATGCCGAATATTGTCATACGTGTGCATACAATTAATGTTAATAGTACATTTTTTCCTATCACCTGATGATTAGGTGATTTTTTCTTGTGCTATTATATATGTTGCAAGTTTTCTTTTCCAGCATTGTTTTGTTCTCTTTGCATGCACGGTTGGAATGATTTCTCTTATATTAGTTGGAAAGTTGTAATAAATGTTAGATAGTGTAAAGTGGCTAGTATATTTTGACTAGAGAGACAAAACTAGAGAAACATAAACTTAAAACATCAATGCATCTGTTCACAAGTAAAATAAGAACATTAGTCTTTAGTTGATTCTTATAAACTAATCCGGAACTTAAAACTTTTCAAGAAGCTATTGGCATAAGTATGTTTAGTGATAGTTAATTTCATGTAAAAAATATCCTGATATGCTCATCAGGTTGTGAATCTTGTGATTTAATCAGTATAAGAACTTTGATTAGAGATTTAATAATTGTCTCTATGATCTCTAGCAGCTATGTTTTAAAGAGAAACCGTATCTCGAAGCAGATAGAGAAGTTCAAGAGCAGAGCGTGCTAGGAGATTATCTTAATTACTTATATTTCCCATCTTGTTGGTTCAATAACATGCTCTTCTATGCCATTTTGATTTTCTATTTCAGATGATGCATGACTTGATTGGTTGATTCAAAAAGCTGCAACTGAAATCAAATCTATGGAAGACATGTCTGAAACTTATGTCAATTGTATAGTATTCTTTGTGTAATAGCTTATTAATGTTGCGAAGAACAAAACGCATGAAACATTTTGTAGTTGATGATAACTTATATATGTAAGTTATGTTCCAAAGATTGTATTGGTATATTTGCATTTAAATTGTAACTGATGGTAAAGATGGTAGATTTAGATACATTAAATTGGTATTACTATTGTTCGATTACAGGATTTTTAGATAATTTTGAAATAGCACAACACATCGGCTATGTAAGACAATGGTTTTTTGCATAAAGACACCAGTTCAAAATCAAGCCCAAACAACGAAGGTAAACCATTGTTATTTGTGGCAAAGACATTGGTTATTCTTCGACATTAATATATCACTGTAGTCTTTGTAGGAAAAGACATCGGATTCTAAACGATGTTGAAGAACCCCCCAACTTTAACCACAGGGGCATTAACATCAATTTGTCTCTAATCGGCATCGGGTGATAATCTTTGTTGCTGGATGAAAAAACATTGGTTAGAAAACAATGTTGAATAACCCCCCTTTAACAACAGGGCCATTAAATCGGTTATTTACCTTAATAGACATGGGTTAAACATCGATGTCGTTTTACTTTTTTCTCGTAGTGCCAAGTGGATAATTTCATTCTTTCAGAATTTTGAAAGAATTCTTCACGATAGAAGTCATGGTGGAATCCATGATATAGCTTTTAGATTATTTTTATAGAAAAACGAAATTATCAATGACGTTGAGATGCGAGAACAATTCTCCAAAATGCAATATTGCCTCTACCGTGGTGATTATAACAATCTGATGTAATTTGGTTTAAGACACAACAATTCCCTTATATTCTTTTGAAAATAAAAGATAGAAGACAGTGATTTTGATCAGTAGATAACTTATATTTTATAGAAAATAAAAGGTTTGGAATAAAAAGACACAATATTTCCTTTTCAAAATTACTGTCACATTTCAGAATAAAACTGAATAATCTGAAAAGATACAACTATTAATGTTGTAATTTCAAAAATTAAAAATATATTTCTTTCAAATCTGAAAATAAAATTTCATAATATTTATAAATTTTTAATTTATTCAAGCCAAGCACAAGTCCAAGTCATAAATAATATTATATATATATATATATATGTTTGCATATAAGTGCAACGAAAGGCCTACTTGGACAAGGCTAATATTCCAGTTAGGGGCGTCAATTTGTTACATGACACGATAATTCGACACGAACCTAACACGAATTTAGCAGGTACAGGTACAACCCTTAGCAGGTTCAAGTCAAAATCGGGTCCGACACGGTTAACATGGGAAATAAATAAGTCATGTCAGATCGACCCGCTTGTCGACACGATTGGCATATTTAACCCATTTAATTTTATAGTGACATTATTTTCATATTTGTGATATTTTAGTTGGTTATATGATGATGGGAAAATTATTTAATGCATTTCCTAATAAATTTAATGTATTTTTTATTTGTAATTTTAGTTTTTCTCCATTTTTTTTTTCGTGTTGGCTTTAAATTATATAGGTATTTCGTGTCGTGTCAGATTACCCGTGTCATAAACGGATCGTGTATCTTGACACGAATAATTAATGGGCCATGTTTGGGTCAAACCTATAATACTCATATCGGAACACGACCCACGAAAATGAAACACGAAACGATTGACACCTCTAATTCCAATTTATAAACCTCTAATTCCAATTTATAAGCCTACTTGCTTTTCTCTTAAAAACAAGTGTACACGCTCACAAGCTTTATATGTGGGACAAAACACTACACTACAAATTAAACTATTCCAACATCACTTGTATTTTTTTAATAAGTTGAGAATATTGGAGAGGAAGAGATAAATCTCAAAGAAAGTGAAAGATACAGGGTTCGAACCTGGTTAACACTCTTAAAAGGGTAAGTGATACCACTTGAGCTACAAGCTCGTGGTCCAACATCACTTGTGTTGTATACTCATATATATATATATATATATATATTCACTACTACCGAGTACTATTTGAATACATAATCAATTATATTTTAACACTACAAGAAAACAATGTAATTCCAACGGAAAAAATATGTTGGAATATGGCCAATTACCATTAGAATTATTGATTTCAACGGAAATTCCAACAATAAATGCATCGTTGGTAAAATGGCTGTTGGAATGGCAAAATTCCAATGGAAATTCCAATGGAAAAATATTTCAACGGTACTTCCAACGGTGTTTATCCATTGGAATATACAACTATTGGAAAAAACTCCAATATACTTTCCAACACTAATTCCAACATAGTTAAACTATTGTAATTTAGTCCAATGGTATATCCATTGGAATATATATATATATATATATATATATATATAATTGTTGGAAAAAACTCCAACGGTTATTCCAACAGAGTTATACCATTGGAATTTAATCCAATGGTAATTCTAATGGTATATATCCACTGAAATATTCAATCATTTTATCTTATTGTCTAATATCTTTAACATCCCAGTAGGCCATCCATCATCAATTTGTCCCAAGTCAAGCACGTTTAACTATGTAGTTTTAATATGATTGACTCCAAAAGAGAATATATATTTTATTGATATGGATAATACTATCAAATCTTTTAACCCCTATTGAAATTTTCCAATGATATTGGAGTTTCCAACGGAATTTTTCAACAACTTGTTGTACCATTGGAATTTCCGTTGGAATTTTAAAAACTCCAACGGAAATTCCAACGATTAATTCCAACATTATGATTACCGTTGGAATTTTTGTTGGAATTTTCTAATGATATGTTTTAGCGATGAAATTTATGTTGGAATTTTTAAAATTCCAACAGTATTTCCAGTTGTTTATTCCAACGATTTTATTACCGTTGGAATTATTGTTGGAATTTTCCAACGGTTTGTTGTGGTGTTAGAATTTCCGTTGGAATTTTAAATTCAAATGAAATTCCAACAACTTATACCAACGGTTTTCTTTATCGTTGGAATTTTCATTGGAATTTTCAAACGATATAATATAGCACTTCCGTTGGAATTGTAAAAATTCCAACTATTTTCTACTTCGTTGGAATTTTTTTGTTGGAATTTGATTGTTTTTGTAGTGTCAAAATTGCCAAAACAAAAGAAGAAGAGATTTATCTAAATACTCTACTTAACAAAAATACCATAAAATAATGTAGGAAAAATAATTTGTATCATTATATATTCTTTATAAATTTTCCAATTTAATTCAGTCTGCTTATTTTGTGCTGCGTTTAACTGGAGCATTTTGTTTAAATATAGTTATAACTTGTTTTCTTTGTACATTACAATATTAATATATATGATTTTATACTAATTATTTAAAATTTGTTAGTCTTAATCATTTTTAAATTTACTTTTTAGATGGTTTATTCAAACCGTACTATATCCAAATATACGTATCGTGGAACCATCTTTGTATTATATTTTAACGTATATATATATATATATATATATATATATATATATGTGCAATATATATTGTTAATATTTCTTCCATCTAGCTTATAGTTTAAAGCAATGGAATTATCTCTAATAAAGGTCAAACACTTAAAAATACCATGAACTAATTTACATTCTTGATTGTGCTAAATTGGGAACTAATACCGTAGTTTAGTTGTTCTTAAAATTTAGAGGAAATTTTAATAAATCCCCAAACTATACTCGATTTTCTATAGTACCTCCTAAACTATTTTTGCCTACTTAACCCCTCGAACTACACGAAAATTTCTATGGTCTACTCTTCCCCAAGGAATTTCTCATCGGATTCGCCGTATGGGAAGGAGGAGATCATGAGACCGTAGAAAATTTTGTATAGTTCAGGTGGTTAAATAGCAAAAAATAGTTTATGGGATGATTCCAAAATTTATGTATATAATTTGGTGGGTACATTGAAATTTTCATATGTATTTATATTTATACTTCTTATGCATATGTATAAAAATAAAGTATTAAATTATATCATAGTTTTATAATTTTCACAAGTTATTATGCATGATTTCCAAACGAATTACTGTGAACTCTGAAAAAATATCTAGACACTAAAAGCGGTCATTTCTTTCAAGCAAAATAAAGAACATAAGCTTTGAAATTCGGTGCAAATATAGAAATGGCATTCATCTTTACCAGATGACTTTGTTTATTCGATGCACAAGCAATAGAAGGGTCAAGAACCCAACAAACTGAAATATTGTTTTGACAAAATCAATGAAACTATAGCATATTATACAAGCATAAATATATGCTTATGGACACACATAATTCGAGCATTTACAAGCACTAACAGATAAAAATAAAACCTGGTAAGCTAATAAATCTAAAAATATAATTGAGGAACAATTAAATGAAAATTTGAAGTTGATTTAACTGCTAGAGAAAATTTCAATATACCCCCTAAACTATGTGAGATTTTCTACATTATCCCCTAACTTATTTTTTTCTACTTAACCCCCTGAACTACATGAAAATTTCTACAGTCTCATATACTCCTCCTGTCGGTAGATCAAATGGGAATATTCTGTCGGTGGGGAAGATAAGATGGAGCTGTAAAAAATTTCATGTAGTTCAGTGTGTAAAGTAGAATAAAAAATAGTTTATGGGGTAATGTATAAAATCGTGCATAGTTTGGCAGATGTATTAGTTGCCCTTCCGCTTATTAATACGGACATTTATGTTTTTTAAGAAGGTTGATCTTCCATTAGTATATATATTTATAATCTTCGTAATATTATAAGCTCTACTAGAAATAAATAATTTAATTAATGTTCACTATTGTGCATGGTATAATATGTTATACTTTTATTATTCTTAATTGCCCCTTCCTACTAAAATCTTCAACTTCTCTCCTACGATATATTTTACATGCGAAAATAAACATATAATTAATTGTGTGCAGATCATATAGCTGGGGATTTGTATTTTCCATTTCATTACATGGTGATATCAACGGAGAATGTTAATTTAGCATACAGAGAAAATGTGACCAATTTTAATTCCAATGATAATGCACACATTTATTTATTAAGTGTAACAGTAAAAGTACATAAACCATATGCCAAACATCCTCCGAAATTCACCAGTTCATCCCATGAAAATACTTCTCTAAAGATCTCTTGATATCTTCAGGAGTTAAGAGTGGATTTCCATGTGTCAAAGCCAGTTTCCTCGAGAAGGTTGCAGAGGCATATGGATCTTGGGACGTCAACACCTTATTATATAGCTAGTAGCTAGTTTACATGCATGGCTACTAGGAAAGGGTCTTATTATTGAAAATGTAAAAGAAAGGGAAAAAAACTATAGTATTATATTTGAGAGAATTTTTATTTTGAGGCTAGTAAAGATGGTAATACAATTAGGTTGCTTATTGGTAAGATATTGGAAATGGAGTAGAGATAACGGTGATCATGTAGATCTATCCAACATTGGCTGGAGGAGGTAGTGGTGACTAACGTGGAGGTGGTGGTGGAGATGGGCAGAATATTGGGAGAGGTATAGGTAATGGAGGTAAAGTAGGAGGGTACACAATGCATAGACGTGGACGTGGTGGTGGCGGGGGAGAAGGAGGTGGAGGTGGAGGAGGAGACGGAGGTGGAGGTGGTGATGGTGGTGGAGGAGGTGACGGAGGTGGAGGTGGTGATGGTGGAGGGGGAGACGGAGGTGGAGATGGTGATGGTGGTGGAGGAGGGGACGGAGGTGGTGGTGATGGTGGAGGAGGTGAAGGAGGTGGTGGTGGTGATGGAGGGGGCGGTGGAGACCTAGGTGGAGGTGGTGGTGGAGATGGACAAAATATTGAGAGAGGTATAGGTAACGGAGGTAAAGTTGGAGGATATACTATGCATGGTGGCCTTATAATTATTTGAGCATTAGTAGTTGCAAAGAACGTGGAAAGTAGCACAGCTAGAACCCATAAGTTGAGTTCCATATTGCTTGCTTCTACTAAGCAAGCAAAAGACTTACCCTTAATTCGATGAAGAAAAAGGATGAATTTCTTCCATACTTATAGGCATCAAAAAGGGCCAATTCTAGAAATATTAAGTTCTTGTGCATACTTTCCATCAAATAGGTAAACGCTTATAGGTTATTAATCAAAGTTACGTCAGTTTATTAAGAATTACTTATTTTATTTCCTATTTTACAGTTTACAACTTTATTGTAAATTTATTATCATATATATATATATATATATATATATATATATAGGTATAGGATCATATGTGGCAAGACACTTACCATGTGGCAGTGTGGACAGATCTAAACCATTAACATATTTAATCCAAAGGCCTGATTTTTTCCGATTTTTTTTTAAAAAAAATTGAAATCGGCCCATTTAAGGGTAAAATAGACAAATTATAGATATTAGGTATCGTCCGATTTGGTAACTCCCCACAATTCTACTTTTTTTGGGATTCAATCATCCCCTTTCTCAAGCATTTTTTGGTCGTGTATTTTCACCAAAAAATCAAAAAGATTTCGTCCTCCCACAATCCCCCCACTCTCACATGACTGCAGTTATTTCATTCTCCCTAAAAATCCCTCTCACACACTACCGCAACTCCATCTTTCTCTGCAAAATCGAGCAAACGAGATACTTCTTTTGCACGGGCGGAACTTTGTGGACATCAAATCTTCAAGAAAGCATCTGTAACTTTGTTTTAAGGTAAGCCCATGTTTCAAATTTCAATTCTTTCGTTTTTAGTTCCCTGTGCAAAGGGTTTTTACCCAATTCTGAAGTTGGTTTTATATGCAATTGAAGTTGATTATTTATGGATTTTTTTTAGTTCTTGTTGCCCTAGTTGTAGGTCATATTTTTTTTATTATTTTGAATTTTCTAGGATTTTGATTCTCGATTTGTACAGTCGCCCTTTGTTGTTGGTTATGTGGAATGGGTTATGATTTATATAGTATAAATTTACGGAAAAACAATGTACACTTAGATAATGAGTTGTCTAATGCTTATGTTAATGAAACTGGTAAAATACCTCACATTTTTTTCTGTATTTTTTTGTGGTATTAGAACGTGGAGAATAAACTGATGATAAATTAACTGTAAGTTTGTATATAACTAGAAATTACTTGGTTTATAGTTAGTTCAGTTTTGTATTTTTTAATTGTGTATGTTAATTTGATGAAAACATAGTTATGGATTGGTGTATATTTAGGTTTCATTTGGTATACAATTAGTTTTTATCTACCATACAGATGCACATGATGAAGTCTTTTTCCTTTTTTTTTGTTTACTAGGCAGGTAACATTTATTTTTTTTTTATTTCATTTTTTATTTTTTCATTTTTCCTTTTGTAGTTGGATATGTTTTCTCGATATCTCCAAGCACGTGGATTCTACCAGTCAGCGCGTAATGTTGAAAAATGTCGCCCAATAAGACTCTCCATGTCGTGAAGGATGGAGGAAAGCACAGTCGACTGTGGGGTCTATGTCATGCGTCATATGGAGACCTACATGTGGGGACCATTGAAGAAATGGGACTATGGATTTGACAAGGCCGATGCTGCGGGGTTCGCACATTTGAGGACTCTATATTGTCATGCAATTCTGATGCACGATTTGAACCAAGAGAAAGACAGGGTACTTGATTTGGCAAAAATATTTGTTAGTGGAAAATAGTTGGTTATCGTTTGAGGAGTTCGTTTTGTTTGACGGAGCGTCTAAGTACAATTTAATTATTACATTAGACTAGAATTTTTTATACCCATGCATTTCTGTCAACATTATGGGTTACTTATTTCTGAACGATCTTAAGCAAACATGTTTTTCCTGTTTATGCATTTTGTTAGTGTGTAAACAATGCACATTTTGACAGCATTTGGTATATGTTTATTACTGTTTCTGGTTTATATATTTTCATATTCTAGTACTTTTTGTTATTCAGTTGAAGATGTTTTAACGAATCGTGTGTATGCATAATTCTTAAGCAGTTTGTGTTGGAGTACTATAATTATTATTACTTTTGGAAGTCAGTGTAACAATGTACTACTAATGTTATACTTATCACCAAATGGTCAAGCCAATGTATACCAAAATAAGAGTTAATGATACTATAATGTAATTATTTGCACACCAGATTTTCCTGATTATAAACCATCAAAGTATTCATATACACACACCAAATATGCTCAAAATATACATATGTTCGATATTGTGGTGAAGTACTATAATTATTATTACTGTTTGGAAGTCATTGTAATCCTTCAAAATGTTGTGTATTATCAACAAATAGCATGCACGCAAATAGGAATTATAATATAAAAGTGTTTAATTACAGGGTATTTTTTTATTAAACATGTCAATGGGACTCAAAAATGATGCACAATTAGAATATAAATAGCATTTAATTATAATATAAATGACATTCAATTATAATATAAATGGCATTCATTTAATATAAGTCAAAAATCTGATAATAGTTTTCAGAGTGTACGAAATTTGAAAATGCAGGAAAAGTTTCTGTCATTATGTAGGTTGCTGGGGACATGTTCGGCTGTTGTGTGATGCATGCCACACTTTCTCTTTAGTTTCGTGCTTGCACGGATTGCCTTTTCCCTTTGACTTTGTAGTATGCTTTTAACCCGGCTCCCGCTGCCCTTATTACGAGCTTGTTGTGGTGGCAATACTGGCGCTCTCGTATTTCAACGTGCTGAATTGTTTCATCACTAGTTTCTGCAAAGTATATGCACACCAAATTAGTGAATAATATACACAAAACCCTTTTCAAATTATACAATAGCTTCAATATTAGTGTACAATACTCTAAATAAAAAATCTAACAATACCCACTGAATGTTTATACTTATCACCCAATATTGAAGCCAATGTATACTGAAATAAGATGTTTTTATATTGTTATGGCATTGTTTGAATACCATTTGTTTGTCCACATTCCAAATCACCAAAATATTCATATTTATACACCACAATATGTTCCAAATATACAAGTTTGTCGAATTTTGTATACCACTCTAAGTGTTAATGTATAGTCTCAAATAAACATCCAAACATGCAATATCACATTTTAAATTAATACAACAATATGCATATCTACACACGAAAACCTGCTTTATAGGTAACTATATTGCAATATGTGTACACAAATTTTACCCATAAAAGATTTTTCATCACCCATGCCACCCCACACCATATATTTCATGATTATATGGGCACAATAGTAAAGATATGTGTACACGAATCACCCATATAATTTGTACAATTCTGTACATTCTTTATACTAAGATAAACCTCAATTATGATTCCACATTTTCTAATAAAAACATGGGACAGGATGAATAAGGATAATGTATGATTTTTCGAAACATAAACACACATACCCAGAAAAAATGCCCCCAAAACCCAGCTTTCATTAGGCTTGTCCACCAACATTTCATCATGTTGTGATTCATTGCACTCAACGCCCATTGCGCACGGTATTTTTGTGCTGTTTAATTTTCGACTATAGGGGGGATGTTTTATGTGTTATTTGGGAGAGAAACTCGTTCTTTGCTGGATTTTCGGATGAATGCAGAATGAAGAAGATGACAGAATACGTTTGTTTTGTTCCTAAATTAACATTTTTTCTGTTATGGTAAGATTGCAATCAATATATCCCTTGATCTTAGGTGATTAATTACGGTATTTATTTATCCATTTTTTTGTAGATTACGGAATTGCCCTTTTGGTATTAAAAATAAATATAAAATAGTGGTTTTTAGTGCTAATCTGAGCCATTGATTGTTTAGGATGAAGGGATGGGATCAGTCCACACTGTCACATGGTAAGAGGCTGCCACATGAGATCCCATCCCTATATATATGATATAGTATTCAGGTCGGGATCCACGTACAGTTTATAAACATATATATGTATAGGAATAGGATCAAATGAGACCACATCATTAGAGTGAGACAGTGTGGACTAATCCTGTCCTCAAATCTGTAATTTTAGATGGTTGAGATTTACCGAATTTAATAGTCTTTTTTAATTTATTTTAAATCTGTAAAGGGTAATATTGTAATTGTATAATTACACAATTTCATTTAACAACGTCATAATCCATCGTGTAGTTTGTGAAACCGCCATTGATGCCATTGGGACGTGATGGGATAAATGGTATAACGCGATGGCCCCTTCTCCGAACGGCTCGGGACGGCAAGTCACTTTGTCGCGGCGGCTGAAGACGTGGACCCCTCCAAACACGAGACGCGGCGTTCGCGAAATTAGTTTGATGGAGACGATGAGCCATAAGATTGCAAGTCAATGAAAAGGTAGAAACCAGACTCTAATTTGTTGAAGAAGGCTTTTGTTGAGATATGATTAGTCGAGTAAAACAAATTACTCAAGCCATTAGATTGCGAGTCACTTTATATAGAGACTTTAATTATATAGGATTAGCCGAGTATTTTATTGAAGAAGGCGATCGGAGTGTCGGAGTTCGAGAGATATTTTTTGGGGTTTCAGAATAAAGCACAGGATTGGAGGATTGATGAAGAAGACGATGTTGACGTGCAGAAAACGAGGGCCTACGAGGAGGCAGTGAGGATTATTGTATACTTATATGTTTTCGATGTATACTTATATGTGTTTTGATGTATAAGTAGTTATTTTTTTATGTATGTATTTATGTTGTTGTATACTTATGTTTTTTGTTGTATACTTAAATGTGTTTTGTTGTATACTTATACTTTTGTTTGACAATTGTAATATGCAGTACAAATATGTTAAATATACAGCATAATAGTGTTAAATATACAGTAAATATATGTTAAATATATAGTACAATAATGAGCGTGATTTTCTCTCTCTCTATAACTGATTTACTTAATCCACGGTCCCCACATGTTAATGAGTGTGATTCTCTCTCTCTATAACTGATTCCTTTAGGGATGTCAACGGGGCGGGGTGGGGGCGGGGGAGCGATCCCCATCCCCGTCCCCGCGATCGCGGGGAATCCCCGTCCCCGTCTCGCGAGACAAACGGGAAATTTTTCCCCCATCCCGCCCCCATGGGATCCCCCCACGGGGATTCCCCGCTCCCCGTTTTAATTTTTGTTTTTTGCAAAAATTTAATTTTTTATAAAAATAATCATTTTTAATATTAATAAATTATATAAAAATCTAATAAACCACTCATTAATAAAATAAATTAAATATTTTGTTATTTTTATATTTATTCAGCCCAATTTCCTCGTACGTCCTCACCATATAACGGCCTTGTTTCCAAAAACAGAAGCCTAACGGAACCTTCCAAGTCTGCCAACTGCTTCAAGAACGAAACAGACAGAACCACCAAAAAAATGTTTATCAATATACAACCATTTACACACCCACTGATCCCATTTACTGTCTTCATTAAATACACTTATGATTCTGTATGACAATTTAATTGGCAACAAATTTGCGCTATCTTCTTTGATGAATGATGATCTTTGTACATGGATGTAGATGTATTTACAATATATTATAAATAATATATTATATATATAATATGTGGTTCCCCGCGGGGAACGGGGCGGGGAGTATGATCCCCGTCCCCGCCCGTCCCCGCCAACGGGGAGAAAAAATTCCCCGTCCCCATCCCCACGGGGGGAAATTTCGGGGAATCCCCGCCCCATTCGGGGTGGATCCCCGCGGGGAACGGGGATTCCCCACCCCACTGCCATCTCTAGATTCCTTAATTCACAGTCCCCACATATTTTTGTTTGACCATTCTAATATGCAGAAAATTATGTTAAACATACAAATAAATAGTGTTAAGTATACAAAGAAATATATGATAAATGTACAACATACTACATAGCAGAGCACATGCGTTATTTTCTCTCTCCCCACGTGATTTTCTCTCTCCCCACGTGATTTTCTCTCTCCTAGTAATTGATTTCATATTTGGATAGTCCCCCACATGTTTGTTTTGACAATTTGACCTTTTTTGGGATTTAATTAAATGATTAATGTATATCTCAAATTATTCCTAGCTTTGATGTAAATGAGGGAGTGTTGAGATTAGTCCATAATGTCTCACCATAAAATGTAGTCTCATTGGATCTTTCCCGCTATGTATATATATGTTATTTTCCCATCTATACCAACCGGATTTATGTATGCTTTGCATTTGGTTTTCAATTCTTTATTGAATGATATGGCATGATGATTCTCCTTGATAATTCAAAATTATGAAAATGTTCATGTGTTTAAATCCAATTTTAAAATAGTTGTAGTGAGCTGAGTACTCCACATCCATTTGAAATGTCGTAGTGATGAGCGATTATTTCATGTATTGAATACCACTAATTTGAGGCCTTATTTCATTATAATAAACTTCTGATTGCCTCAATCTCATTTTTTTCATCTCTTCATTTTTTTCTAAGTCTGTTGGTGGGCGATAGAGGTGTCAATTGGGTTTGGCCTGGGCCCAGCGGTGTTGGCCCACCAGGCCAAAAGAAAAATCGAGGTGGGTCGGACCGATCTAAAATTCCAGCGATCCGCCATTTTATGGAGTCGTCCTTTGAAAATACATGTAAATTTGCATTGGGCCGTCTTTTTCTTCGAGCCGATCGAGTGGGGATTGTTTTGACAGCTCTAAACTCTAGCACGGGATGGGAGGGAAGGGAAAACGTAAACTCAATTATAGAAATATTCGTATATTCATGAATTATGCGCGTAATTCTTCATAGAGAAGACTTTCCATTGGCTAGTCTCCAAGTGGAAAATTTCATTCTAGTACACAGCCTAAATTTCAATATTTGTAACCCTTTATTTTTTTTTATTTTTTTTTTGTAACCCTTTATTGACGGAATGTCAAGTTGTTTTAGCAAATGTGGTTATTACCAAACTCTATAGACTTTCCTGCTGGTTGGACAAATATGATCAATAAATTATGTTACCCTTAATTTATGGAATATGAAGTTATTCTATATATCCAACTGTTGAATTTGATAAACTAACTGCTACGTGCCTATTTTCTAGGAGATTTACTTAATTTCTAGGTTCTTGAATTTCTCCAATATTGGCAACAAGGAAATCATGTAAATTTGAAAAAGAACTTTAAGTACACATGCATTTTTGGATATTGAAAAACTTTTCTAAAAATTAATTATCTTTTAAAGTGATAGTGGAAATAAAACTCGGAATCAACCATGGGCTTAACTGGTAGAGGCTTGTCCTGTCAGTGTGTGTGATTGACACGAGTTCAATCTCATATGAGTGTGCAGTGACGGAGGCACAACCCCCATTGTGGATGTCATTTTTTTTTTTTTTAAAGTTTTGTTTTATTTTTTTACTTTTAAAAGCTATTAATTAGGTTAAAAATACAAAGGGTGCCCCCCACTACTACAAAACAGGCTTTTCACATCGGTTCTGGGTCACATTATACATCGGTTTTTCAACCGATGTAGAATCCAGTGTAGTGGAATAGGGAGCCCTTTTTACATCGGTCACACAACCGATGTAGAAATTTTTCTCTACATCGGTTACAAAAACAACCGATGTAAAAAATGGAACAGTTACATCTATTATTACAGGCAACCGATGTAGAGATGTCAACCTTTTACATCGGTTTGTTCTACAACCGATGTAATATATTTGATTTTTTTTTAAAAATACCTGCTTTATAATACTGAAACCCAACCAACAATTTCATACAACAAAATAAAACCTGAAATTTCATAAATCAAAAGAACAACCTGACATTTCATCATTGCACAAATCAACCCAAAAACAATGCAAACAAAAAGTTTAATCCAAAGCCCTCAATTCATTACAAGACAGTCACAAATAATAGTGATATTGTGTTACAAGTTGTGGAAATGCAAGCAAGAAGCATATTATCATAATTCAAATTGATGCCTACAAATACAATGAGCCAATAGTTCAAATGCAGTGTCAGTAGTAGGATTTATTTAAGTCCAAGTCCTAGTACAAATGTCAGCAAAACCAAAATTCAGTCTACATCTCAACTTGGTCCCAGTCGATCATTCTATCGTCAAAATTGTCGGCATTATGAAGATTGTTCCTAGCAAACACTCATGACAGCAAGACCTGAGAAAACAAACCTTGATTGATATGACAAAGTGTCCACCAGCTTTCCAGAAGTAAGATGCATTTAGAGCCAATATTCTTGCCTGTGAAAAACAAACAAATCAGTTTAAAACAAAAAAATATGAGGTTCGGGCTAATTACAAAATACTCCAGAGGTTCTTGGAAATTACAAAATAAAACCCTTATAATTTTGAAGAAAATGATAATAATGAAACATTAACTTTGTCACCTAGCCTTGCTAGTACAACTCTTCGTTTGATATTTTTGGAATTATAATTGCATGCACTTCAAATTTCTCCTAAAGGTCAAGAGTTGCATAAGGAAATAATAGGCAATCTTGAGTGAGAATGTTTTAAGTGTTTGCTTAGTTCTACAGTACATGCTCTTCGATAATCAGGAAATTATATGTAGTTCTTAATTACTTCTTTTCTACAAAAATGAAACAAAAACCACTAATATGAACTTTTGGCAGTTAATTGAATGAATTACAGTGGTAGAACCATTGTTATTCCTTCTTTTACCCTCTTGTAGCGGTCGATATCACTACTCGTCGAAAAAAAGCGAGAAAGGATGATTAACATTTAGTGATTCTTTCTAATTTATGTTCCCATCCAATAGATCAGACTTATGTCAACAGAATGTACAACTAGCCAAAACCTCAGGGGGGATTTTGTAATTATCCCAAATATTAATTAGTTTCCAAAGAAAGTTCCGAATGGTCGAACAAAGGTGATAAATGAAGGAACCCATAAAGATAAACAATTAACAAATAACAATGCACACGTAATTCTTCATTAATGACTTACAAAGCATCTAAAATGAATTGAAAAGCGACATATAACAAGTAATACATGTTTTTCAGACTTACAAAGCATCTAAAATGAAGTAACAAGCCAAATCGGTTTGGTTGCATGCTCAAATTCATCGATTGAGGTAGGTAAAATTTCACTTCTTGAACATGCATTAATCGTGGTAAACTTAGAAAAATATGAATTAAAAGGAAAACAACGAATGCCACCATATTTATATTGAACCTGTTGGATCAAATGCTCTATGTAGTCTTAGAACAAGTTTTTTTATCAATAGCCATCGGCAACTTTCAAAATTTAAGTTCTCTCTGTTCTTACACCACAGATAATTATTGGGGGAAACATAAAAGAACTTTCCATCTGAAAATCAGCCTTTTGCCTCAATAGAAATGACTTGTCCGCAGGGAAGTTCTTTGGCCCTCTACATATCTGTGAGGTGAATTACTTAACTATAGAGTCCAAAATCATCATTCAACTGGAACTCCAAATATTAATACTAATGCCACCAAGTGAGCAGCAAGTGAGACAACAATAAGTTACAGAATTTCTTTGAGACTAAAGCATGATATAAATAACTCAACAACTACTGATCAAAGAAACAAGGAAAACAGCCAAAACATGGAAAACATACAAATAGTCAGCAATTACCAAAACATGTATGTTATCTTTGGTAGTAGAAATCAGCAATTCAAAATCTAGTATGAATCTTCCTTCTCTCCAATTACTAAAACTATTTTCATGTTTATACATCAAAAGAAGATCACCAATGGCAGACTGAAAAAAGGGGGGAAACGATAAACCACCATGGATGGACATGATTAAATAGAACAGAAAATACCATTTCGCCAAAAAATGAATCAACCAAACAATGTAATAGCCACGTAAATTAGAAAATTTAGATAAAACTGAATTACCTATTTCCCTCACTTTGAACAGGCCCGGCAATTTAATACAATAAAATAAAAACCTGATACTTCATACAACAGAACAACAACCTAAAATTTCACTATAATTAAATTTATGTTCACAGAACTGCCATTCATACATGAAAGAGAATGGCCAGCACCAAGAGTAACACTATACTTAAATTTTTGTTTAAAGCTCACAGTACCGAAAAATATAACTATCAAAAGCATGCACTTTTAAATGAATAATATATCCAGCGGAGAGCAATTATTCTCAGCGATGAAGCCTCTGAGCTTCCTCTTGCATTTCTCAACAGCTTTTAGGTACCCCTCACTAAATAATGATAGATAAAAATGACTTTAATAGGATTTCTTTTTTTGGTTACCTGGTCATCCCAAGTCCTAAAAAGGACCAAATTCTGTAGTTGTGAAAAGAGGGAATGAAAACAGTGGTTGCACAAGAAGCTCCAAATATATAAGTCCATATTCTCTTGTCCAGGTGATGATTATGTAGTATATGTTGTTGTAACAAAAATAAAAAAACAACATTAATTTCTTCATCAAAAACAATCTTTTTTTGAGATAATATCTTGAAAATTAACAAAAATAAAGTTTTGATCACCTGGCACAGCCTATAAGTTGTATGACGATCCAAATAGAAGAAAGTGTAGTTGAAGGCCAAACCCATCGCTTTCCAAAGATGGACCAAGTAATCCATCTAGCACTTCAAACCAATGCATTCAGAAAATAAATTAAAAATCTGAAATTAATTTGTTTTTACTTTAATTTTTGGTTAATTCAAGATGAAAGACCTGAATGACATGGTTTTTGAAGCTAACACCTTCTTTTTGACTACGATACTCACTGTATAAAAGATGTGGTTCTTGAAGCTAACACCTTCATGGTTTTTGACCTGAATGACATGGTTTTTAAAGCTAACACCTTCAACTCTATCAGGTTCATATGACTTAAAAGATGTGTTGCACTTCAGATAAACGTTACGTAAGATCTCTAAGCAAATACTAATTCAAACCTAAATTAATAAAGCAAGAGAGAAACATATCAAATTAACTAAGTAATCAGTTTGAGACAGAAAATCAGAATATTTGAATTCACTGAACAATATAAAGTTCCACAAAGAATCAACTTGGAAGCAAGTAACTCAATCGCCAACTTCTCCACAACTTGCCTACCATTACCATGACCTGATTGCATTCCACTACATCTTTTTCTACTATCTTGAGTAATCTTCTCAGGTACGTTCTACTTCCTGCAATTAGTTGATTCTCAAAGAGTTTGAATCAAGTCCTTTATCATTTGGCAGCAAAAGAAAAAACGAATGTTGTATATCTCTGCTTTTTCAGAACCTCTTCTCAGCTACAGTGATGAATGAACTTATCAGAGACAGAGAACAAAGTCAAGCCAGGAAAATGATGTTATTATCACAGCTAACCAAACAACATAGTGCATATTCAATTTGTCATCGGACTTTTCCTCAGGTAAATCAAGGTCATCTCTTTTCTAAATTCATCCAAATGAGATATTTTAAGTTCTAGTCACTTAAATACTAGTGCTATCCCTCAAGCACTGACTTGAATTGCAGAATGTTAACCACAATCATAATCTAGAGAAAGATTTAAAAAAAAAAAACTGAAAAGTTAATCGAAAAATACCTAGCACAAAATAAGCATAAAAGTAATGGCGTAAATCAACGTAGTAGTAAGCATCAAGGAGAAAATGGGAGACACTAATTTTTGAGCAAGGTTAAAACTCCACAGCTTTCAAGCTTTAGATTAGGGCATATTACAGAAAAGTGAGAACTCGAATCAACATCCCGTTATCTACACATTCAATACAAATATTGGAAAAAACGTGTCCACTAGGTGTGGTTGAACAATGATTACCAACAGCAACTTTGCTTCACAACCATACCTTCGAAGTCGACTTGGCGTGGTTGGAGAACGACTCTCGGAGTACGTGACCACATCGTGTTCTCCCGCTTTCGGGTGGAGGAAACGCGACAGAGAGAGAGAGAGAGAGAGAGACAGAGAGGGAGGGAGGAAAAGAAAGACTTAAGGCACACCATTTTTCTCTCCACTCTACCATCGATGATGGGGCGCCCGTGAGAGCGTGCGGACGAAAACGGAGAGTGGACGGACAAACCCTAAGCTTTAAATTTAATCAATCGAACCAGGCACAGATTGGGAGAGGATATAAACGGACGGACCATGATTTGAGAGAGGAGATTTGAAGAGAGGAAACGAAGCGGGAGAAGAAGAGGTTAATGAAAAGATTTTGGGGGTAAATTTCTACATCGAGTTGTTTGGGAACCGGCATAAAAAATTACTCTACAGTGGTTTAAATAACACCCGATGTAGATATCAAATTTTTACAAATCTTTACAGCGTTTATTTGCTATAACCGATGTAAAGGTCTTCCCAAATTTACAATTTTGCCACCGGACGTTTTTCTACATCGGTTATTAAATAACCGATGTAGATCCTCGATGTTAAAAGCCTTTTTTGTAGTAGTGCCCATTAACATTTTTTTGATGTATTTTATGGTTGTACATATTTTATTTTTGATGTGGTTTATAAATGTATTTGTTTTGTGCTCCCCATGTAAAAAAAATCTGGATTCGTCTTTGTGAGTGTATGTTCTCTCCCCTACTATCTCACATTGTACTCCAAAATCTCACAATAAGGTTAGAAAATTTAAAAGGCACAAATATGGAGAAAGTACGAATAGGCTAATAGCGGTGTGAAATAATAAGTACGAATATATATATATATATATATATATAATTGCTAATATATTATTATTTTCTTGATTCATTTTTTATAATCACTTGAAAAATATTTTAATTATATTGAAACGAGAAAGATTGGATGCTATGGTCAATCAGTAGCATGAAAATGCTCGTTTAAAGTTGGTTGTTTTAATATTGTGCATGAATACTACTAAAATACGATGTGCTTATGTTGGATACTCCTTGTGTCCAAAATATGAACAAATAAGTGCTTCAATAAACACTCATGTCCAATAATTTTGACAGAAATATTAAACATGTATTACCCTAGCTACTAAATTAAAGCACACAGACTGTCACTTTATATCAAAACATAATGTGTAATACATGTTTAATAAACACTCATGTCCAATATTAATTAAACATGTATTACACAGTACGTTCTTTATATCAGAAAATTGATGAGATTCTATTCTAAATACATTAGTGTTGTTTTTTTATTAACCTAAAGAAGATTACTCATTAGTTTGCATTGCAAATTTGTCTTGTTTAATATTTTTTATACTTATCAGTTATCATGCCAGCATTTTCGTATATCATACCATAAGGGGAGTGTTTGGTTGCCCTTAATGGGCCGGATATTAGGTGCTTTTATATATAGCATATCACTGACTTTGTGGTGTTTGGTTCAAACTTGTGAGGCCCTGAGAAATGAGAAAGCGGTTTTTTTCACTTGATCTACAACTTCGAGTTTCATATCTACTTTGCACATAATGTAAGATTTTTCCCATTGTCTTTTTCATGTGCACCAAAATGTTGGTTGCCTTTCAATGAGTTCTGATTTTTTTTTTCCCTTCTTGAAAATAAGTTTCCTAGTTGAAAATAATTACCCTGATATGAAAATACTACACAGTGGACAAAAATCGGCGGACAAAGCGTGGTGAAGAGTAGGATTTGAGCAATTTGTGAGATCAACTGGACAACTTCAATGAAATTCAATTCCCCAATTTCTTCATGGATTGGGATTTTATGTTCCACAGTCCTATTTTATTTTATATTCTATTGTATTCGATTAATATCAGGTGTACAATGATGTCATACTTATACATGTGTCATCCATCTTATGTACGTAGTAGAATAAGAAGTGGAATAGAAATGTGGAATATGAAATCTGCAGGTCCGTTTTATATTCTCAAATAGGGTTGTGGGCATATTAATTAGGCAAACGAGATATATATCATTAAAGATAGAAATGTAAAAATAACTAATCAACGGGCTTGTATACTTACCCAACCAAACAAGTCTTTGGATACAATAAGGTTGATAGTCAAAACCCAATAGGCCAACCAAACAATCGAATGGGATTGGCTGGTTGCATAGATTAGTATTACATATCCAATGAGATATAATCAAGCTTCATGTCATGCATGAAGGCAATCAAACACAGCCTAATCGTATATGCATGTTCAACATAAAATAATACATATTAGTGTTGTCAAGAAAATGCTAATAGACAACAGTGATTCACCGTTGTCTTTTAGGAAACAAATCTGTTGTAGATATCTGTGTTGTAAAAGAGGGAGCTAATACACGATGACTTTCCACTGTTGTCTTTTTACATAACGACGACGGTGAAACACCGTTGCAGAAATGCTGTCTATAACCCAATGCACAACATTTTTTAACGGTCAAACGACGTTGTCTATTACTGTCAAATACAATGGTGAAACACTGCTATTGACGCTCTTTTAAAACACCGATATCTACAACAGATCTTTTTTTCATCAAAGACCACGGTGAATCACTGTTGTGTTTTGTGTATTAGACAACGGACTGACAACGATTATATATAGTTGTCTTACTGGTAATAGACAACAGTTTCGCAATGGATTTTTCTGTTGTCCAATTCTTTTTCCTGTAATTCTTTTGCAGAAATAAATTAAAAACTCTAAATATTCATGACAACCCAATCATTTAATATAACACCATTAACAAATCCAAATCCGAATTCATTGCAAATGATAAATATTCCTGAATACAAGTTAATCCAAGCACGGATCATTACAAGAAGAGAAGAAATTATTAGGATGATGAATCGTATATTCACATCAGAATACAATATACTCATCATAACTTCTAAAGCAATATAAACATGACCTAAATTCTACCAGCCTTTTTGGTAGCTAGCCTCAACAGCAACTTTATCTGCTTCTATCTCAGCAACAAGGCATCGATTTTGGCTTCTTCAAGCTGCCACAGATTATGGTCTTTGGTCATCACAACAACTTCAATGTTCTTTCCTCCTCTCTCCACAACCTTCAATTATTAGATTTGTAACATGTTTAATGTTTAGTAACAAATTAAAACAATTACATCAAATACCATATTCCAGGATAAATTGCAGAAAGCATGTCAAATGGAATAAATAAGTTAACAATCAAAAAATCAACTAAAAGCTAACAATAAAAAATCAACAGAATTGCAGAAAGCATGTCGGGGGAACATGACTTTTCACCAAAGAACTTTGATCCAAAATTTAGATTATAAAATTATAGTTTTAGATGCACATTCACAAGTACCTTCATTGAGCATAATGATAGATGTGAGGATAAAGTTATCATTCTTTTCCGTATCTATCAGTCGTTTCGTGCTTTTTAGGCCCTGCAATTTTCCATACCTACATAGAATAATGGAGAAGTTACAGATCATATAATGTGGCCAAAAAGGAGATCTGTCCTGCAGATTAATTAAGTAAATATGCACATTCTTTCATTTAGTCATAGCATGCATAACAGTCATTTGTGCACGAATCAGTGGAGTATAGAGCATAATGACATATAATGAAGAGAAAATGTGATCATTCCAAACAAGATCAAATTGAGAAATTTCCTAGTATTTGTATTCAAAGAATTTGAGTTTTAAAGAAACTTTAAAACCAAAAGATTTTAAATAATTCTAATATGAGATTTACCTCCAATGTAGCACATGTAAATTGAAATTTATAAAAACTTAAAAAACAAACTGAAGTACATCAATGAACCAGTGTGTTTTTTATCCAAAATTTTTTCCCTTACCCAGAAAAAAGATGATCCCAAAAGTTACTACTAGTGTCACATTCAGGCCACTACACCGTACACACACAGGCCAATTATACAAAGAATTTCAATCTAAAGAAGACATGTTATATCTATAATGCATGCAAGCATATAAAAACTGCAAAACTACATTATCTCATCATGATCTGCAACTTAATGCACTAAATTGAAAGAGACTCAACATCATCCATGAATTATCTACTTCCAGACCACCAAACCTTAAGAACAAATGAAGACACCAACCCCCTTTAGCATATTACACCAGCCTAATGAGGTAAAAAAAAAAAATTGGGGAACTACGACTCTATATATGTAACCCTTTTTCCAACAACTCTGAACATCAATAAGTAATAACAAAATAAATGGCCTACAGATATCAAAGCAAGAAAAAGTCAACTCCAAACTCCTACTAAAACCAAAACCAAGTTGTTGCTTACCACCAATTTGGTGCCCCTTTGTCTAACTCTAACTCTCATAACTATCTAGGTAGATATGATATCGCTCATGTATTATTTTTTCCAAACAATAATGTAGCAGCCTATTCATGCATACCATACATTAATGTTACAGAGAGAGTGAAAGTGAAACAAGCTCCTATTGGCATTCCATGTTCCACATTCCATTTTTCTATCCTTTACTTTCCCACTTCAGCAAATCAACATCACCTTTTTCCATTTTTAATTTCTCATTTTAATTTGTGAATATATATCTGTTGAGAAAAAAAACAGAAAAACATGCATAATGAGTAGTAGTACTGCTCCTAGAAAGTAGAACCTTCCATCCATAATGAGATAAGCCTAATTCCTACCAAGCAATGATCTGTCTCAACCTGGTGTAGGAGGGTCATAACTCATTCTAATTAGTCCAACACATTTACACTCCATATTCTTGCCCAATAAATAGCTCATATGTAATATACCTAAGACATATTCAAGTCTGAGTTGGAAGAATATACAAGTATTATATAGCTTTCTTCAACTTTTTCTAAGCCCGATCTCTTTTCCTGTTAGCTCTGACACTATTGCCAAAAAACAAAAAGAAAAAAATCCATGGTTAGTAGTGATTACAATATTCATTACCATCTTATTCCATTGTCAACCCCCCTAATGAACTAAGGAATACAAGTCATATTTCACTCAATCAAAATCAACAACACAGGGACATCCTACTAACTCATAAACTAAAATGTTAAGAGAAAATCAGAAAAATTGTAAATCAGAATTACCAATTACCTAGGGTTTAGAAATTTGAGGTTTTTTTGCCATTGAGTGAGAATTTCCAAGTAACAAGCCTATTTTAGGCTAGAGCCGATGGATGGCTATTTGAGACGAACGGGAGGGCTTCATCCATAAGTCAGCCTATGAGATTGGAGCGGACTGAAGAAGACCAGCGACGACGAGAACTAAAATTGAGTGTCGAGTGTGACGGTTGCTCACGGTGGGCTGCGGCGAGAACTGGAACTGGGCGGGCGACGGAGGATTGAACACGAGTGTTCAGTTGATTTTGATTTTTTTTCTTTTTTTTTTTTTTTTCAAAACATCAATTTTTAATGATAAAACTATAACTATGTTTACAATTCTCATTAGCACCTTTAGTAATATGCTATAGTTGCTAGACTAAAATTGCTTAACTATCTAAAAGTGCTAGTCAACTATCTATATAATGAAGATATTGACTAAGAGGGTGTTTGGCTGAATTTATAATCTCTTCAAAACATCTTATAAGATTTTGAGAGCTTATAGGTTATTTAAATTTGTTTAGTATTTTTTTTAAGACCGTAGGAGCTTATAAGTTGTTTTTAAAAAAGTTAGGGAATTCCAACTTTTTTTTAAAAAAATAGAACTTATTTTAACAACCTCTTTTAATTTTGACTATTGTAATTACAAAATTGTCATTACTAACATCTTATAAGCTCTAAAAATATCTTATAAGTATATGAATTATATATCAATATTATATATGTAGGCTTGTAAATAAGTCGTTTTGTTTAGCTTAAGATTTTTTCAAAAGCTCAGGTCTTTCGATTATCTAAATAGGCCTTGTAAAAGACCTTAGTCTAGCTCAATTATTAAATAGGCCAAATCAAGCAAACACAATTGGTGTTTTTTCGTATGAAGCTTGTTTTTTGTTAATAGTATATCTTGAATAATTAATCTATAAAGTCGATTCATTGTATCATGCTTTATATTATTATAATCTCTGCAAATTTATTTGAATAGTTGTATTATTGTTTAGAGGAAAAAATACTAAACCCCCCAAATTATGCGGTTTTTTGTCATTTACCATATGAATTAAATTTTTTTACATTTTACAATACAAACTATGAAGTTGTGCAATTATGTTGCATCCATATTTGAGATAATAGGGAGTCCTATTTAGATGAGGTTTATCTAGAAACCTCTCACATTAGACTAATTGATCAGGGGATTGAGATATATATTGATATCTCTCCCTACAATCGCATTCAGGTCAATAGAATGTCTCCTACGTAATATCCGAATAATCTCTCTCCTAAAATTCTCTCTCGTTTTTTTTTTTGGAGTATCACCAAAGTCTCCAAGGGTTTAAGGTGTGATATCCAAGTAAATAATTTTAGTAATTATTTACACCAACGAAAAAAAGGCGGTTCGTGATCTTGTTCGTGGTTCAACCTATCCATGGGGTTTGTTCGTTGCTCGCGATTCAATTAAACGGAGGCTTGTAGAGCGGGCTTAATCCACGGCTATGTGCATCGACAGTTCATTTAACGCAAATAGGTATATTCAATCCACACTTTATGTGCAAATATGTGATTTATAGTTTCGATTCATATTTGCTAATAGCCAGATCGAGCCCACAGTGCCGTTCGCCTATTTGATGTGATTGAGTTTTTTACAGTATATGTGATTTGATTTTTTATTTAATGAATTCGAATCTGTTTTTTTCGTTTTTATATATGCAATACTGGTGTCAAATTGTAGATTTCGGAAAGACGATTAATTTGATATATTATGCATAGAAAACGGATTTGAAATGAATAAGTTATGATGATTCAAAGTTTTTAGAGAAAAACACAAAAAGCAGTCATTGGAATCCGTGCATATGTTTAGTGTTGATTTCAATTTTTTGTGGGCATGTTGTTGGACGCAACTCTTCTCTCGAAATAGCGCCGATGCCGATTTATTTTCTGTTCCAAAAACCTTTTTCGCATGGGGACGCTTCTTTTATCATGTACGCGCGCAGCTGCGTGTAGCCAATTTGGAGGCTGATGTTTAAAGAGAAAAAAAAAAAATGTCATGTGGCAAGTGCTTATTGGTTGTGTATGCTAATTTGGATACTTGGCGCCATGTGGCTGCCATGTATTGCTGACGTGGCCTGCGACTGCCACGTGGTGATGAGGTGGCAAGGGTGCGATTGATGACATGGCACCGACTCACGCCACACGGACGTTGATGTGGCGCTGAGTAGCTGCCTAAGTGGTGTATCCTATTTGAAATATAAAAAAATTCGCCACATGGGCGAGGGCCGATGTTATTGGAGATAATCCATGCCTAATCAATGGGCATAAAATCTTGCATGATTTGTACAATCAATCACTGGTCATAATTGTGTAAATAGACTGCACCAAATCTGTAGTAATTGATTTATTGTAATCACTAATTAGCATAGTTTAAGCACAAATTGTACATTATATAAGCAGGCATCTTATACATCAATACAAATCATCTCATTCTTCTCACTTTTTCTTCATGGTACAGAGCAGGTTGTCTATTGATAATCTGTTAAAATTTTATAATCAATAGTCAAAAAGAAAAAAAAACGTGAGAGAACAAAACCAACCTTGCTATGGCCACTCCCCAGAAAGAAAATGAACCAAACAACACCAATATTGTGATAAAGGATGATAACCATCTTTCCTCTATAGGGGACGTTAATTCCCCCTATTTCTTACAACCTTCAGATCATCTAGGGTTAATTTTTGTTGTTGTTCCTCTAGAAGAAGATGGAGAAAATTACCCTACTTGGAAAAGAAACATGTTGAATGCTTTAGATTCCAAAATAAAACCGGGTTTGTAAATGGAACCATTGAAAAGACGGACGTAAGTTCCCGAGACTTAACACCATGGATCAAATGCAATGCAATGGTGAGATCATGGTTGGTGAATTCTGTGTCAAAAGGACTTCAAAGCAGCCTTGCATATGCAGAAACTGCAAGAGAAATATGGAAGGATTTAGAAGAGCGTTTTTCGCAAGGAAACGCAGCAAGAGTTTATGAGTTAAGGCGTGAAATTGCTCTGCTGCAACAGGAAAAGGTAACTATATCAAATTATTATGGAAAACTACGAAGCATGTGGGATGAATTGCAGGCGGTGAATCCAATTCCTGTTTGCACATGCGGATGTAGGTGTGGTGCGTCTAAAAAGATTCAGACTATGCGTGAAGATGAGAAAGTTTATGACTTTCTCATGGGTCTTGATGATGGATTCAACGCAATGCGATCTCACATATTAAGTTCTGAACCATTACCCAGCTTAGGCAAAGCTTATGCCATTATTGCTCAAGAAGAGAAACAACAACATGTTGTAGCAGCAAGAACACCAAATGTAGAAGCAGCAGCATTTATGGCCAACAAAGCTATTGGATCATCAAAAACAACGCAAGGAAAATGAGGTGGACATCGGGAGAAGCCTGTTTGTACCCATTGCAATAAATCTGGACACTCTAAAGACCATTGTTTTGAGATTATTGGCTACCCACCAAATTGGCGCAAGAAGCAATATAAATGAGATGTCAAAGATGGTCGAACAAATCATGGATCTGATACAAGAAATTTGAGGATGGCAAATAGTGTTCATATTGAAGAACAAGCAGCGAACGGAATGCACAATTCACGCTCTTTCGTGTCAAGGTTCACAAAAACTCAATACAATCAATTAATGGGTCTCCTAAATAATGCGAGTGCAACAGGTTCGACGGCAAATTTTGCCCATACATCTGGTATGATTAATACACCTATCTCTTGGATCATAGACTCTGGAGCAACTGATCACTTCACTTGCTCACCAAAATTACTTAGAGATAGAGTCACAAATCCTAATTTGCCGCCCGTAGGCATTCCTGATGGTCGCACAATTGGTGTACATGCAATTGGCAAAATGAACCTTGGAACTACTCTTAATTTGGATCGTGTCTTAGGAGTACCAGAATTTAATTGTAACCTGTTGTCAGTAAGCAAGTTGACAACAGATTGGAAATGCTCATTAACATTCTTCCCTAATTTTTGTGTTGTGCAGGACTTAGCCTCGAGGAAGCTGATTGGAGTGGGTAAAATGCGGGGTGGTCTATATTATTTGGATCCAACAAGAGAGGGTGTAGCGTTGATGGCTAGCAAGCAACAAAGCGCAGTCCTTTGGCATAAACGGTTGGGGCACATATCTATGGATTGTTTGTCACATATATCAAATTCCTTTATTTTTCATTCAAAAGAAGCTTTTCATTGCGATGCTTGTCACCGAGCAAAACAAACTCGACTTCCTTTTCACTTGAGCAATAATAAAACTGCTAGCAATTTTGACTTGGTTCATTGCGATATATGGGGACCATACAAAACACCTTCAAATTCTCGTGCCCATTATTTTTTGACACTAGTAGATGATCACAGTAGAAGCACTTGGGTATATCTTCTGAAAAATAAGTCTGATACTCGCTATTATTTGATACATTTCTTCAATTGGGTTAAAACCAAATTTAATGTGGGGATTCGTACATTGAGAACAGATAATGGATTAGAGTTCACTCATCATGATTTGGTTACATTTTTTTTATCAAAATGGGACTGAGCATCAAACTTCTTGTGCTTACACGCCACAGCAAAACGGTGTTGTCGAAAGAAAGCATCGTCACATTCTTGAAGTCGCAAGGGCTTTAAGATTTCAAGCTCATTTACCAATTTCTTTTTGGGGGGAATGCATACTTACAGCAGCATACTTAATAAATCGAATGCCGACTCCACTTTTGCAACATAAAACACCATATGAAGTGTTATTTGGGTCTACTCCCACATATGACCATTTACGCACCTTTGGTTGTTTGTGTTATGCTTCTGTGGCTCCTAAACCACACGATAAGTTTGCTGCCAGATCTAAACCTGGAATTTTTGTGGGGTATCCATCAAATCAAAGGGATATCGAGTGTTTGACATAGAATCTAAAGTAATATACACTTCGCGGAATATTATTTTCTATGAAGACCAGTTTCCCTTTGATCAAACCCCTTTGACAACCAGAGAATTGGGGCATTCTTATCTTCCAATTTCACAAGATATTCCAACAGAACATTTAAATTCAGCCCCTATTCATCATAGTGCAGTGTCTCCATCTGGTTCTAATGTTGGGCAACTTGTACAGAACACAAATGAACATCTTGGGTCTACTAGCATTTCTCCCATATTGCAGTCATTGCAAGATAATGGGTTATCACCATCATCACCGAGCAGTGAGTCACCTCCATCTAATTATGTTCATGACTCACATGAGCCTTCCATTGGACCATCCTTGACATCATCATGCAGGTCGCCTTGTACAATAGAGCAATGCAAGAGGAATAGGCAATTATCACGACGACTGGCAGATTATGAATTCACTTTACCACCCTCTCTCCAACCACCCGCTTCACCTCCTCCATCGGCAAACTCGACGGTATATCCTCTCAACACATATATCTCTTATAATAAATTTTCTTCTGCTCATCGTGCCTTCTTAGCAGCTATCACTTCGAATGATGAGCCAAAAACATTTTCTCAAGTAGTCCAACATAGTCATTGGCGTGACGCCATGACTAAAGAAATTCAGGCACTTGAAGCTAATAACACATGGACTCTTGAAACACTTCCTACTGGTAAACGAGCAATTGACTCTAAATGGGTTTACAAAATTAAGTACAACCCAGACAGGAGCATCGAGCGTTACAAAGCTTGTTTGGTTGCCAAAGGATACATACAAGTGGAAGGTATTGATTTCCATGAAACTTTTGCGCCTGTGGCTAAGTTGGTCACTGTTCGATGTCTTTTAGCAGTCGCCTCCATTCGAAAATGGGAACTTCATCAACTTGATGTCAACAATGCTTTCTTACATGGGGATCTTGAAGAGGAAGTTTACATGAAATTCCCTCAAGGATTTGCTCGAAAGGGGGAGAATCGTGTTTGTAGACTCCGGAAATCTTTATATGGGCTTCGACAAGCATCACGCAATTGGTATCATAAATTCACCAAATCTCTAGTTAATCTTGGCTTCCACCAATCTCAAAATGATTATTCTTTATTCACATACCGCAACGGTAATTCATTTCTTGTTGTCCTGATTTATGTTGATGACGTGATTATTGCTGGAAATGACAATGCTCGCATTGTTCACTTGAAGCAACATCTTGATCATCAGTTTCGGATTAAGGACATTGGACGCTTAAAATATTTCTTGGGGATTGAGGTTGCGCGCTCATCACTTGGCATTTCTTTGAGCCAACGCAAATATACGCTGGACATCTTAACTGAATGTGGACTTCTTGGTTCTCGACCTAGTAAGTTTCCAATGGAATCTCAACACAAACTTGCAGCTGATATCGGACTTCCATGTCCTGATCCTGGGCAATATCGACGATTAGTTGGGCGTCTTTTTTACCTCACCATCACACGCCCTGATATTTGTTATGCTGTTCATATTTTAAGTCAGTTTATGCAAGATCCGCGACAGCCCCATCTTGATGCAGCCTATCGTGTGCTTTGCTACCTAAAGGGAAACCCAGGACAAGGATTATTGCTACCTTCTGATAGTTGTCTTGTCTTACGTGCTTATTGTGATGCTAATTGGGCAGGTTGCCCTACCACTCGTCGCTCCACCACTGGCTACATTATTTTTCTTGGTTCTTCTCCCATTTCATGGCGTTCGAAGAAACAAACAGTTGTTTCTCGTTCTTCTGTGGAGGCTGAATATCGCAGCATGGCAGCTACTACCAGTGAGGTCATATGGCTACGCCGCCTGCTTGAAGATCTGCTTGTTTTTAATATCGCACCTATCTCACTCCTTTGTGACAATCAAGCTGCCCTCCACATTGCCGCTAATCCTGTTTTTCATGAACAGACAAAACATATTGAAATTGATTGTCACTTTGTTCGAGACCATGTTCAATCAAAGCTTATCTCACCACAACCAGTTTCCACAAGTCATCAACTCGCGGATATATTTACTAAAGCGTTTGGTGCTGATACTTTTCATAGGTTGCTCGGCAAGTTGGGCATGGGCATAAAATCTTGCATGATTTGTACAATCAATCACTGGTCATAATTGTGTAAATAGACTGCACCAAATCTGTAGTAATTGATTTATTGTAATCACTAATTAGCATAGTTTAAGCACAAATTGTACATTATATAAGCAGGCATCTTATACATCAATACAAATCATCTCATTCTTCTCACTTTTTCTTCAGATGTGGTGTCATCTAGATGCCACACGGGCATATTGGTTGCCACGTGGCGGATGACTGGCGCATATGGGCTGCCATCTATATATATATAAAAAGAGAAGTCGCTGGAAATAGTAAGTCGAAATTTTCCCGCCCTTTTGCAGTTTCTATAATAAGTAATAAAAAAAGGTGTAAGAATAATAATTGATATATATTTGGTATTTTATTATTTTTGGAAGTCAACTGTCTTTAAATAATCGCCTTTCAAAATGGTATAAAAAATAGAATTATGTAAAAGTAGCTTTCCAAATATGTGTGTGTATTGCATTAATTATTATATTTATATTTTTCTTTATTCAAAAAAACATTAATAACTTTTTCGTTTTTGATCTGTTTTTTGACGTCTAATATATAAAATTAATCATTTTTTACGAACTTCAGTTTGATACCCAAATTGCATATATAAATAACAAAAATATAATAAATAAAAAATATGAGAAATATTTACTCATTATTTTATAATTTGTAATGGGCTTTAAACACTATGTAGTCGGGCTATTGGACATCAATTTGTATATTCATGTATTTTAGTTAATTGTGATGTATGTATAGTTGTTATTTGGCCTTAGCCATTTTTTATAATTATATATAATTATATTTGAATTTATTAAATTTTAATTAAAAATACTTATTTTAATTGAAGAAAAAAGTATTTCAAAATATGTATCCAAATTTTATGTCACATATAATCATAAATAACATGATAGCATTATATATATTTACGTAAGAATAAAATTAAGATTTGTTTTAATATGAAATTATACTCATAATATTATTTTATATATAGAAAATTATTTTTTAAATATTAATATAATTTCCATGTTAATAGAAGTTATTTTTATATTTATCAATGTATTTTGATATTCAAGTTTCAAGGGTGAACATTTGGAATTAGATATGAATTTGTCTCGTTTGATAATTTTTGATATATGTTTATATAGAAAAAAATTATTTTTGTAATTTTGAAATGTTTCATGTTCTCTGAAATTGTGTTGCTAAATATAAAACATGATTTTTATTTAATTCCTTTAATAATTTTGATAAATAGTCACTTTCCTAAACCCCAAAAAAATATTAAAATTTAAAATGGCTTTATTGTAGATTGTATTGAAAATGCAATTTATTCACTATTCAGCATTGGAGTAGTAAAAAAATTCAACATTCGGCAATTAAAATATTTTTCAAACTTTTACTTTCTTAAAGTAAATATGTTCTATAAATAGGTGCAATTCATATTCACACAACCAAATATTTCGCATTTAAAGAGATTTTTTTATAATTTATAATAATTTATTCTTATATTGTTCAATCGTATAATATATAATTAAATTAATTCTCATATTTAATTATTTTTTGAAATTTTAAATTTTTTCCATTCACTAATTTTTTACAAAAAATATAAATAACATAAATCCATAATCTGTAAAATAAAGAATAAGAACAAGTGAAAATGTAAAGATTCTTGGGTTAATTTTTAGAATTAATTAAAAAAATAAAAAATAAAACTAATATTAATAATAGATAAATACAATATACATATTCGGTGAATGTGGATGAGAATGTAGAATCCCCATTTTATTTAATTGGAATAGGAAGGGAAACGTGGATATAAATACCGTTTATGTCCCATCCTTGATTCTAGAGATGCGGGGAATCCCCAACCCTGCTCCCATCCCCGGATTAACTAGAGATTCCCCATCAAGTTCTGTTTGATTACTATTGGGGATGGTTCCCGCGGGAATATTGTCATACATGTTTTATTAACAAAATGTACATGTAATATTACAAACCAAAAATATATACCCCGTGCATCGTGTGAGACCCCGAATTTTAACAACGTGAGATACGATGTTGTAGTGATTATTTATTCGGCTATGTATCACAAACACATTATTAATGAACCGCAACCCGACTTTTATTTATTTCTTTCAACATCAATTACGCCTTTCTCATTTTCGAGCCTAACGATTTTATATTCTTCCTCTAGTATTAATACTTGATCGAATGACTACAACTTTAGAAATATTAGACCTCCAACAATTTAGGAGTGCATTCCAATCCTTATCCTAATATTCATCTTATTCTATAATTCATCCCAACCAATTTCCCAATCATTTTAAAAAAAAAAATAATACGTAATTCTTATTTCACATCTTTAATTTTTAAATCTAAATATTTAATTATAGATATTTATAATTTTTTTTTCTTTCGATTTTTTTTTTAAAAAAAATATTTTTTTTATATTTTTAAAAAAATTCGAAAATGACCATAAATGGGGAGGTTGTTTCATATTCTTTTCAATACCTACAATTATATATCTATATATATATATATATATATATTTACATATATATATTATTTTTCCTCAACTTTTGATCACATGCCTAAAGGAAAGACAAACTTTTCTTTCCACCAAATTCTAATAAATAAAAATACCAACACCATGATTATTATTCCCTCCAACTTTTGGCTCCTTGTCTTAGGGGAATCAATCATTTTGTTATTTTGTTTTCTTTATCTACCAATATTATTCATTTCATAATTATCATAAAAACACAAGACTTGTTTCCATTTTCCTCTCTAAAGGATCAAATTCTTCAAGCATAAGGTAAGAAAATCTTCATTTCTCCCAACTCTATTTTTCTTCTCCAATCCTCAACCTTATACCTACACCATCTAATAATGTTGAATCCTTCTTGTTGAGGTACTCTAGAGAAATTTCTTGAAGAATTAGAGACCTAGATTTGACTACAAGCTTGAAGAGGAAATTCAAGACTATACATTATTAAGGTGAGAAAATTATGGTTTTAGTATTTTCTCTTGACAACATGAAGAATTAATTTTTGACTCAAGAATATGAATTTTTGGAGCTTAGGGGTTGACCTACATCATCTCAAGTTGAGGTTAGAGGCTTGAAGGAAAATTTACATTTTTGAGACTACTTGAAGACATTAAGGTGAGTAGTAACCATTTGGTCCTAGTATATTTTCTTTAGACTTGAGACTTTAATTTTAACATCAAAATATGGTTTGGATACCATTTAGGGGCTGATCTTCAAGAGTTTGAGTCAAGAAGTTGATTCAAGAAAGAAGACTACATTTTAGATCAACCCGAGAAACTACTACGAGGTGGGTCAAAAAATTCTTTCAACTTCTAGGTGTTTTAAATTGAAAATATGCATGTAGTATTTTATTATTGAGCACTTGAGATATATATTATGTATTGAATGCTATTTTCTTGTATCAAGTTGGAAAAATTCTCAAGTGTTGCTCAAAAATGTGATTTATCGAAAAATAGGGCATACATGCACATTTTATTGTTATACTTGATGAAATTTTGTATGAGAAGGATATGTATGTGTATGACTCTTGAAATCTATGTTTTGAATGATTTATAACCTGGACAAGTCGAGCATAATTGATTAAATTTCAACTTTTGGACTTAAAATGCAAAAATGGAAAGTTGGTGGACTTAATTGCAAGAAAAATAAAATTTAAGGGACCCCTCTGTAATTTTCGATTTTTGGGACTGAACTCAGGTTCAAAAATTATGTTTTTATATTTTAATAAAGTTTTAAGAGTTTTTAGATAAATAAAATCAACCCTTAAAAGCCCAATGACTAGATTGTAAAATTTTAGAAGTTTAAGGGCTATTTTGCAATTTTCGAAACTGTACCAGACCCTTATTTTAAAATGTGAAAATTTAACTCTTAAGGGACTGGAAATAACATATTTTAAATGTATTCCAAAAATCCAAGTGTTTAGAGCTTGGAAAGTAATTTATAAAAATTGAGGGACCAAATTGTAAAAGATTAAACTTGAGGACCAAAATACAATTTCTAGGACTTATGCAGACTATGCACCAGGAAATACTAATTTAACTATAGCATAATTATATCTTGGACCCAAGGTTCAAATTTCATAACAATTGAACCCCTAAAAGCCTTAAAAGCAATTATTTCAAAATGGGACAAAAATGAGATTTTCAAAAGTTAAGGGACCTATACTTGCTTCTTTTAAAAACTGCTTTTGTCCCAATATCCCACTGACTATAGTGACATTTTTCAACTGGAATCACATTAAAATCCCTTCCGATTTGTGAGTTCCAATTATTTTAAACTTAGAGCCCGAAATGGCAATTTTAGCAAATTTGGGGCCAATATGAGAATTTTATAAAAACTCGACCTCAAAACTTCAAAAACCTGAATCTCTGAACAATTTGGAGAATTTAGGAACTGACCTCATAATTTTTCAAGGTCGGGATATTTATTTATTCAAATTTTAACCCCAAAAGTATTGGTTTTTACAAAATGGGGCTAAATTGTAAAATTTCTTTTTATCAAGGACCTAACTCAAATTATTTTATTTTACTAAAACAGCCCTGGACCCTCTGACTTCAATTCTTAATTAAAATATTTTATTTTCTCAAAAACCCCTTGACTCATCGGACCGCCTTGACCGATTTATACCCGATCGCGGGCGCTTCCTGCCGTCTTGCGATTTGAATCTATAACGGACTTATGTTCCATCTAATCTTTCAAGATATCGAAGATTGCTTATCCTCCCGATAATCATCTTCATCCCAATAACTCCGCCAACACCATAATTGCCACTCGCAATTTTTAAAAATTTTCCTGAATTGCTTCCCTAAATCAATAATACTCGACTGCCTGGTTGACTACCCGAACTTGATTTATTTTCCGCTGAGTCAACTTGGTGTGTCGAGCTCACAAATCGGAATGGATACATTGGGGATGGAACCGGCAGCTCGGCCGCTATTCCACTCTTCCGCCCCATCGCCCTAATCCCGCAATGGCGAGGGACGGAGTTTGTCCAAGGGAAGCGGGTCGTAGTACTTTGAGGTATAATCATGATTATGACGAATCCGAGCCTTGCTAGCTCCAACGTGGATTTTGTCTTTGCCTATGGAGCAATAAGGTGACAGTCTTGGACCATCATGAACGGGAGTTACAAGGAAGAACGAAGGAATCGCATTTTGTCCGCGATCCACACGATTAGGAGTTGAACGGAACGTTTGGTTGGCGCTTACACTTCGAGACGCAACCGCTACTTGTAATGCATGGGTTGGCGCTACAATTCGAAGACGCAACCACTAATTGTCTTGCATGGGATTGGCGCTACACTTGACGCAATCCTCATATGCCTTGAATCATCGTGCATGTGTGACCACAAACTATTTCTTAAACTATATAAATATATTACTTAATATATATTTATCACGATCTTGTAAAGCTATGTATGAAAACATGCATCATACCTCACGCGTTTTCATACAACCGTTTTCTCGCATTAACTATATATATCGCCACACTTGCACATGATCACCCCATCCACCGAGATTTCTGTCTCACTCCCTCCTATTTTCTAACCTTTAGATGAAGAGTACGTTGAAGACGTCGAACCTACCACGATTGAATTCCCTCTTTTGTTGATGTGGAGCGACACTCCTTTTACTTTTATTGTTGTTGGACTTTTCATTTTGTTCTGTTTGGACTGTAAGTTAAATTCGGATAATCTATTGGGTTGTATTCGGATTCCGTCGGACCTTAAGATGTAATTTGTACTCTATTTCACTGCATTAGACTCTATTTCACTTGGAGTTCGTATCATTGGTTTAGACTATTGAATTATTTCTGTTTAAGTGATTGATCGTTGTCGCGTCGCGTTTGGGGCGTGACACATCGCACGGGTAAAAGACTAGTTCATTTAATAAAAATTGAGGGGTTGTTGGTTTAAAATGGGTTTGAACCTTTAACCTTTTTTTTAGTTGTTATGTTGTTTTTAGCCATTAGGCCACGTATCTTTTTTCTGATATTGTTGATGGCACATACATGTTTTTATAGAACATGGACAACAGTTTTTTTCTTGCATGATGATATATATGAAAGTTTTTTTTTTTTTTGCGCGTAGGGACACTTGCAAAATTATTTTTTTGTGCATTTCATTTTGTTATAGTATTAATGCATGTAAAAATATTTTGCGCAATTTAGTGCTTGCAAAAAAAATATATATTTTTGCACATGAGAATGCTTGCAAAATTATTATTGTGCAATATGATGCATGAATAATTATTTATTGCACATATGTAGCAATGACATTTTTTCCTTTTGCATTAGTTGCATGAAAGAAAAAATATTTTTGCGCATTGTTTGCAACAAATTAATATTTTTGTGCATTGTGATACATTGAAAAATTATTTTTTGCACATTGGTGCATGAAAATTTTTTCGCATAAGGTGCGTAAAAATTTTTATATTTTTTGCGCATTGAGGTGCAAGCAAAAATATTCTATGTGATTTTTAATTTTTGAGTTGCATGCTTTATTAATTGCTTATGTGTATGCAATTTTTTTTTTTGTGCTGCAATTATTTTGTTGATGTGATATGAATTATCATGTGTCGGGAATGAATGGACATTGACATACGGGTGCTCATGTATTTGAGTGTTTACTGTTCTATATTAATATTTTTTTGTGGGAGTTAATTTTTGACAATGGTGGTAATTCGATATCCTCATTTATGTTTTTTTTTTACTTTTTCTAGATTGATGTAGTAGGCCTTGAAAATATGTATTTTTTTTTCGAGGCATATATTCATTGAGCCGATTTTGGAGGCTATGTAACATCAATTTTATGAGGATATTTTTTGTTTTACCACAATTGGTCTAAATTATCTCCACATGATGCACCATATGTCAATGTCGCCCATGGGGGATATATTTTTTCGTAATTAGTTATATCGCATGGTTGCATGCGTGATGTATTTATAGACTTTGATAATTTTATTGATGGATCAGTAATTTTTATTGTGATCTTCAATTCGGTGGGAGATGATTACTAGCCTTGAAGGCAAATTTTCGATTTCATTGAATTGAAGAAAATAATAAAAATTACTTGGATCTAGAATAAATTTTTTAGATCAGTACCTAATTATTTGCGCAATTTATAGAGATGTGTTTAGACCAAACTCACCAACTTTAGTTTAGCCAATTTAGCATGAAAATAGACAAAGTATCCAGTATTGTCGCGACTTAGACGCGGACAATATTTTTATGGATTAAATAAAGTATTTGCGTTTTATTTGTTTAAGCCACAAATGTAAGAACTTAATTGCCCGAAATAATCGCAGTTGAGATGCCGATGATATACTTATGGATCAAGAATTAGCTATGCGCTTTAATTTGTTTAAGTCGCAAATTTAATAAAAGAGTTTCACTCTATTTTTGGAATATGAGCTTACTCCCAAGTAAATACTCTAGTTATCCAAATTCGCTACTTGAGTTGAATTAAGGATATTAGTTACTTGTGTTATTATTAATGAAAATCACATATCTAGAGGTTGATTATAAAAAGTTGAGAAATACACAAGTGAGTGCGCTTGTCGCTTGGCCGACCGATATAAACCAACTCGGGTGAATATTGGAACAAGCATAATATAGCTTGACAAGAGAAAAAGCTAAAACTAGAATTATAGATTGATCCATAAAGTGACAATAAGTCGTGTCACCTTATTAAATGAGGCAATAAGTATCAACAAATATTAAGTGCACTTATGAGATTGGTAACTTAAGCTCGTAATTGTCCGAGATGAAGTTTGACTAATTATTTGCTCTCTTATTTTTTCGCTAATATTTCCAAATCTCTCCATGGGTGGATAGTAGATATTGGTTGACTTAGCAAGTGGTTTTGAGATGGAGCAAATGTGCATGACTATTATCGGGTTGTGCAGCTATAGAGCGCACAAGAGGAGGCTAAAAAGAGTCACCTCAAATTCAACAGTTGGTGTGAGCAACTTGATGTGTCGATGTAGTCTTACTCGGATAAATGCACTTGTAAGATATTTGTTGAGTGAGAAGACTTGTCTATCTTTTTGTGATGCTTGGCTTTAGATAATATTTCTTTTAGATCTTCTAATGATATCGTGGTACGTGAGGTTAGGAGGACGACTGTATTAGCTCGAGGAGGCTTCATTGTCTAACTCGCTAAGGTCAATCTCCTCTACATAAATATTTTCCAATGAGGATAAGCTTCTTTGGAAGAATGTAAGATGACTACTTTTCCTATAAAGCTAAGTCCACTAAATTGAGTGCGGAGACTTATGAGTGGGAGGCACAAATTAACTCATTATATTTTCTTTCATTGCTATTTACGCTATAAGTTAGTACATTCTCACTCTTATCGATTAGAAGCGCCAAAGTGCGTTGAGCGATTCTTAACAGATGGAGATGTTCTAATAGGGAGCGAAAGTAGTGTGTCTAATTAGTTTGAACACAAGTTGAAGGAAATAAAGTTGCAAGTTGAATGATGGTTCTAAATATTTTGTAGCTATATAAGCTCGCGAAGAAGGGACAATCACTTCAAAATGGTTAGATTTATGATGGCGCAAATTGATTTGTGTGTTTTGTTGCTTCCTACATCATAAAATATGTGTCTCCAAATGATTCTTCAACCCCGTATGAGCTTTAGTTTGATAACAAACCCAAATTAGTGGGTTTGTGCCTATGTAAGTTCGAGAATATGTGTTCTCAAGTGGAGAATCAAGTCGCACGATTTAGGTTTCCCTTCAAAGGGATTTCTTGAGCACATGTAAAGTCATAAGAAATCTTGAAACTATGCGAGTTGCAAGATCCTTAGGAGGCGCTCGTTTTTCTAGCGAGGATGTTGTATTTTGTACTCATTTAGTAATCGCATTTGGGATAGTGGGAGCGACACTAAGTCAGTGGGAGCTAGTGTCTCACACGCAAAGGATTCTCAAATTCCACGAGTAAAAGGAGTGAATATGAAATATTCCACATCATCTATATGAGATTGAGTGGGTATCCTTCACAATTACTTTTGTGGATGTTGATGAGTCGATAGAATATGTGACTTCACTTGATGCCCTAAGTGGATAGTTGTTGCGAAGGAAAAGATGAGCGAACGACCGAGAATAAAGTCAAGAGCTTGTTAATCTTCTATCTAGATGCAGTCCATTTGAAACATGTGGTTTTGATGAGGTCAAGTGCAATATGGATGAGTTGATTAACATGTGTGTAGCTCGACTAAGGGCGAAATGTTTACTACTGTTGTTAGAAGAGCATAAATATTTTGAGATGTTCTCCTAAGTGGTGAGATTGCCTAAATTCGCCGATAAGTTATCTATTATTGCCACTTTAAATGCCTGGGTTTGTCCTGGATAATTGATGTTGACATAGTTCGGTGAAAGTTGAATCGGAGATCTATGTGGATCACGGATGAATTCAAGAAGTGGAGTAAGAGCGCATTGATTGCGATCAAGAAGCTCCATTTGTGACTTGAGTCATCATTGATTTCATCGAGCTATCATTTTGATAGGCCTACGATGGTCAATTAATTCACTGAACATATGTCAAGAGTTGTATCTCACTGTATATGGCAAAAATGTATTGATTGGAAAGAACATGGAGTTATCGCCACTCGGTGTTGGTTGTCTTTACACTCCATGGTTAAAATTCATATTCTTAGTCAAGAAACGATATCTTCGGAAGATGAAAAGAAATGCTAGCTAGTTTATGTAAACATTGTTGAATGTTTGATGTGCGCTATGTGCGTACTCAGTAAGTCTTGTACTTATCAGTGTGATTGGTGAGTAGATATCGAAGTGATCCATGCGCTATTGTGATGCCGACATGTCACGCCCCAAACGTGACGCGACAACGATCAATCACTTAAACAGAGGTAAATCAACAGTCGAAACCAAAGATACAAAACACCAAGTGAAATAGAGTCTAATGCGGCGGAATTATAACAACCACAAGTACAAATTATATCTTAAGGTCTGGTAGTATCCGAATACAACCCAAAAGATTATCTTAATTAACTTACGGTCCAAAAGAAATAAAATGAAGGAGTCCAACAACAACAACAAAAAAAAGTAAAAGGAAATATCGCTCCACATCGCCGATAGAGATTCAATCATGCAGTAGGTTCGATGTCTTCGCGAACTCTTCATCTAAAGGTTAGAAAACAGGAGGGAATGAGACAGAAATCTCGGTGGATGGGGTGATCGTGTGTAAGTGTGGCGATATAAATAGTTAATACGAGAAATTTAGTTGTATGAAAACGCATGAGAGATGATGCATGATTTCACACACAGTCCACAAGCGGCGTGATAAATATATTTAATTATTATACTTATACGATTAAGAAAAAGCGATTCATGGTCAAGCGGCACTATGGTTCAAGCAAACGGGGAGGATTGCGACGGATTTGTAACGCCAATCCTATGCAAGACAAGTAGCGGTTGCGTGCGGATTTGTAGCGCCAACCTATGCAATACAAGTAAGCGGTTGCGTGCGGATTTGTAGCGCCAACCAAAGCGGGTCCGATTAACTCCGAATCGTGTGGATCGAGGCGATTCCTTCGTTCTTCCTTGTAACTCCCGAGCAAGATGGTCCAAGACTGTCACCTTATCGCTCCGTAGGCAAAGACAAAATCCACAGTGGAGCTAGCAAGGCTCGGATTTGTCATAATCATGATTATACCTCAAGTACTACGACCCGCTTCCCCTTGGACAAACTCCGTCCCTCGATTTGCGGGATTAGGACGATGGGGCCGAAAGAGTGGAATAGCAAATGAGCTGCCGGTTCCATCCCCGTATCCATTCCGATTGTGAGCTCGACACACCAAGTTGACTCAGCAGAAAGTAAACACAAGTTCATGTAGTCAACAGGCGCAATGAGTATTATTGATTTGGGAAGCGATTCATGAAAAGTTTTGAAAAATTTGCGTAAGGTAATTATGGCGTTGGTGGAGTTATTTGGATGAAGATGATTATCGGAGGATAAGCAATCTTGATATCTTGAACGATTAGGTGGAACATAAGTCCCGTTATAGATTCAAATCGCAAGACGAGGAAGTCGCGCGATCGGTATTAATCGGTCAAGACGATCCGATAAGTCAAGGGATTTTTAAGAAAATAAAATATTTTAATTAAATATTAAAGTAAGAGAGTCCAGGGCTGTTTCTTTAAAAGAAAATAATTTGAGTTAGGTCTTTATAAAAAAAATAAAATTTACAATTAGCCCCGTTTTTGTCAAAACCAATACTTTTGGGGTTAAAAGTTAAATAAATAAATGTCCCGACCTTGAAAAATTATGAGGTCAGTTCCTAAATTCTCTAAATTGTTCAGAGATTCAGGTTTTTAAAGTTTTGAGGTCGAGTTTTTATAAAATTCTCACATTGGCCCCAAAATTGTTAAAATTGTCATTTCGGGCCCTAAGTTTAAAATAATCGGAACTCACAAACCGGAAGGGCTTCTAATGTGATTCCAGTTGGAAAATGTCACTAAGGTTAGTGGGATATTGGGACAAAAGCAGTTTTAAAACGTCATAAGTATAGGTCCCTCAACTTTTGAAAATCTCATTTTTGTCCCATTTTGAAATAATTGCCTTTAAGGCTTTTAGGGTCCAATTGTTATGAAATTTGAACCTTGGTTCCAAAATATAATTATGTTATAGGTAAATTAGTATTTCCAGGTACATGGGCTGTATAAGTCCTGGAAATTTCATTTGGGTCCTCAAGTTTAATCTTTTACAATTTGGTCCCTCAAGTTTTATAAAATTACTTTCCAAGCTCTAAACACTTGGATTTTGGAATACACTTAAAATATGTTATTTCCAGTCCCTTAAGAGTTAAAATTTCAAATTTTAAAATTAGGGTCTGGTACAGTTTCGAAAATTGCAAAATAGCCCTTAAACTTCTAGAATTTTACAATCTAGTCCTTGGGCTTTTAAGGGTTGATTTTATTTATCTAAAAACTCTTAAAACTTTATTAAAATGTCAAAACATAATTTTTGAACTTGAGTTCAGTCCCAAAAATCGAAAATTACATAGGGGTCCCTTAAGTTTTATTTTCTTGCAATTAAGTCCACCAACTTTCCATTTTTGCATTTTAAGTCCAAAAATCGAAATTTAATCAATTATGCTCGACTTGTCCAGGTTATAGGCCATACAAAACATAGATTTCAAGAGTCATAAACATACATATCCATCCCATACAAGAATTTATCAAATATGACAATAAAGTGTACATGTATGTCCTAATTTTCGGTAAATCGCATTTTGAGCAACACTTGAGAAATTTTTCAACTTGATACAAGAAAATAGCATGCAATACATAATATATATCTCAAATGCTCAATAACAAAATACTACATGCATTTGTTTTTTTAAATTAAAACACCTAGAAGTTGAAAGGATTTTTCCACCCACCTTAAAGATCGGTTTGTTGGTGAAAATGGGATAAATCTCTCTCGGTGAAGGAATGACTTAGGTCAGCCCCTAAGTCAAGGAATATCAAAAAAATATAGGAGTTATAAGAATGTGGTTAAAAATTTAGGGAAAAGAAGAAGATAGTGAGAAAATTGGAAATACTACACTTACCTTGTGTAGTGAGTAAAATGTGACTAGTAATGGCTTCCAAGTATAAGGTTTTGGTCACCCTTAATGTCAACCACCAAGGTCAGCCCCTAAAACTCCAAAAATGAAAATGGAGTGTAAAAATTTGGAAAATAGAAAGAGAAGAAGAAAGTGTACTAAAAATTCCATTTCTTACCTTATAGTCCAACTTCTTCACAATTTTTCTTCAAGATGACTAGTCTCTTAACTTCTTCAAAGGTCTTCTAGGTATACCTCAAATTCAAAAATCAAACTTAAATTAGAAGGTGAAAGAGGTGAGCTAGAAGGTATAAGAATAAATTGAAGAAGAAAATTTCTTACCTTGTGTAGTGTATATGGTTCGAATTTTTGAAGAAAATGGGAGATGAATTCTTGAAGTTTTGGTTAAGGGTTAGTGAAGAAGATGAAGTATAGGTAGAGAGATGTAGGAGGATTTTTAGAGAGAGGTAAGAGGAATTTCAAGACTTAGAAGAAATTTGGTGTTGGTGAAATGAAATGGGAAGAATAAAAATTTTGTTTTGTTTTGATTAAATGATAAGTTAGAGTAATAATTGAGGGAATTGGGGAAGAAAGTAATATTTAGGTATCTTTATTAGGGACAATGGGCCAAAATGCTAAGCTTAGGGGAAATTTTTAATTTGGTCTTGTTTGACCAATTGG